>CM037782.1:62348385-62367823 GCA_021229015.1 Solen grandis
GAACCCGGGCCGAGCTGGGTAAATATCCGCTTGAGCTCTTGATTCCACGGCTGTCTGGATCGCATCTGGATACATGTTATTATATGTAAATTTGCAGAACTTTCATTACTTTTTAAAAAATCTACTTGTAATTGCATCCCATTTTTTCTACACTTGAATTAAACTATAGAAGCCCAAAATAATCTGTCGGGTCATCATTTTGTTCATTGTAGTATTAAATTTGCAGATCAGCTGCTTTACACTTCCCCACAGAAATGTTGAATTCCATAACATACTACACAGGTAAAGCAGGGATAACTCAGACTGAAAGAATCATGAGTAAGGCAAGTTTATATGGCCAAAATATTTTGGGGGACTTGTCCATATCCAGTGAGAGACTTGAGTCCTATACACCATTATGTTCGATATTTTGAACAAAGCAAATTTCTCAAAATCTTGTCCTTGAATTTAATATTGTCTGTGAAGGATGGCATGATCATCTAGTTATAAATTTCTCTTTGACAAGTACGTCTATGGTAAGCCAAACTTTATTTACTTAATTTAGAAAAATTGAGCCAAAATCAAATGATATGCACTACCTTGAGTTTGTCCAGGCTAATGGTGTTCTACACATTGCAGGTGCTTAAAAAATACACAGAAATATGAAAAACACTTTTTTGTCAGTGTTTAACTTCAGCTTAATCTGTTTTATTTTATTCAGATACACATTTATAAATAATATTGAAAGGGACTGCTAAATTGATTGGGAGCGGGGGGCATGTTTTTTAATGATACGTGATTATAATAAAAAAAATAAAAAAAATAAAAAAAAAATTGTTTTATTTTAAAATTATGGTGTGACTTACTTAGTCTGCAAAGAGACATACATATACATGTAAAATTATAATATTTTTTTCTATTTATTTATTTATTCATTCATTCATGTCACTTTATATCAAAACACAAAAGTCTGACGGTGTACTAGGTAAACATTTTACTACTGTGCAGGAGAGAAAGGTAAATCTCCTGAATAAATCGAGTGAAGTTTAATGTGCATTATGTGTTAACTGCAAAATGGTACACACCTTGTGAAGTCATGCATGACACCTGGCTGCTATCTTTTCTCACAACAAGGTAATTGTTTTATAGCATTGTTTGTCTGATGCAGTATTGATGTATGAAACAAACAGATCTGTACCTTGAAGGATTCATGAATTGCAAAAAATTTATGAATTAATATATCTGATTATTTGATAAACAGGTTGGACTCTTTATATGTATATTATGAAGGAGGTTTTTGCTTGAAGGATCAAGGTTCAAACTAGGATATGGCAAATTGAATCCTAAGGAAAAAGATTTGCCAAACATTGGAACCCTTAAATATTATTTATTTTAGTGGTCACTGAGGAAAACTTGAGTACTTCTCCCTAAAATAGGAGTCCAGGATTCCAAAATTCAGAGTTTGTGAAAAACCTGAAGATGCTCTTAGGATTCAGATAATTAGGAATGAAAAGAAACAAATGTTAATGGTTATTCTAACTAAAATTAGAAATTGTATAGTATATGATACAAGGAAATTGTCAATGGCTGATATTGCTTTCCAGTAGCACAAAAGTAACTGATCCTGTTGTGTATGAATTTTGAGTTGGGGAAAAAAATCAATTTTAGGTTATGATCTGTTGTACTTGCTTGTATTATTCTCATGGGTTTTATTCCATAATCCAAACCATAGTTTTTACAGTAGAGTTTCGGGGTTTTTCTGCCTATTTGTAGGGTCAGACCCATTCCCAATTAAAAAATTGGAAATATTTTACCCAAGTGGCAAAAAGGAAATTTTTTTAATTGTTTAGTTTGTTATTTTCTTTTTGAAAGGAAACACCTCTTGAAACAATAAGTTATACTTACTAAGTTGCTTTTCTGCTTCTTAAGAATTCCCATTTTGATTTTTTATGTCAATTATAATTATTTGGAATTGGGGGCAAGGGTCCCTTTCCAAATAGAAAGACTCCCCCCACCCTCCAGACTTAGATAGAGTACATGGTCCATGGTAGTGTGCACAACTACAGTTTTTAGGTTGTAGGTTTGAACCATGTTACAGACGTATATATTTTATGACATTTTAAGGCTTAAAGTACTGGTCCATCCGAGGAACTGAAAAGAGAGATTAGTTTCAGTTGTAAGAATAGTAATTGTTGTTTCCCAATTGACACATTTATATAGATTAGTTGACAGTCCTGTCTACTTCTTTGGGTTTTCTGTTTTGAGAGCAGGATGAAATTTAAATGATATTTTAGATATCTGGAACAAACCAGACACATGTGGAAACAATAGCCAGGTCAGAGATGGCTGGTAAAGCTGTATATTTCTGTTCAGTTATGGGGATGAAAGGGCACACCCTACCGCAACACAGTGTATACCTCACTGGCAGTTATGTAGCAGCCTCTCATCTCACCCAGTCATTGTGATGTACCATTACCTGAGAGTGTATACCCTATGATCTAAGTGCCAAGGGGATTGACTGATAGGTATTCTGTAAAGGGGGATTAGTCAACTGTTGTAAACTATTCAGAACTAATTACAATGTAATTACTCATTACAGTGCTCATTATAAAAGGCATGATACAGTCATCTTTGTGGATACAGTGAATTCCATAATCAACCCGTACCATGCTCAATTTCTTGACTTGTCCTTTCTTCATTTTGGACTGTACCATTAGTTGTTTATGGGGGCAGTTGCTGAATATTGACTGACTGAATTGTGAACAATACAGTCCATGATCAGAGTGAAAGGATGGGTTAATGCCTCATTTTTCGGATCAATATCAACCCATAATTATGAAATGTATCGATTTTTTCCCTCAAGAAGGGTAACATCTCCCTTTAGAACCAAAGTTTTAAGAAAGAAATTCATTTTACAGAATAGACTGAGTCTGAGCTTGGAACAATTTATTTTCAATCTGTAAAAATCAGCTTAACTGTGTATCTCCTAAGTACTGGTCCTGACTTTTTCAGTCTTTTCTGGACGGTATTCAGTACTGTATATACATTAATTACTGCTATTAAGTCATGTGTATATATTAGTATGTCCAATTAAAATGGGTTTTCACTTCCGTTGCCCTGTGCATGTGCAAATTGATATTGCAGTCAGAATGTAAAGCTGTGATTGTAATAATTTTCAGTGACCGATATTTTTCTATGTGATTGTTTTGGGGTATCAAATACATGTTTTATGTTGTTGTTGTTTTTTTTAAATAGTTTCGATTGTGAATGTTAATATTTTATAAGTTATTAGTCAGCTTATGTTTGTATTATGATGTTTATACATAAAGGTCTTGACCTACTTATTGCTTCACTCGTCGGTTTGGACATTGCACATTTCATGTCTTCTATTGAGCTTATAGTAATACGTAGTAGTTTAATTATTACATGATGGGTGGGATAAGTAATGCGTCATGTTTATCTTATTAATATGTAAGCGTGATATAAAGAATGCTCGGTGAATGTGTCCGTGTAGCGCTGCTGTGTATGCTACAGTAATAATTACCTTTACATAGCCTTATAGGCATTTCATTTAACACGCTTGTGAATTAGCTCATTTGGTAAGAGCGTTGAATTAGATTTTTTCCTTCAAGAGGTCATGAGTTTGATTCCAGTTGGAACTGTTTTTTGTTTTTTTTTATGTTTTTTGTTACTCTTTTTAAATATTAAGATGATTGTTTTTGTAATTGCTTCCTTTTGATTTAAACATAGACCACAAAAAGAAAAAAAATGACCTCTCTATGTATAAATAATGTATAGAGATATCGATTGTTTTTAAAATTTAATTCTTATTTTTTTTAAAAATTGACGCTTTACCCATACATTCTCCATCTTAGATGTAATATTTTCGCAGTGGATGCAAAGTTTAAATTTCAATGCATCTACTGGATGCATAAAATATATGGAAAATGCTATTTAGATTGAAGGAAGATGCAAAACTATCTGAATTGGGAATCATATTTTTTTTTAACATAGTAAGTCCCCGGACTTGTGCAGAGAAAAATTATAAAATAATAACTGAACCTCTTTATATAATAATATAAAGAACAGGAATGACGAAATCCATTGTCTGAGTTGTCCTAGTCATACATTTGCCGGCACAGACAAGTAAATTTTCACTGTTAACTTGTCAAAAATCAAAAACCGTAGCAAAATTTTAAATTCAAAACTGCAGCATTTCAACTGTAAAGATATCCCTGACTTGCGTCTGTCAAATAATGTTTATTTTTCGGCATTTTACAAGATGATCCGCATATTAAACCATTCCGTTTTGACTGGTTTCGTTTCTTAAATGTTAAGATAAGAAAATAAAAGGTCAAAGTTGGCACTTTAGCGCACAGTCTATCGGTAAGTTCCTTGTCAAATCGATCGATTCCTTATTAAAAATTTCCCAAATTAGAAAATGGGAAGAATATCCCGATCAAACACCCAAGAAAACAATAAAAAACAAGATTAAAAATACGAAAAAACAAAGCGTAAAAGATCATTTTAAGAATCATGCCTTAAAGACTTCCATGGCTTAGAGTCGATGATGAGGGCCCTGAGCAAAATGTCGAATTTGACGGCAATAAACAGATTCATAAGACAATTCTGCGGTGTTTAAACAGTTTGATGTTAAATCAGTCAGTAAAAAATGTTTCAACTTTCAGTGTTAAGGTAGTTAATATAATGTTTTTTACATGCCTAAATCAATTTATTGAGAGTAGTAATAAAATTTCAATTATTTCCATTTTTATACCAATAGTTTTCAAAAAGTACGGACAAGAAGTGTTTTGCTACGGACAAGTGAAATTTTAATTTTGGTTGTCCGTGGACAAGTAAAATAAAATGAGATTTCGCCACCCCTGTAAAGAAAGGTCATTTTTTAATATGAAGGTCCTGTGCAAAGACAGGTTAGGTTATAAGGTCAAAGCAGCAGAAAAGAAGGGAAAAAGAGGCGGACAGTATGCTTATTATAAGCTGTCCCTTAAAACATTTTGTTTAAATCTTTTCTTGTTAACATTCATACTGACATTTATCATCCCTACTCATTTTTCACTTCAAGTCAAAAACATGACAATCTGGATTGTACACACATGGTGCTTATGCAGAAGCTTGCTTAGTAACAAACATTCAAAATCTGAGTGCTGATACACGCTGAGAGAACAGGGTTTTTAATGTGATGATGTCGCAGTGGATTTCTTTTGTTTATCAAAGTAAATTTATTAAACGATCGCATTTTCAAGCCATGCCAATAAGCCCAATGTTATAAACCTGCTTTAATCTTGCTTAAACACGGTCATTAAAAGAAAAGATGAACACGTTATTTGTCTCAGTGGATTGCTAACAATAAGCATATTACAGTGATATCGCAGGGCAGTGTGGCAACACTATTTCTGTCTCATGCAGACATATGTTTCCAAGTGACTGAAATACTGTTGGTGGGACAAAAACCCATATGAAACAAACAAACAATGCTGAAAAATTAAAACTCAAATAAGAATTTCCAAACCAAGTTAAGTCTACAACCTAAAAAGGAGCTGCCTTTCAGATCAATAGTAAATTATTGTATTGTTCCTGTCATGTCTCTTTGTCTCATAAATTAGCATGTCAGTGTTAAATTTTAATTATGCTTGTCTTACATGTTTTCTGTCTATAGCCACCATGAAAATATTCGAGGAGCATACACAATACAGACCAGTATGGTGTGCCATAGAATATTATAATGTGTTCATAATTTCAGATTAATATGGGTGAATATATGTACACGTCCTTATTTAGAGTTCTGTTTTGTCATGATCATTCAGAATAACACGCACCGTCCCCAGTGGCCAAGTGGTTAGAGCATCCACCTCAGATGGGAGGACATGGGTTTGAACCTGGCCACGACATACTAAAGTCGTAAGAAATGTTACTGTTATAGCTCACTTGCTTGGCCCTCAGTATATAAAGGTAGTTGCAGGACTGGTTGACGTCAGGATAATGTGACTGGGTGTGGTTTCATGCCACATGTCTACGGCGTGATAACTTCAGTGTGGCACCACTACGTCTCTCTCAAGTAGAAATTGTCTCCAAATGACTGAAATACTGTCATTGGGATGTTAAATCCAACAAACAAACAAACAGAATGACTTGCAATATCTTTAGTTGCAATGAATAAAGTAGCAAATCATGATCAGGATTGAACATTCCTAAATTATGTCAGCAATCTCCAAAGATGTGGTAATTAAGTATTTGAAACTAGCATACTAATTACTATTTTAAATAAGTATTAATACTTATCTAAATGGAAGCTAATCTAATGTTATCCACAAGAAATTGGAATTTCTCTTTCATATTCAGAAATTTGTTGCTGCATTTTCCCCTTATAATTTAAGCTCAAAAAGGGGATCCTTTTTCTTAATTAAAGAAAAAGGAACCAGAACAAAATTTGATGGATTATCTTTATTTTATTAATTTCATAATTAATAAAAAAAAAATGCTGTCACTTAGGTATATATGTATTTTACTGTGTTTTAACTGGGGTGTTTAAATTTTAATATCCTAACTTAAGTACTGCATACAGGGCTCCCTATCTCCTTTTTAGCTCACCTGAGCACAACGTGCTCATGGTGAGCTATTGTGATCGCCTTTTGTCCGTCGTCGTGCGTGCTGTGCGTGCGTTCCGTCGTCAACAATTTGCTTTAAACAACATCTCCTCATGAACCGCTGAAGGGATTTTGACCAAACTTCACAGGAATCATCCTTATGATGCCCTCTATCAAAGTTGTACAAATTATTCAGATTGGTTAAAAAAGTAGGTCACAGGAGCTAAAAATAGATTTTAAAAATGCAACGTTTGAAAATCTTCTTCTGCAAAACTGCAAGGCCTAGAGCTTAGATATTTGGTATGTAGCATCATCTTATGGGCCATTACCAAGATTGTACAAATCATAGCCCTCGGTGATAAATGACCCCGCACCGGGGTCACTTGTTTTACATAGAGTTATATAGGAAAATTTTTTAAAAATCTTCTTCTATGAATCCATTAGGCCTAGAGCTTAGATATTTGGTATGTAGCATCATCTAATGGTTCATTACCAAGATTGTACAATTCATGACCCTATGGTGATAAATGACCCGCACCATGGGTCACTTGTTTTACATAGAGTTATATAGGAAAAACTTTAAAAAATCTTCTTCTATGAATCCATTAGGCCTAGAGCTTAGATATTTGGTATGTAGCATCATCTTATGGTTCATTACCAAGATTGTTCAAATCTTAGCCCTATGGTGATTAATGCCCCCGCACCATGGGTCACTTGTTTAACATAGATTTATATAGGAAAAATTTAAAAATCTTCTATGAATCCATAAAGCCTAGAGCTTAGATATTTCATATGTAGCATCATCTAATGGTTCATTACCAAGATTGTTCAAATCATAGCCAAACAGTGATAAATGCCCCCGCAATAGGGGTCACTTGTTTTACATAGAGTTATATAGGAAAATGTTTAAAATCTTCTTCTATGAATCCATAAGGCCTAGAGATTAGATATTTGGTATGAAGCATCATCTTATGGTTCATTACCAAGATTGTACAAATCATGACCCTATGGTGATAAATGACCCCGCACCATGGGTCACTTGTTTTACATAGAGTTATATAGAAAAAACTTTAAAAATCTTCTTCTATGAATCCATTAGGCCTAGAGCTTAGATATTTGGTATGTAGCATCATCTTATGGGCCATTACCAAGATTGTACAAATCATAGCCCTGGTGATAAATGACCCCGCACCATGGGTCACTTGTTTTACATAGAGTTATATAGGAAAATCTTTAAAAATCTTCTTCTATGAATCCATTATGCCTAGAGATTAGATATTTGGTATGAAGCATCATCTTATGGTTTATTACCAAGATTGTACAAATCAATGACCTTATGGTTTTAAATGCCCCGCACCAGGGGTCACTTGTTTAACATAGAGTTATATAGGAAAATCTTTAAAAATCTTCTTCTATGAATCCATTATGCCTAGAGATTAGATATTTGGTATGAAGCATCATCTTATGGTTCATTATCCAGATTTTCAAAATGGTGGCCCTTTGGAGATAAATGACCCCGCACTAAGTCTTCTCCTCTGAATCTATAAGGCCCAGTGCTTATATATTTGGTGTGTAGTATTGTCAGGGCTAAAATGTTTAAGATTGAGTTATATCAGAATTCTTGTCTGTTTAAAAACCTTGTAATCAGTTGTAGCAATGGTACTCAGGTGAGCGATCCAGGGCCATCATGGCCCTCTTGTTTGGTATGTTAGTGGGCACTATTCCCCAGCCAAAAGTATGTTTTTTCCCCCATTTTCAAATAATCAAAAATGCAAGAACTCTTATAAATAGCAAGAAGGGTCAAGTGGTAGAACATTGTACAATACAGCTGTAATGTATACTAGATGATTTCCATTTCATTATTACCGATAAAGCTACTAGACAGGAACTATTATGTACATTTAAATAAATAATTACTGAATGTTTGTGCAGCAAAAATTGCCTAAACTTCCCCTACAGCGGAAAACAACTCAAATTCTCCCTCCTGAAGGTTTGAGGTATGTTCCCCTTTTCCCTTGTGACATTCATAAGTATTTATTTTCATAAATAAGACTGAGTAATGAAACCCCTCTACTTTTCTCAAAGAATTAATTAAAACAGCAGTATTTTGTATTCTGTAACGGCTTTCTTGTACTGAGTACAGGACATAAGTTCAAGGTCATTTGTATGTAGTATTTCCAGTGTAGCCCATTCTGTTAGACCTGCTACAGTAAAGTCTTATAAAATAGGGGTGAAGATGAATGGCTGATGATAATATGTTCACAGTAGCTTTTTATAGTTTAAACAATTGACAGGAACATTATTCTCATATTTAGTTGAACTACGGTATCAGAGAATGTAAAGATGAATGAGTTCTGTATAATTTCTTTGACATTAAAGTTAATACATTCATGCCAAATCCTGGTTGGCTCAGTGCTCTAGGTGAAATTTCTAGAATAAATGCAACACTGGGGTTAAACCCTCAAGCTTTGGCTTCTGGTCAATGTACTAAGCCAAAAGACTAGAACATGGTGTCCTTACAGAAAACCTTTTAGATACTCCACACATAATACAGGACTTGTTAATGGCAAGATTAGCAATGGTAGATTCTCTGTTCATCTGGCGTGTCAGGTCCATCTGTTTTATACAAACTTGACTGTGGAATCTTAGAAATGAGGGTGCACTGACTTCCCAGGGAGAGAAAATAGCAGTACAATCATAGACCAACTTGCCACTCTGTTCGCTGCACACAAGTATTCCTCCAACCTGTATACATACATACATACATACATCTTTCCACTAATTTGCTTGCCTTGCTATTTTCAATGCTCTCTCACAGGTTTTGTGATTAACAACAGCAGGCTTGTAGACATAGCTAGGTAATCAGTGAAACATTGTGGTTTATATTATGTTATCATGGCTTTCTGTGTATGTGAAGATGCGAGTTGCAGCAGCAGTACTAGTAGTAGTAGTAGCAGTGTAACAGCCTTTTCCTGAAGTGATTTAGGGCCATCATTGACCTCTTGTTTTTCTTCTTTTGGAAATGGCCCCTTTCAACAATAATCCTTCGTAGGTATCCAAATTATGTTTCAAGTTGTTGTCTATAAGGTACTTCTTGATAAAAAGCAAATTTGTTTTGGAATCTTTATATGAATACTTGGGATAATTGATGTTTTTGTCTCAAATTGATGAAGCAAATAAGCTTATTACATTACACTCACATTAAAGATTAATAAGGTGTTGAGGTTTTACTGAAATGCACATTTTCCCATATTCAAACATACTACAACAATTGTGCATTCAGTAGATTTTTTTTTGTAAAATGTTTATTTTGGACCGTTATTTAAAAGATATATCATGACTGATATTGTACATTGTAATGTATGGCTGAATTATGTATTTTGATTTGTACAGAACAGCTTTTTAGCTCACCTGAGCACGAAGTGCTCAAGGTGAGCTATTGTGATCACCTTTTGTCCGTCGTCCGTCGTCCGTCGTCCGTGCGTGCGTGCGTGCGTCCGTCCGTCGTCCGTGCGTGCGTGCGTGCGTCCGTCCGTCGTCAACAATTTGCTTTAAAGAACATCTCTCCTGAACGCTGAAGGGATTTTGACCAAACTTCACAGGAATCATCCTTATGATGCCTTCTATCAAAGTTGTACAAATTATTCAGATTGGTTGAAAAAAGTAGGTCACAGGAGCTAAAATAGATTTTAAAAACTCAAACTTTGAAAATCTTCTTCTGCAAAACTGCAAGGCCTAGAGCTTAGATATTTGGTATGTAGCATCATCTTATGGGCCATTACCAAGATTGTGCAAATCATAGCCCTATGGTGATAAATGCCCCGCACCAGGGGTCACTTGTTTTACATAGAGTTATATAGGAAAATCTTAAAAAATCTTGTTCTGTCAATCCATAAGGCCCAGAGCTTAGTTATTTGGTATGTAGCATCATCTAATGGTTCATTACCAAGATTGTTCAAATCATAGCCCTATGGTGATAAATGCCCCCGCACCAGGGGTCACTTGTTTTACATAGAGTTATATAGGAAAATCTTAAAAAATCTTCTTCTGTAAATCCATAAGGCCCAGAGCTTAGATATTTGGTATGTAGCATCATCTAATGGTTCATTACCAAGATTGTTCAAATCATAGCCCTATGGTGATAAATGCCCCCGCACCGGGTCAATTGTTTTACATAGAGTTATATAGGAAAATCTTAAAAAATCTTCTTCTGTAAATCCATAAGGCTTAGAGCTTAGATATTTGGTATGTAGCATCATCTAATGGTTCATTACCAAGATTGTTCAAATCATAGCCTATGGTGATAAATGCCCCGCACCAGGGGGTCACTTGTTTTACATAGAGTTATATAGGAAAATCTTAAAAATCTTCTTCTGTAAATCCATAAGGCCAGAGCTTACATTATTTGGTATGTAGCATCATCTAATGGTTCATTACCAAGATTGTTCAAATCATAGCCTTACGGTGATAAATGACCCTGCACCAGTGGTCACTTGTTTCACAAAGAGTTACATAGGAAAAGACCTAGAGCTTAATCTATAGATTTGATGTGAAATATTGTCTAGTGGTCCGTACCCACATAATTCATAGTTATAGACCAATCATAAAAAAAATATTTTGCAATATTACTAGTTTGAGAGATTATGACTAGATAATGGTTAAAATTTGGCCCTTGATTGAATCACTTTTTACTTTAAATTACATACTTGATATATGTTTTATATTAAAATCAGTATCTACGATTAAATAAAATGATAAAAAGACTAAGAGAATATATTGTGTCAATTGTATATTAAATAAAGGTTTTCTTTAAGAAAGATATGAAACAATAATCGTATTGTTGGTAATAAAATTTTATAATATTATTAACCAATGAAAAATTAGGAAACTATTCAGCCCTCCATTTCCGGTTTCAGTTTGGTAGGTATACGATTCTCTTCAGAAATTTCAACGAATTATTGAAGATCATTAATCTAACAGACCTAAAAAGCGATTGAAAAGTAGGTCAGTAGGTCAAATCTTAGAAAAACCTTGTTTACACACTGGAGGCCACAATTTTGATTCAATCTTCCTCAAAACTGGTCAGCACAAATGTCCTCAGGTGAGCGTCTTTAGGGCCATCTTGGCCCTCTTGTTATCATATGTCTTGGGAAGGAAGAAGCAATATGTAAAGGTTGAAGGCTGAATGATGATAAAAGAAAGGTTTCCATATATTGTCATACCTTACTATGAAGGGGGAGGGGTTCTAGATTTGCCTAAAGAATTGTCTGTCAGAAAATATTGTTTTGCACATATCCCCAAAACTGTTATATTAAGCCATGCATAGCCAGTCCTAAAAATTTTCAGGCATGTTTACCAGAATGTAAAGCTGTGCACATGAAGTTTCATATAGAAATTTATGGAGACATTACAGTGATGACCCTAAATAAGTTAGTGAAAATGGCACAAAGTGGGGGTGTCCATGTTCAATGGTTTTTCTAGTTTCATGCTGATAACTTAAGGCTTCATTTTGTTTAGCTATTTTAAGAATGTAATCTGTTTTTGTTAAATAATTATGAAATAATCATATTATGGAAAGCCAATTTGTTTTCAAAAATTGTAATGAGTTTATCATGAGAAAGAGATCAATCTTCATGAGAGAAGCCAGGGGTCATAAAACATTTCAAATTGAGATTTATTTATACCTTAAAGGAATACTTTTTTAAAAATTAAATAAGATATTGATGTAAATAAAACCAATTTAATTACTCATTTCATTGAATCAATCGTAATAAGAAAGAAATTGCAAGTTAAAGACGTCTATTTACACCAATTTGCTCCGAGACATGGGCGCAGACATTGTTTACGTCTCGTGGTCTCGCGAGACTTTTTTTACAACAATCGTGACGTCACAGACACACTTCCGGTTGCGTACATACATTGAAATATAGAAGGGAATTACGTGTGTTGTGGAGAAATTTTACCCCCAAAAAGAAAACAGGAAGGCAAAAAGTATGAATATGATGAAAATATATTATTAAAAGATTAAACTATGATCATTTTATTGTTTTCTTACTCGTGAGTGAGAGGTCTGGAGCCCTTGTCCTATGACCTTTGTATGCCAGAATGGTGATGAATGCAACTTCTAAAACAGAATCATTCAGAACTAAGGTGTGAAAGTCCGTATGGTCCGTATGCACGTAAGTTCATCAACATAATTTTCCATATTGGATGGCATCATAACACAGTTATCACACAGACAAAAGTCCTCAGCACATAAATATTCCTCCTCTCGTACGTCTTGTCTTGAAGCAGTTGCAGCTCTTCCTCAGTATATTGGGGCTCAAAGTCGTAAGGAACTATACACTCCATTTTAAGAAAATTTATATCTCAAAAACTTTATTAAACTTCCTGCTATAGTGATCGAACCATAACTAAAGTCAATACCCCTTGTCACGAAATCATTTATGCACATTCTCACAAACATCGCTATTTTAATTGCGCAAATCATTACAGCAATTATCAACAATTTTTAAACACTTTTTCAATCAAACATATAAATATATAAAAGGGGCGGTATCATGTAAGTAGAAATCTAATTGCAATGACGGTAACTGTGAAATACTATAGAGACGAATCAAAGGGACACCGTGTTGTAATTATGATTAACACACCTAATTGCTCGCAATTTAGCAAAATAATGTAAATTATGCTAACTACTTTCTGTATATCACACTAACATGAGTCATTGATTATTATAATATAAAACGTGGATTCAACACTTTTCTTTCATATTTATATAATGCATTTAGTATGTTTGTGGTGATGATTATACTCTACATGTCCGTTTCAGTAAAACGTGCACATCAATTGTCTGTTGACATGGTGACTCGGTCGCACGCTTCGTTTTATGGCCGTGTTTTATGGCCCTGAGGTGCGATTTTATATGACGCTTATTCTGTTACAAAGGCTTGCCAGTGATTTCTTATCCAATCAGTTTAACACCACACAACTTTTCAATAACCGCAGTTGCAAGCATTTCACGGTAAAAATGACAAAGATGTATTATAGAAATAAAAAAATATCGCGGATCAAATTGGTTTAAATAGACGTCTTTAACTTACAATTTCTTTCTTATTACGATTGATGCAATGAAATGAGAAATTTAATTGGTTTATTTACATCAATATCTTTCAATTGAAACCTAGTTGTAATCAGCTGAGCGTATTCCTTTAATGCTTTTATCACAACCCCTATTAATCGCACTCATCGATCGGGATATGGTTCAATGGGTATTTGTGACGTCACAGAAAGGTAAACATGAACAAAGATGGCAGCGGCCATAGCGATCGAAATCACAAACTTTAAACAGCTATATCTCACAAATATAGCGTGTATAAAAATGAAAGTCATGTCAAAGTGATCTACACTAAAAGGTTTGTTGATGGTTAATTTTCATTTCAGCCGAGCATATTCCTTTAACTCTAAAATTGTAATGCAGTATCAACATCATTCTCTTTATTTTGAATATATTGAAGTTGATTATATTTTTGTAATGACCACTCACATGTCAAACAGTAGAAAAATGTATACAAAATTTCTTTTCTCCTTGTCAATAAATAAGGGACTTCCCTGGATGGATTTTGAGGTTTTTATTCTCTGTTTGAGAAACAGGCCGTGGGTCACCAACCTTAGACCTCTTTTTTTTATCAGAGATGACATCTCTACAGCTTGCTCTCAGTCTATGAATATATACATAAATAATGTGGGAGCGGGTTTAATAGGACAAATCTGAAAGCCTCTGTAGAATGTAATTGAGTCAGATGGATTTTGATTTATTGATATTTTATTCTCCCGTTCTGATGTAAATTCACTGAATTGTTTCCTTACAATTTAATAGAGGCCAATTCTATGCTTACAACATCTGACATACTATAATATATATATAACTCACTGGTTCAAATCACTTTAAAGTCACTCAGAGTTTTCATGTGAAGACGCTTGTGAGGTCAATTATTCTACCCTGATACCTTTGAGCAGAGTTTTGGAGCAAATTACTGGTAGGGGGCAGAGCCCGTTTTCCTTATATGTATACGAGAGGTGATTCACAAATTTCGAAACACTTTGTAACAGCGTATAATTTTAAACTGATATGCATTTTACTGTAACAAATGCTCAATATGTGATCCATGCATGTTGTAAATGAGTCTACATCGCTTTGGCCATGACTGCAAGGTTTTATTTATAACTGTTGGTTCTAATTTTTTCCATTCATCCTTTAATGCTCATTTAAGACCTGCCAAAGTGTATTTTTATACGCCCATCTTAAGATGGGGGCGTATTATGTGAACACTCACGGCGGGCGGGCGGGTGGGCGTGGAACATTGTTGTCCGGGTTCTAACTTCAATACCGTTTGCCCAATCCTTTTCCACACATGTGCATGGCCATAATATCTCGGATGAGTTCGATATCCAGCATTATCGCTTGAAAGACTTAAAAGTTATGGCCTTGACGTACACAAAATACTTGAAATTGTGATTGTCCGGGCTCTAACTTCAATACAGTTTGCCCATTTCTTTTCAAAGTTTTCACACATGTGCATGGTCATAATATCGCGGATGAGTTCAATATCCAGCATTATCGCGTGAATGACTTAGAAGTTATGGCCCTTGACGTACACAAAATACTTGAAATTGTGATTGTCTGGGCTCTAACTTCAATACCGTTAGACCAATCCTTTTCAAACTTTCCACTCATGTGCATGGCCATAAAATCGCGGATGAGTTCGATATTCAGCATTATCGCGTGAATGACTTAGAAGTTATGGCCCTTGAACACTTGCATAAGTCAAAAGAGACATTTTCCTTCAAATTAATGGAAATGTTTCAACATGATTGTTTTAATAAGTTCATTTACTAATGGGATTTAGGAGACAATAGCTTGTTTCTCTGAGCTATTTCTGAGAGTCCCCATACTGTGATGGGCGTATTTTGTGGCAGTCCTGACCCTTGTTTACGTTTTTGTAAACAAATAGCAAAATCCATTGGTGCAGCATCAGGACTTTTGGGCATTCATTCTTCAGGGGTGTACAAAGTTGATTTTTTGTTGATGCAAGTATGCAAGTGAGTGTTTTGAGGTATGACTGGATGCACTATCCTGGTGGAAGACCATGTCTTTAATTTGGTCTCCAGGAAACATTCTGGGAAGATCTTTATTGACAAAAGGCTTCAGAACTTTATTGATATAGAAGTCTGAATTGACTTTTACACCTTTATCAATAATACGGATATCGTTTTAACATGGATGCTTAAACGCTGCCAGGCCATGAATCCTGGAGCAAACGAATCACGTTTTACAAACTTAAGTTTTGAAACATCATGTACTTCTTTACGGTAATAACAAACCCACCAAGATAAAACATTGCCTCGTCGGTGGTGACAAAATTTTTCCATTTTCAATTGCTTTTTGATAGGCTAGATTTATAAAAAAAAGAGTGGGTTTTTTACCTATTTTATTTGTGTAATTATGCAAATACTCACCTTATCTGTAACATGTTATGACATATGACAGAAATTCTTTTATTACCTCCCCTTTATAATTTTGTTGTCATGAGTTATCTCCCCTGAAAACTACAAAAAAAAGTGATTTTCTCCATTTTTTAGATGTGTTCATGAAATTTGAATCAGAATGTACTCTCTACCAATTTTCTCATTTTATTAAGATGTGTTCATTAAATTTGTATCAGAAATTGACTTCATTCCCCTACATTTAATAAAACCTGGAAAAAACTCTCAGTGAAGCATTTTTATATTTGGATGTCTATAAAGTGACAAAGTTTCATAGAAATATTTCCATCCAGTGGTAAGATATGGAATATGGGTATTAGGGGGGTTATATCTTAATGTTATTTCAAGACAATTAACTTTGGAAAAAGAAGCTAACTTTTGTATTATTTTTGCTTGAACTTTTTTTGGCTCACGCTATTAGGATCACGCTCTGTCGGGTGTCCGTCGGTTGTGTCGTCAGCAATTCGCTTTAAACGACATCTCCTCTGAAAAGAGGAGGAAATTCAATTAAAAACTTGGCAGGGATGATCCGGGGGTAAACTTTCACAAAAGTTGTTTAAATAAACTTGATCCAGTAGAACTCTGGTTTCCAGGGCAATGGAAAAAAAAAAATATGAAAACTTTAAAATTCATCTCCTTAAAAACTATTGGCCAGATTTCAAAATGGTTAATTTACAGAATTTCCTTGGGTATCCCTCTACAAAAAATTGCTAAAATTATTTTGATCTGTAAAAAAAAACTGGCCGCTAGGGGCAGGGCTAATCAGTACAGATGTTCCTTTGGTAACCTTTACCAAGATTGCAAAAATTATTCCGATTGGGATAAATAATGGCTGCCGGGGGGCGTGGTTTAATTTTCCCTTATTTGTAATAGGAAATCTTTAAACAACATCTCCTCATGAACTGCTGGACAGAATTTGATTAAATTTTGGCAGGGATGATCCTTGGGTGAAGCTTAACAAAAGTTGCTAAAATTATTCCAATCTATAAAAAAAACATGGCCGCAAGGGGCATGGCTAATTTGCCATATATGTATATAGTGAAATCTTTAAACGACATCTCCTCTAAAAAACACTGGACGATATTCTCCTGAAACCACGGGACAGAATTTGATTAAATTTGGCAGGGATGATAAATTGGGTAAAGCTTCACAAAAGTTGTAAAATTATTCCGATCCTTTAAAAAAACATGGCCCCCAGGGGTGGGGCTAATTTTGGGCCTTATATACATGTATGTATTGAAATCTTTTAATGACATCTGAAAACTGCTGGACAGAATTTGATTAAATGTGGCGGGATGATTTTCCCAAAGGGTTTGAAGTTTCACAACAGGTGCTAAAATTATTCCGATCCGTAAAAAAACATGGCCTCCAGGGGCGGGGCTCATTTGCCTTATGTATATAGTGAAAACTTAAAAAAACCTCTCCTGAAACTGCTGGACCCGGGGAATTTGATAAAACTTGGGTAAAGTTGCTAAAATAAACTTTTTCCCTGTAGAACTCTGGTTTGTCTGGCAATGGAAAGAAATGAGTTATGAAACTTTAAAGTCATCTCCTTCAAAACTACTGGCCAGATTTCAAATGTTTTGTACAGATGTTCCTTGGGTAACCCTATACTTCAGATGAGCGATCCAGGGCCATAATGGCCCCCTGTTTCATTTATAAAAAAAAAAAATTGATATTGATTAGAGAACAAATTCCCTCCATGGCTTGGGAGTGGTAAATGTGGTCATAATATGCGAAGAAAGTTGAGTTTTTTTAAAAAATCCACCTTTTGGATGACTGTAAGTGTATCTGGACACATCAGGCAAAGTGGATTACAAATATAATCATATCTAAGAAACCAGTAGGTGTATTGCAATCAATCTTCACACACAAGTCTTTCTAGGCACAAAAAAAAACCCAGAGAACCAAAAGGACAAATCTTGAATTGAATTTTACTCAAATTATGGGCCTTTTTTCAAACTTAGAAATTTTGGTTTTAACATTTTTGGTTAAAGTTTTTCTGAACTTAAGTTAATATCATAACTCTGTAACCACTTGGTGTTTGATTAAACTTTACACAAGTCTTCCTAAGCATGAACTAACCTGGACAACTTTGCTAGAATATTACTTAAATTATGGCCTTTTTCGACTTAGAAATTTGCATTAACATTTTTGGTTAAAGTTTTTTGCAACTAAATTAATGTCATTACTCAGTAACCCCCTTGGTGTATTGGATTTAAACTTCACACAAGTCTTCCTAGGCATGAAATGGACCTGCAGAACCAAGATGAATAACATTGCTAGAATTTTACTCAAATTATGGGCCTTTTTCGACTTAGAAATTTGCGTTAACTTTTTTGGTTAAAGTTTTTCTGCAACTAAGTTAATATTATTACTCAGTAAGCACTTGGTGTATTGGATTTAAACTTCACACAAGTCTTCCTAAACATGAAATGGATCTGCAGAACCAAGATGAACAACTCTTGCTAGAATTTTACTCAAAATTATGGGCCTTTTTCGACTTAGAAATTTGCGTTTACATTTTGATTAAAGTTTTTTGCAACTAATGTCATTACTCGTAACCCCTTGGTGTATTGGATTTAAACTTCACAAAAGTCATCCCAGACATGAACCAAACCTGCAGAACCAAAATTTTAATAAATTTATTAATTAAATTTAATTAATTAAGTTAATAATAATTATTAGATATTTATAGAAAATTAAAAAATTGCATTAACTTTTTTATTTAATACAATAACTATTATATATTAATTTAAATAATATTTAATTTAACAAGACAACCAACATATCAAATATGAACTTTTCCTTGAATTTTTTTTTTTTGAATTATGACCTGAGTTTTACTGAGAATTAAAGAGAACATGCTGCTAAATTGAGTCACATAAATTATTTTAATACCACTTTAATACAATGGTATTGCGTCACTATCAAATACCCGAATAGTCGAGCAAGCTGTCTTTCGGACAGCTCTTGTTTAGTTATTGCCCTTTGCTATTTTTCAGGCTAAATTTTTGTCCAGAGCATAAGCCAAAAAGTATTTGTGATATCAACTTGATACTTCATAGGTGGATAGATTTCATTGAGGAGGAGTGCAGTGCCACGAGGATGATAACTTTTCCTTTCATAATTTTTGAGTTATTGCCCTTTGTTAATTAAGAAAAATAGTTAAGGTGAAGGAAAAATCTGTAAGAGGTCACAGTGACCTTAACATTTTACCTGTAGACCTCAAAATAGGGAATTAGTAGATCTTCTCATGGGTTTCTATCTATAATCATCAGACTCATCTCATTACAAAATAATTTAAA
>CM037782.1:62367923-62397748 GCA_021229015.1 Solen grandis
GGATTGTATGTATATAGTAATCATGTATCATAAATATTGAAGTTTTTATTTGATTTTCTACCGAAATAAATGCGTGTCTTAAAACCCTATTCTCCGGAAGAAATAGTTTAATACGGCAATTAAGTGTATCTATTTCAATTTTGTGCTGTTTCAATTAAGGCCAGCTGATTGTAATATAATTTTAATAGGAAAATTCAGGAAATATATGGTTAAAAATACAGATGTATTTTACTCACATATTATGGAAAGAAAATTTGTTTTGTTAATTTTGTAACTTAAATGCAAAACACTATACTTTATCGAGCATAAGGTATGGTTTTAAACGAATAACGCCCCTATTAGATCTGGTCAAGGTCATCGCTAACAATGTGTTAAATGTGGCATATTTTTATGACACTTTGTTCCATTGTATTTTATTACTTAATAATTATTTCATAAGACATATCTTAAAAAAAAAGAAGAAAAAAAAAGATAATCGGCTTTGATGGTGATCAAAGTAATGGAGAGTGTAAAACGCTTATATAATGTAGGGTCAACGGAGTAATAATATGACATTGAGTCACATTATAACCGTCAAGACGGTGAAATACAGACTGTAATACTGAAGATATTTATAACGTTCGCTCCGATATAGTCTCAATATGCACTTAAAAGAAGTATTTTGATAAAACTATTTAAAAACATCAAAGTAACTGTAATTCGGTGGGAGTAACTAATTAAAATTTGGTGAATACGAAATTATAATTCAAGTAGTTGTCATCGCAAGAGACCCTGGTTCGCAACATTTTTTTCTGTTAGTATAGAAATGTCCACCAATGAAAATCGTTAAGATATTTATTCGGCACTGTCTTATGTCATCATCCTTAAGTAGGTCAAACATGAGATTAGACAGCAACGCCGAAAAAACAAAACAAAAACAAAAAAACTACAGTGAACATTCATTATCATATAATTTTTGACATTCCATAACTTGACTAGACTATTTGAGTTTACTGTCGCTTCGACGGTATTTCAGTCATATAGCGACGTCCAGCTAATTACAGATTGAGGAACATTCCACATTCCATAACCACACAATAACTATACACTGAGGAACTCTATCTTATAATGTTTATATCAATAATTTTGCTCAGAAAAAAAAAAACGCCGCTAAATACCTCTTACTGCCAGGCTTGGAACGATGTTATTTGATACTTTACTAGTTATCGCCCTTATATAAACGTGTAACCTCATTGATATGTTGCCATGGTCTGTCTTTTTCATCAATTTGCCATTGTCTGCGGTAGGCTACCTTCAAACAGAAGCAGGGCTGAGAGGACGAAAACAAATTATTTGTCATATCTCTCATTTTTACATTTTCATAAGGAGTGGTTTAATTGGACACTCGACCACTCTAATATGAAATTAGTTTCTTAAGAGACCTAAATAGATTAACAGGCAATAACGTCTGTGGTCATTTCTTAAGGGCACTTAAGCACATGTCTCAAAGCAATGATTATGAAACTATATTCCCAACCAGATAGCCACAGGAAAAACAATTAGGGTCTTCCATTTTTAATCATCACAAGGAACAAGGTTGTATGGAATTCATTGTGGAATACAACGTACAGATGCTCAGTTGATAAACATAAACGAATTAGTAATGCAAATTTATACTTTATATAAGTGCACACACATTTTGAAGATGATGAAGCATATACATTGCATAATTTATATCAGAATCATTTATATGATTTTGAATGTTGGACACTTAAGTAAATGGGCAATACTTTTGAAAAGTAGCAAACAACTTAGATAATCATGTACAATTACATGTCAGTCTTGAAAAAAAGCCCATAAACTGGTGCATTATCTCAAAAGCGTCCAACCCTCCAAACGTATACATTAGATACATGGCTTAATTCAATAAAAATCAAAGGAAACAAACTCAAGAAAAAGAATGAGGCCCTCATCACTGTCTTAAGATGCTTCAGACGGTCACGACATTAATTGTTTGTTCTCGTTTGGAAAAAATGATCCGGAAAACATCATCAAAGGTTATGTAGAATCATTGTCTTATCGTTACGTTGTATGTAACAGATACCTGTTAATCAGCTGTTCCTTGGGAACACGTGAAAGCTTCATTCAAACTTTGGGTCCATTCCAAAGTACATTATTATGATATTGGACCCAATATTTAAATACAATTAATTGGTCGTTAAGCAGCATATGCTTTGGCTAGACCAGCTAATAATCAAACAGGACAAGCAAGGAACTTTTATCTTTTCCTAATGTCATCTTTAGGGGTATGCCCAGATTAACGAACAAAACGAACATCAGGGACATTTTGTGCATTGATTCCGACTTACTGCATGTGCACCGTTCTTAGAGTCTGGTATGAAAAGGGAGTTAAACGGCAGAAAACTTATGAAACAAGGTGTCATCGTTGAAAGATGAACATGATTCGAAAGAAGGTAACCGTTTCCTATCTGTTGATATCAGTGATGGAATAGAAATAGGTACACTATTTTTCAAATGACAGTCCGAAAGTGAGCGTGGTCTCTGGAGTTTGTAAACACAAGAAATAAAAAAAAGAAAGAAAATTAAAATAAGATAGTGGACTAATGATACGATTTTGAGCGTCATCATCTTTTTCAAGTCACACCACTCCTCTGCGTTATTATAACTCTATATATCTTTTAATTTCACTCAATTAAAGTTTTAACTTATTTATTTTAAGTCGATTGGGAAACAAGTTCTTACAACTTCTACTAATCCCTCTCGACGGTTCCTGGGTTGGACCAGTACTTTGCGCCTGGGAAGGTCAAAAATAAATTTTTGCCTCCAACGGGGGATCGAACACACAGCCTTCGGATCCGTAATCGGATACGTTAACACTGGACCACGGCGCCCTCAATCAATTCAAAATCTCCATTAAGCTTCTACATCCGATTATAGTGTCCGTAAGCCTAAGCTTTCCGAAAATTATCTATGATTCTCTTTTATTCTGCCAAATACCTCTTACAATTCTTAGACGATGCGAACGAGAACTGTCCTTTATATACCGTTAATTGTTTGTCAAACATTTGAAATTCAGGTCAAGATTCAAGATTCAAGATTTTATTATGGTAAGGCCTCCAGCCCATACACAAAAATATAAATACACATCATTTGCACATGCAAAGCAACGTATGTATTGTGACAGGTAGACATATTTATCAACATATTTAAACTATTTAACAAAGACACATCCTACAGACTATACATAATATTATAAGTCATAGTGTAGTAAAACTTTACTTGCCTAAATATTCATTTCTTACATTAGTTGCATGGAATATAAACATTGCTAATTTCTTAATGATATCTTTTACATGCTATAAGATTGTAAAAATTTTAAGGGGTTTTAAATAACTGGTATATATATTGAACGAACTTTAAATAAAGAATTCAATATAATTTATAATATACATGTTTCTATCATAAGGCTATGTGAAGAACTTCTAAAATTTGCTAAACAACTCCTAAACTTATCAATATTTAACAATTTGATGTAACTTTCCACATTGTAATCTCTTTTAAATTTTACATAATAGGACAATTTCACATTTTTACAACAACAGTCATACCAATTTTGCACATACTTATCTTTTAATCTAGTAACATATGTGGTGAGAAATAACTTTTGATTTGATACATATTGATGTTCCCATACATATCCAAAACCGTTTGAATAAAGATGATGAAATTCAGGAGCGAAGCCAGTTGGTATAATTCACAACTGGTTAGATTCGATTTTTTAACTGCCATTGTATACACATGTTTTCCTTCTTAGCACATCATAAAATTAGTTTTTATGTATGTGTATATATCAATATTGAAAATAAGTCTTTCAAATAAGGAATGGACACACCTAAACGCATTTTAAGGAGCAATCGGATTTTTTTTCAATCCAGCAAATATATGATAAACTACAGAAACGTTTTATTCTAATCTAGACAATTATCTTTATACATTATGTATAGAGTGCCTTAAGGTCATTTCACGGGTTATAGATTCGTTTGTTTGTGGATGAATTTGTGTTTAAATATCATATCCAAGTATAAAAGAGGAAGACTTTGATGGGTGTAACATCATTAATAAAAAATGAAAGCCTTGAAATGCCAATAATTGTTTAGATAGATCTGAGTTTCAAATGCTACATTTCTTGCTTTATTAAACGGAGAGGAACAAAGAAACGTAGAAATATATATTCAATAAGAATAAGGAAGGACAAAACGGTCCTTTGAGGAATCCCATACTTATTATCAATAAACTAACACCAGAAAAAAGTGTGTATTTAAATAATAATAATAAAACACACACATAAACCCCCCCCCCCAAAAAAAAACAAACAACAACAAACAAACCAAAAACAAAAACCCACAGAGACAGGAAATTACACAAAATAGAGATATAGCAATAGTTACAGACTTGGAACGGTCAGTTGACAACAAGACTGGCTTGAGGGCTTAAACCAGGTTTCAAGGTGCCCCAACATCGCACTTCCTTTTATGAACAGTGTAAATAAAAATATACCGTATCAAAGTAAGACAACTTAAAGTAGGCACCCACCTACATCGGAAGAAAAAACATATAATTCAAAAGGAAATTTAGGTCAATACAAAATACAAAACTTGTCTGAGTCTTTTTATTGCTAGAATAAGTCGAATTTCATTGACGCTTATCAATATGTATTTGAAAGTAACATACCTGGTATTGCAAATTGTCAGCACGTCATGATCACATATAATTAGACTATATAGAATATTTTTATATTCCAATCAGTTAAATATAGATAATTGACTGTTTTGTGTTTCATTACAAGGAAGCTTCCTAAAACAATGTCAACTCATCGGAATTATGCTGGAAGGAAAGGCAAAAACAAACAATACTTGACCTAGATTGTAATCTGACCCTTTTCTTAAATCTTAAGAGCGTATGTTACAATTTTTTTTCTTCAATATAATTTTTTTTTCTGATTTTCACATATGTGACATAAAAATGCGCTGAATATGAAATTGTACAGAAATAGATACGTCACCCCGTGCTCGTTTTATATGCTATGTTTGTGTATCCATGGTAACTGATAAAAAAATAGCTAATATATATATATATATATATATATATATATATATATATATATATTTAAAAAGAAAAAAAAGAATATAGAATATATAAATAGAAGACAGACAAACTAAAAGTTAATTCATTATAATTCAATTTATCTGAAATTTTAGGATACTTCATTATTATTATCATCATCAGAAATGTACACATTTTTGGGAAAGGGAGAGAAGAAATAGCTTCATTTTCAAACAATTTTTGAGTTTTTACAGAAAATCCTTCAACATATTTTTTTTTTCATTTTTCTTGTAGATATTGAGTTATGGTGGCTTGATCAAAGCAATGAAAAAAGTATAGGTCAACGAGTACCTTTTCGAGCTACTGAGCTGTTTCTATTGTAACTTTCTAAAAATAAAAAATAAAACAACGTTTAAAATCTTTTAAACATACTTAATTCATTTAAATTAACAAACTCCTAGGAAAGGAAACACAGTATAAATACAAACAGACGTCTTTTACTGGCGAAACAACTCTTTTAGTGTAGTTGTCCCGACATTGTGACATCTTATATCCAAACATTTGGAATATCCACAATATGTAACCTTTCGCATGTCCTAAACATTGCGATGGTCAACTGTAACATACGCCCTTAAACTGGTATCGAAACTTTTCTCTTAACGGGGATCAAATTCAGAACCGTCGTATCCGTAGTTCTGCATATTACCATTGAACCACGCCCCTTTCTGTAGATTTTGATATTACATGTTTTTGTTTTCTTTCATACATAAATATTGGTGCCATAGATATATATGACGGAAATACATGACACATATCGGAAATGCGTCATATGTGCGATATTTATATTATATTTGTTCTTGCTGGTGAATCACATATATATGTGTAGAATGACAAAGATGTGCAAACCATTTTCTAATCTGTTCTAACATGCACACATACTAAATAAATATTAATATCAAACTGCTATCACATTTTAAAAATAATTAGCATGTCAACAATTGCATTCATTTTTACATTGCGATTGCACGTGATAAGATTCGTTTTCTTAAACAGCGATGTCTCATTGCATACAATATCCCAGGAGAAATATCACCCTTCTGTATTCTTGTAAGCTTTACTCTGAATGCATTGATTGGTATATGTATCAATTTTATTTCATCCTCTTTTTGATGTCTTTTTTTCTACTGATTGCCTTCATATTTGGTTATTTTCGAATCTTTCCCCTCTCAGTCCTATTGATCCAAACTTCAGTCATCATTAAAACCACTCTTTTATTAGGATCACAAAAAAATGAGTCCACTATCTTAGGAAGCTTTTCCTCAGGTTGCTTTGCATTAATCATGATCATCTTGTTTATTGTAGACCGAAAGATGGCTTAATTGTTACCATCACAATAACATTAAAACTACTACCTGATATTCTATTCAATTCTAGTGAATAAATGAAGTACACTTTAATAGGATCATGATAGATAAAAGGCTTTTCTTATTAAAATATTTACATTCCGTTCAAAGACGATGTATTCTCGTATATGATTTCCTCAATCAGTAATGGTTTCCGTGGTAAACATTAAGTGTAAGAAAGCTCTTACTCTTATTCATTGATTAATACCATTTATTCTATACAGTTAATAAAAAGGGCATATTACACAATTAATTGTAACCAAATGTACAAACTTGATTCGGTGAATAGCCTTTTGAAAATAAAAAAGAAATAAAATGAGAAAAAGGAAAATGCATTATATTCTACCAACAAATGCGTTTATAATCCCTATCATTAAAGAATGACGTTTGTTTGTCTTCATGTTATCAAGATTTTAATAAGCAACAAGACAGCACAACATTTTTCATATTTCCTGTGGCCAACGTCATCATCAGCTTTACAACTATAGTAAATTCCCCAAAGCTACCATATTTCTCTAGAAATATATAATTTTGCTGGATATAGAGTTTTCCTAATTTGGCTTCTCTATCAGATTAGAGTTCTCGTAAGCGTTGACATTCTGAGATGTCTCGTCGATTCCCTTTTATTATGTGGTAAAATCTCCTTACAGAACTGATACGATGTAAACATCATCTGTCCGTTTTTCTTTGTAACTCGTGTATCCAAGGTTGGTTAATTTGACAAGTGACTGACAGTGACAAAGCGGCGAACTTCATCATCACTTATCCGATTATGTAAGGCTTCTAAACACAAAAAAGGATATGTTTCTGTGTTCGCTTGGGTGTAATGTCACACCGACATTGTGTCTTTCATCACAGATATATAGTACTATCTCGCTGCATTATCACTTGGTAGGCAAATGGCATGATACTAATCCAGACCATATCCTGACTCCGGAACAACTATTTGCATATGCTGGGCGCCAGGCAAGGGCAATGTGACTTTGTGATTACCCAAATTACACCCGTGTCATGGAGCAAACCCTCTAACAACCCGATTTCAATTCCTCTATTACTTACTGTAATACATTATAAGATAATTTTGATAGGTTACTTTTATTTACAATGTTAGCGTCAGAGGAATACCTCCAAGAAAAGCGAGATTGGGACCTGATTGAAAATAACTGAATCTTAAGGCAGTAAAAAAGATGTTCAAATCTATTTGATAACTGTTCTATTTCATGCACTCAGAATAAAGCTTGCAGGAAGAATTAGCTGGCTGATAGGATAATTGATGCAAATGAGATATAGCTGTATGGGAAAACGTAATCTTATCGCGTGCAATCATAATGTTAATATGAATGCAATAGGTGACAGGCTATTTTTTTCTTGAAAATGTGTGAAAGTGTGCATGTTTAAATAGATAAGAAAATAATTTGAACATCTTTGTCATTTTACACATATAAAAGTGAATCATCAGCAAGAAAAAAATTACTAGATATAGCGTCTATGACGCACTTCCGATATGTGTCATGTATTTCTGCCATATATATCTATGGCACCGATATTCATATATGACAGAAAATTGGAACATTGCGTGAATCATAAAACTATAATAGCAAAGTCTTCTAAAAGGGGGCGTTGTCCAATAGTAATACGTAGGTCTATAGATACGAGTGTTGTGGCTTCGATCAACTGTTTTGGAAATAGTTTTGACACGATCATCCTCAAGGTTCTGGTCTAACACAGGAAAGGTCTTTCCTTATCCACAAAAAAAGTAAATAAACTTAAATTAAGACTTACGAAAGAGATCAGATTACATTCCTAGTCAAGTATATCTGTCTTTCGAACATGATTTCCAAAGTGTTGACAGTGTTTGGTTCATAATAAAAGAAAATTATCTAAAAATAACCGAAAAAGAGTATTCTTTATATACTTCTTATATGTGACCATGACGTGCTGACAATATGCAATATCAGGCATGGCACTATCATATAGTGATATGTGCCATTGAAATTCAACAAAATGTAGCAATAAAATAGCTCGGACAATAAAAATGATCCCGACCTATTTTTCCTATTAAATGAATACTTTATTCTTCCGATGCATGTCCTTACTTTTAGTTGTCTCAGTTTGCTTTTTATTTACTATGTTCATATCAGGGAAATACATTCAGGAAGTGCGACGTTTCGGCCTCTTGAAATCTAGTGTAAGCACCCCAGTTGGTTCTTTTGACGACTGACCGTTACAAGTCGGTAACTTGTTATTTCTCTAGTTTTAATTTTTTTAGTATGTGTTGGATTTCTCATAGAACCTTTCTATCTTCCCTCGTCATGTAACGTAAAAATGAAAGAAAGATATGTATTTAGATGAATGAATATTTCATGAATGTGATGAGGTTGGGGCGGAAAAAATTGTCAACTCACACATATCAAACAGACATCCACACGTGACGGGGCGATTCGGGTAAATAATACGAATAAGTAAATAAATACTCTTTTCATTTTCATTTGATGACAAAACCCCAAATGATAAAGCATATGTTCTAGTTTTATATTTATTATCTATGGAGACGTATCATTCCGGAAAGATTAAAGGTTTCATACGAGTCTTATACATGTATTTAATTTGTTATTCATTGTTTGTCAATGACAGGTCACATATTGAATGTATCCGACGGAATTACAATCTTCTTTCAAATAAGACAAATCATGGTCGTAAGGCTGACATACCCCACCCCACCAAGAAAACAATTCATTGACAATGGCAGTTGTCTCCTAGTCTATATGTACGGCTCAGTTCATAAAAAAGTAAATTATTTCATATGGATTTTTTAACTCTGTCTATGAACGGCACTTGACCCATTAAGTATATAGTCAGATTGAAATATAACTTTATATATCCCCAATTGTTTTCTTGTCGATATTATATCGTATTTATTGAAGTGCGTTTCTGATTCGACTTTGACACTATTAAATCATTATAACTGGATTTCTATTTAGTTTGAACACTATAAATGCTCAAAAGATGAAAGAGCCTTTATTTTTGTATATAAAAAAGTGTTTTCATACGAAATCCTTAAACAAAGGAGATACACATTTGAACATGTTTTGAGAATCTGAAATACAAGTTGCATTCAAGAATCACATGATTGTAAAACACCGTAAACTAAAACCGTTCTATAAGGACAACACTTGGTTACATAGAAACGTGGTCTTAATAACAAAAGGGTCTTAATAGTGAATTTGACCAATAAGCTCAGAAAAAGACTGGAATGAATAGGTTTTATGATCATAACCTGTAATCTAGTTTGTTGGCAATATTGATATCAACAATATACAATGGTTGGTTAATATTTAAAACATGAAAATATTTTTAATGAAAGTATGAAAAGAAATAATGAAAAGTAATTTAAATTCAGAAAAAATGGAAGATGTGTAAATTTTAGAAAAACACTTTCTCTCTGTTTTGATACAGTGTGACCTCTTATTTTTCCGTCATACTTTTGACTTTATATTATCTAAATTTCTGCACTGGGCATTTACGGGTATTGACAATGAAAACATAATACTTGCATATTTAATCATCCAGCCAGTACCTTTAATCCCCTTGTAGACGTGTCATTAAAGACAATTCTCAATTTGTTATTATCCTCATCTTAACACCTTTGTCACATTGTCCAAAGTAACATTTGGGAAGCAGCTCAATGAAGCATACCATTGAATTGTTGCAATGCTTACTTTATATAAACTAAGCCGTACGTATAGACTAGGAGACAACTGTCATTATCAATGAATCGTGGGGAAGAAGATAGTAATTCCGCCGGATACATTCAATATGTGACCTGTCATTGACAAACAATGAATAACAAATTAAATACTTGTATAGTTGTATAGGACTCGTATGAAACCTTTAATCTTTCCGGAATGATACGTCTCCATAATTAATAATTATAAATCTCGAAAATATGCTTTATCGTTTGGGATTTTGTCATCAAATGAAAATAAAAAGAGTTTTTTTTTACTTATTCGCATTATTTACCCGTATCGCCCCGTCACGTGTGGATGTCTGTTTTATATGAGTTGACAAATTTGCCCGCCCCAACCTCATCACATTCAGGATTAAACCACGCAGACTTATCATAGAAATAACTAAGATGTTTCAATTTTATCAATCGACAAAATGCCTTCGTGCCTTTAATTAAATAATAGAACGAGTCTCGAGATTGAGACAAACTTGTCGGTAGTAAGCTAACCCTCACAAAATATTAGAAATCCATTTCTTTCCATACACTCCATGATACGCGCTAGTGCTCCAGGGTCACTTAAATCCTCAATTTGACCTTTGCGTACAAGAGCACACTAATGCATCGGACATTTCAATTACATTTATATTGTTGTGTGCTTATGCAAATATTTAAAGCATCCTGTTTGGGTCAATGATTTTACCATGACATAGTACTGGCGCAAAACAGGAACTGCCGAGAAGAATTATTGTAATTTCGAAAAGTTTGTTTCCCAGTCGATGAGAATTTAATATATTGAAACTAAAAAAGGAACAGTATTATGTAGGAAATAATCTTACTGAAATCAAAATGTAAAGTATATGATTATACTTTATTGGTATACAAGTGCTGGATATTGGGTAGATTTGGACAATCTCTTTCTACGAAATAAAACTAAACAGAAAAAGTGTTAAATAGGTTAAACTTTTTAAAGGTAGAGAGTACATACCGTTTTAGCAAAATCATTATTTTGGAATGTGCGCTCTTATATATACCGTTGTGTCGTAAATGTCATTACCTTTAGAATGCATCTATGCCTTATACTGAGATGTTATAAACAGAATGTTTGTGACGCATATAGCTGAAGCAATCAAGGCACAAAGCCGATTTTGACATAATGATGACAGAAAACGAAAACCCGACGTGTCATTATGATACAATGGAAGCCGTCATATCAATTATGCCGATAGCTACACATGGTTAATATCTAAATGCATATTTTACATCTGTTCCATGTAAATTCAATTTTAGATGGTATCATATATGGCACCGCTTCTAATTCTCTCTCTTTTGAACCTTTTAAAACCTCACATTCATCTAGAGAGAAAATGGGCTTGCCGCCATATATTAGGCGTTTATTTCCTCTGAATTTAGATTGCAGTTGTAATAGACAAAAGAATTGAACCTGCTTATAATGCTATCTGACAAACTATTTTATGTAGTAAGGATTGTTTTCTGTCTCGATGTGCAATAAACAAGTAGATTATATTAAAAGTCAATGTGTAAATTACAAATCAATAAGTATTACATCAAATAATGATTTTGTTTCAATACTAAATGATAAAGTTCACAGTAAGACTTATCTAAATAAAAAAACTCATACACAAGTACTTTTCTGCGGTGACTTCATTAAACCAAAGACCTTTATAATTAGTATCAGAAACATCCCTGCCTGAAACTCGGCGAAATGGTGTTGCTATTGATACTCGGACAGAGTACCCAGTACTGGCTCTTCGCCAGTCTAGTCTTCCGTGTAATGTTGGTATGCTCCGTTCACGTTAAAGAACCAAGGGGTCTATTCGCAAAATAAGGACTAGAGTATCGCACCCGGACTCCCTGGTAATCTTTTCTACTTGCTATTTCTTTGTCAATAATCAGGACCCTTTGGAAATAAATGCTTACACTTTCTATGGTTACCCTTGACCGTAAGGTCTATATATAAATATATGCATATGAATATTTCCAGCCAGATTCACTCAGGGTAAATACCTGCATAACCCTATCATACATTTGTATATATCTTGATTTGAAATAGTTGGGAATGTCCTTAAAACAAAGGATAACCAAGGATAAGACGTTATTTTTCCTAAAAGGATAGTCTGTATTCTACTTACGTTCAATAACCACTGTCTGCTCTTTGTTCAGCAAATGAAATCCCTTCTACGTGTACTGACGTCTGTACGTATCTTAATATAAGCTCGTGGGTATTCTAAGCTGGATTTCTGATTTTATCGTCATGTTTGTTTCCTGCTGTTAAAATGTTTCCACTGTTTTATCTAAATACATATCTTTCTTTCCATATTACGTTACATGACGAGGGAAGATAAAACGGTTCTATGAGAAATCCAACACATACTAAAAAAATAAAACTAGAGAAATACCAACAGTTACCGAATTGTAACGGTCAGTCGCACTTCCTGAATGTATTTCCCTGATATGAACATTGTAAATAAAAAGCAAAGTGAGACAACTAATAGTAAGGACCTGCATCGGAAGAATAAAGTATTCATTTAATAAGAAAAATAGGTCGGGATCATTTTTCTTGTCCGAGCTATTTTATTGCTACATTTTGTTGAATTTCAATGGCACATATCACTATTTGATAGTACCATGCCTGATATTGCATATTGTCAGCACGTCATGGTCACATATAAGAAGTATATAAAGAATACTCTTTTTCGGTTATTTTTAGATAATTTTCTTTTATTATGAACCAAGTTTGTCTAGCTAAAACACTGTCAACACTTTGGGAATCATGTTCGAAAGAAAGATATACTTGACCAGGAATGTAATCTGATCTCTTTCGTAAGTCTTAAGTTTATTCATTTGTTCGTGGATAAGGAACGACCTTTCCTGTGTAAGACCAGAACCTGGCACCTGAGATGATCGTGTCAAAACTATACCCCACACAGCTGATCGAAGCCACAACACTCGTACCTGTAGTCCTGCATATTACTTTTGGACCACGCCCCCTTTTAGTAGTCTTTGATATAATATTTTTATGATTCACGCAATGTTCCAATTTTCTGTCATATATGAATATCGGTGCCATAGATATATATGGTAGAAATACATGACACATATCGGAAGTGCGTCATAGACGCTATATCTAGTAATTTCTTTCTTGCTGATATTTCACTTTTATATGTGTAGAATGACAAAGATGTTCATATTATTGTCTTATTTATTTTTATATGCAGACATAATATAAATATATATTGATTAAAAAAATGTTTTCATATTTTGAAGAAAAAATATCCTGCCAACTGTTGCATTCATTTTAACATTACGATTGCACGCGATAAGATTATCTTTTCCTATACAGCTATGTCTCATTTGCATCAATTATCCTATCAGCCAGCTATTTTTTCCTGCAAGCTTTATGTTGAGTGCATGGAATAGAATAGTTATCTAATAGATTTCACCATCCTTTTTATTGCCTTCATTTTTGATTATTTTAAATCAGGATTTAAGTGGTCCCCTTATTTTCAATCAGGTCCCAATCTCGTTTTTCTCTGACGCGAACAATGTAAATAAAAATAACTCATCAAAAATTATCTTATTTATTACAGTAAGTAATAGAGGAATTGAAATCGGTTGTTAGAGGGTTTGCTCCGTGACACAGGTGTAATTGGGACAATCCTCTGCCGCGACATCACACAGTCACATTGCCCTTGCCTGGCGCCCAGCATATGCAAATAATTGTTCAGGAGGCAGGATATGACCTGGTTTAGTATCATGCCATTTTTCTTCTAAGTTATATTGCTGTGAGATAGCATTATATATTTGTGGTGAAAGAAACAATGTCGGTGTGACATTACATCCAAACGAACACAGAAACATATCCCTTTTTGTGAGTTCTTTGGTTAAGAAGCCTTACATAATCGGATAAGTGATGATGTATTTCGCCGCTTTGTCACTGTCAGTCACTTGTCAAATTAACCAACCCTGGATACACGATTTACAAAGAATAACGGACAAATGATGTTTACATCGTATTAGTTCTATAACGAGATTTTATCACATAATAAAAGGGAATCGACGAGACATCTCAGAATGTCAACGCTTACGAGGACTCTAATTTGATAGAGAAGCCAAATTGGGAAAACTCTATATCTAGCAAAATTAAAAATTTCTAGAGAAATATGGTAGCTTTGGGGAAGTTACTATAGTTGTAAAGCTGATGATGACGTTGCCCACAGGAAATATGAAAAATGGTGTGCTGTCTGGTTGCTTATTAAAATCTTGATAACATGAAGACAAACCAATGTCATTCTGTAAGAATAGGGATTATAAACGCATTTGTTGGTAGAATATAATGCATTTTATTTTTTTGTCAAAAGACTATCACCTATTCAAATTTGTACATTTGGCTACAATTAATTGTGTAATATGCTTTTTTTTTTATTAACTATATAAAATAAAAACGCAAACCATTGCTGATTGAGGAAATCATATACGAGAATACAATCGTCTTGGAAAGGAATGCAAATATCTTAATAGGAAAAGCTTTTAATCTGTCATGATCCTATTAAAGTGTACTTCATTTATTCACTAGGATTGAATAGAATATCAGGTAGTAGTTTTAATGTTATTGTGGTGGTAACAATTAAGCCTTTTTTCGGTCTACAAAAACAAGACGATCATGATTAATGCAAAGCGACCTGAGGAAAAGCTTCCTAAAGATAGTGGACTCATTTTTTGTGATCCTAATAAAAGAGTTGTATTAATGATGACTGAAATTTGGATCAATAGGACTGAGAGGGGAAAGATACGAAAATAACCAAATATGAAGGCAATCGGTAGAAAAAAAGACATCAAAAAGAGGATGAAATAAAATTGAAACATATTCCAATCAATGCATTCAGAGTAAAGCTTGCAAAAACACAGAAGGGTGATATTTCTCCTGGATATTGTATGCAATGAGACATCGCTGTTTAAGAAAACGTAATCTTATCACGTGCAATCGCAATGTAAAAATGAATGCAATTGTTGACATGCTAATTATTTTTGAAAATGTGATTTGATATTAAAATTTACTTAGTATGTGTGCATGTTAGAACAGAAAAGAAAATGATTTGCAAATCTTTGTCATCCTACACATATATATGTGATTCACCAGCAAGAAACAAATGACTACATATAGCACATTTGACGCATTTCCGATATGTGTCATGTATTTCCGTCATATAATATCTATGGCACAAATATTCATGTTTTTATAGAAAATTGGAGCATAAACATGTAATATCAAAATCTACTGAAAGGGGGCGTGGTTCAATGGAGAACTACGGATACGAAGGTTCTGATTGTGATCACCGTTAAGGGAAAAGTTTCGATACCATACTTATAACAGTTTAAGGACGTATGTTCCAGTTGACCATCGCGATGTTTAGGACATGTGAAGGGTAATATATTGTGGATATTCCAAATGTTTGGATATAAGCTGTCACAATGTCAGGACAAATACGCTAAAAGAATTGTTTCGCCAGTAAAAGACGTGTATAGCATTATACTGCAGTATGGCAGTACCGTATCTCTTTGAAGTCAACAATAAATAGCATTTTTGATAATTGTGGCTACTATATACACACTTCTAGAATATACTGAAATAACAAAGTATTTTACATAATTTTCAAACAGGTATTATTCCGTATAATGTGCTAGCCACAAATATGGTATAATATACAATATTGTGTGCATATGTAAATGTATTCTTAGCAAGCTGAAAATAAAACAACATTTACATGATTAGAAGTATGTTTTGAATTGAAGACAGCACTGGATGGTAGCTATATATAACCACACACACCATCTTGTTCAATTAAATCGTGTCCCATCCCGTATTACAGAAAGTTCAATATTTAATTATACTGTTGAATCAAGGCAGTGTCACTTAGGTATTCTTCAGCGATTCATCTAGCGTCATTGTTTCCTCATCGACGCCAAATATATTTTGAAGAAATGACATATTCACACTTATTTAGTGTTCCTTCACACATAGTCAGTCAATGAAGGATAGTTGGATTTGTAACCGGTGGAAATGAGAGATTCAAAACTAACACTTGATTATAGCCTTAACCTTATTTCACTGTCATCGTATTGTTAATCTTATCACTGCAAAATGTATTATAAATGTTTCGTTGTTTTAACTATGTTGAATGATTGTATTTATGCAAATTATGAAGAACTGTGTTACGTAATCAAATTTAAATGACAGAACATTCCGGGAAGTTAAATTTTAGCATATTATTTTCAATTATTTTAGTTTGAGTGTTAAAGGAGAGGTCAATTCATGCTTGTTTTTGATTTACATGTGCATTTGATGACTTTATTTCTTGCAACTTATAAAATACATTATCATTTGCGAAACACCAAAAATTTCCTGAAAATAGTATTTTAAATATTTCTTACTGTATTATCTGTTTTCCGACAATTTCACGAATATACATATATTACACCTTCTGTCCTGATTCTGATTGTTGTAAAATACAAGCAGAATTTTTTTAATTTAGTCGAAAATGAAATTATATACGGACATTTGATTTGCTTATCATTCATAACATGATATGTTTTTTCTCCAGAAAGCACTTTGTTAGTGCACTTCTTGTCTGCACCGAATGACAAAACATTATAGATTCAGAAGTTGAATTTTAAATGATAAAAAAAGTTCAAGTCTTTTAAAAACAGATCTTTTCAATTGCTATCCTTCCTTTCTATATTTATATCTATTCTATATTTAAATTTATATGTACGTACATGTACTGGTGGCATGTTCATAAGAACATCCGCTCAGGGAACAGGGGTATAAGGTTTGCTTGAAAAATAGTTTTTGACATGACAGGCCATGGTGCTGTGACTTGATGAGCTATTATCCATCGATGTAAAGACTGAACACTACAAATGTGACTTTCCGGATAATGGCTCCAACAGGGTCTCTTAATACTATATAAAAAGACCCTAGTTCCACTAAAGGTGGCAAAATGTAATTGGCAGCAACGTATATATTGGGTCTAAAATTAGCATTTTAATGTATTTATTCATTTGCGTAGATTTACTCGTTTTAATATATTATATTTTATTTCTTTTGGTAAGGTAGTGTTAGGGCAATTACTGTTTTGAATATTTACCTTCTGAAGTTTTCTTTGTAATAACAGTGTCTGGCAACCACACACCTGTGTAAATATCTTGATAAAAAACATAAAGGCAAAAAGTCTAAACGCCTTTTTGAAGTATTTTTCACGAAGAAAATAATTCATGACAAGAAAGTCAGTAGAACTGATAGATGCTCCCCGAAGAACGTCATTGTTACAAATAAGGCCTTGGTCAATGGGTGGGAGGATATGTTGAAATCCCCATTCCTAAATCATATCTATTCTCCTCATCAGATGAGATGTTTTACCAACTCTAATTTGGAGACTTAGTAACAGTTTACTATTTAATATGATAATACGTGTTACTCATCAGATCTTTCATTGATTTTTTTTAAGTTTTTATACTACTAAAAATTAAGTCATACATTTCAATGTGTGCTCATATCAAAGAGGTTACCCGACACTCTTAACATATGACTGGATATTTGAAATAGTGTATAATGGCCTAAACAACAATTAGCTGACATGATTATGATTGACATTACTAGCATATTGAATTTTGTGGAGTTTTGTTTAAATGATATCTCCTGTTAAATTAGGCAAATGACATGAATATTAGTTAACAACATGGTAGTAGGGGCCATAAATCTCTTAAAAATTGAGGAACCAGGGGGGCATAACTCTGTGAAAAATTGAGGAACCAGGTCACGCCGACGATATGCGTATCTACTCTTGGTGATAAAGCTTGCCATAAAATTTTGTTGAATTCAAGCCATTAGTTCATGAGAAATAGCCCGGACAAGAATCATGCAATATGTACTATAGGCCAAAAGTCAATGGGCCTTAACTCTTTGAAAAATTTGGATCGGGTCATGCTGACGATATGCGATCTCCTCTTAGTAATAAAGCTTCCATAAAGTTTCATTGAATTCAAGCCATTAGTTCTGAGAAATAGCCCGGACAAGTATCATGCAATATGTACTATAGGCCAAAAAGTCAAGGGCCATAACTCTGTGAAAAATTGAGGAATCAGGTCACGCCGACGATATGCGTATCAACTTTGGTGATAAAGCTTCCATAAAGTTTTGTTGAATTCACGCCATTAGTTCCTGATAAATAGCCCGGACAAGTATCATGCAATATGTCCTATAGGCCAAAAAGTCAAGGGGCCTCAACTCTTTGAAAAATTTAGGAATCGGGTCATGCTGACGATATGCGCATCTCCTCTTAGTAATAAAGCTTCCCATAAAGTTTCATTGAATTCAAACCATTAGTTCTTGAGAAATAGCCCGGACAAGAATCTGCAATATGTACTATAGGCCAAAAGTCAAGGGGCATAACTCTGTGAAAATTTAGGAATGGTCATGCTGACGATATGCGCATCTCCTCTTGGTAATAAGCTTCATAAAGTTTCGTTGAATTCAAGCCATTAGTTCCTGAAGAAATAGCCCGGACAAGAATCATGCAATATGTATTATAGGCCGAAAAGTCAATGGGCCATAACTCTGTGAAAAATTGAGGAACCAGGTCACGCCGACGATATGCGTATCTACTCTTGGTGATAAAGCTTCCCATAAAGTTTTGTTGAATTCAAGCCATTAGTTCATGAGAAATAGCCCGGACAAGAATCATGTAATATGAACTATAGGCCAAAAAGTCAAGGGGCCTTAACTCTGTGAAAAATTTAGGAATCGGGTCATGCTGACGATATGCGCATCTCCTGTTGGTATTAAAACTTCCCATAAAATTTCGTTGAATTCAAGCCGTTAGTTCCTGAGAAATAGTCCGGACAAGGAAAGTGTGACGGACGGACGGACGGACGAAGCGGCGACTATATGCGTCACCTTCGGTGAGCATAAAAATGTAGGAAAGTCGTGTCTAGCTCTTTCTTTTGACTATTTTTTAGAGTTATTGGCATAAAATAAAAGTAAAAGACATAGTTATGTACTAACAGAATCATGTAGTATAGCTGACGAGGGATATGTTTTGTGAAAATGGAAAGAAATAATCAAAGATTAAGACAACTAATATTTTTTTCACAAATTAAAAGGTAATTAGAATTGGTACATGTAATTAACTGGTCAATGTCATTTTTTTATCAAAGCAGAGAACTGGTGGTGTGTTATTTAAAATATATGAGTCGATATCATTGTTTAAATCTTACCTAACCCTTTTAAGATCTTGCAGACGTTCTACGGGATTTTGATTTTGGGAAAATAATTTTGAAGCATTCTATCACTGAAATTTTTATGTGAACTTTCGATGTAAATATAAAAAAAAATTAATGATAAAACGAAACAGGCAATGCTATTATTAAAGGTTTTGCGAGCAGACTCCGTCCGTGTTTATCAATAAGAACCAGAACCTTATTTGAGAAATGATTGTTTTAAATAATAACTTGGTTTTTATGCACTGTTTTAGTAAAAACATCTTTCTATTCTGTTGCTCATATCTATAAAATGGTGATTTTATACTATATGTTGTGCAAGATGTCGCCACCCACATCTAGTATTAATAATAGTTATCGATATATATATAGTTAACTTGTATAAAAGAAATGATACGTAATAAACGTGGCAGCTTTATTTTCAGATTTATTTTCCTATGTTCACTGAGAGATGATGATGCCGGTGTTAATGTTGTGATGACAATTATTATGATTGTGTAGATAATTATGAAAATTGTGAGGATAATTTTCAGATCATCTGAGCACATGTGCTCAGGATGAGCTATTAGGATCGACGAATGTCCTTCGTCCGTCCGTCCGTCGTCCACAATTAGTTAATAATATCAAAATTTTAATAATAAAAATACCAGATTTTACTTTGCACTCTAACATCTTCATTCCTTAAGTAATCATCTTCAAACCTTATGATAATGTTTATTACCATAATTTCTAGGCAAAATTCGACTTTGGCTGATATCGGATAATAAGTCAAGAATTATAGCCCTTTAATTAATAAAAATGCCCGATTTCATTGTTTACACTCTAGCATCTTCATTTCTTAAGCAATCATTTTGAAGTTTCATTGACAATGTTTATAGCCATAATATCTCAGTCTAGTTTGGCTTCAATTTTGACCAGAGTTACTTCTTAGTTTGTGGAATTGAAATGACCTCACTGACTATTTATTCAGTGCAACTATACAATGATTTAGTAACTTGTACAGGCAATGTAGGCAGTTTTTCTCTGGTAAGCATATTTAGGGCCATCTTGGATCTCTTGTTATAATTGTGATGATAAATGAGTTTTGTGAATGGTATTTGTACCATGCATGTGAAAAAATAGGTATGGTTTATTTTGTATGTAAAGTAGAGCAACATAGAGTAAGATACTAACCGTCAGCACTTGCTCAATTTATTCCACATCCAAAACACGTGTGTTATTTAATCCTAGGAAGAGCAAGATGTTCATTTTTTTTAAAACTTATGATCAATAAGAGCATTCCATTATTGTGTTCTTCTCTTTAAATTCAATTTAAACACATGAAAGATATTAAAGGATGTACGATTTTCCCATTTGACGCAAACACCATTAACATGCAAACGTGCAAACTATATATCATAATTGTTTTTCGGCTGATTGTGTTTTACATGCTAATTTCAAAGGGGAGATTTAACTGGAATAAACGATTCATCACCGTATGTGAAGATATACTTTCATATTGAAAATATTTACATAAAGTTTTTAATGCAGGCGTATGTACTTTTCGATCTGTATTATAAGAATGCAGCATGCCTTCAAAATTCAACTGTTTTTGCGTTTGTAAAATATCAATACGATAATTAGTATGTTGTTCGCTTAGAATCTAATGTGATATTAACGGAGTTTGGTATTTTAACGTTAAACCAAATTGGTTTCGACCTACGCAAAATTTAATAGACGGAACGGTGATAAGCAGTGTGTGAAATTTTTATCTTTATTCACAGCGATATGTTGCTTACAGAAATTACGTGATTATAAAAGAAAAAGAAATGATCATAACAGTAAATTTCCATTTTCCTAGGAATAATATTTCTAAATTGAATAAGCTCGAACACGGAAGAACATTTGACTGGGTGTTGTGTGCATGCCAATATACTCAGCCCATCTTGCACACAGGTCTAGTGTTTCATAATATCTTTTACCATTACACAATAATGTGAAATATAAAGGTATGAATATCCAGCAAATTTATATATCATTTAAAGAAGACATAATGCAATTTTTGGTGATGCCAAAAATACGGGAATACGTTGACAAGTAAAATTCTTCAACATGGCATTGCCTATAAAAAAGTGCACAAAAGTCGTTAAGCTATATTAGGAAAGTTTTTCACCAGTTACAGTCATTAGGTTGGAAGACGGTATCCTACGGATGAGAAGTTGAATAAGATAAATATCCACAGAATAATTAAAAGGTTTGAACAGTCTGGATCAATTATTGACAGACGTCATGTTAATACTGGCCGACCAAAAGCAGTCAGGTCTTCGAAGAGCAATGAAGAAGTGACGTCAATTATTGAAGAAACACAGAAAATTGTACGGGGAATATTAGGAGACATTACCAACAAAGCAAGCGTTTATACTGTTTTCAGAAGGCTAAGGTATGACTTAAAATAACACCATATACTATTTCAATAAAGCAACACCTAAAACCGTCTGACATTAGTTGCCGACTTGCCTTCGCCACCTGGATGAAAGATCGACCTGATATAGTGGACAATACTTGGTTTTCTGACGAAGCACATTTCTATTTAAATGCTGAAGTGAACAAACAAAACTATAGATTTTTGGGGAACCGAAAGACCCTATATTTGAATTGAAAGATCTTTACATTCACAGAAGGTAACCGCCTGGGCAGCTTTGAGTTCGCCAAGCATTACTGGTCCGTTTTTCTTCGAAGATGAAAATGGTGAGGTAGAGACAAACAATGGTGCTCGCTACCTGGACAATTTAAAGAAGTGATTTGTGCCTGCATTAAAAAGAAGTGTCGACTTCAAGAATCTTTAGATCCAGCAAGATGGTGCTACGCCACACACTTCAGGAGAAGTCATTTCATGACTTTAGAAAACTTTTGGAACAAACTCGATGTCTTACAGGACAACCAATGTGTGGCCCCCTCACTCTCCTGACTTAAGCCCTGTTTTTTTTTTGTTTTTTTTTAATTTTGGGGATATTTCAAGGACAGGGTGTATAGCCCTTTACCATCATCAACAGAAGAGTTGAAAGCAGCAATCAGGCGTGAAATTAGAAACATTTCCGCAGACAAATGCTCATCCGTCATCAATAACTTCAAGAAAGGTTTAGACGTCATTTTGCAACAGAAATGACGTCTTCTCGAGCACCTGTTGTATATTTGAACATTTACTGTGAAGGTGCATGGCGATGAGCTTTTTTCGGTAAACCTTTTGATGTTATATATCAAATACGACTTTATTTACTGCCTATCACCCAGTGACGTCTGTTTTATATTACTTTCCATATTGTAATAGATATTTTGAAACTAATCGTTTTATTTTTTAATATATATTTATGGTCGACGGGAGAAGTAATAGGAATAAACTACAGATGTGGAATATCAAGAAAATAGCAAGAGATATAGATTTTAACATTACATCAAACCAATTGCGCGTTAAAAAGAGTACTATACTACTACTACTACTACTACTACTACAACTACCACTACAATTAATAATAATAATAATAATAATAAAACAGTATCTGTCATTGTTGTGATGTCAACTGGTAGAATTAGGCATCATCTGCGCTCTAATCACCATGTACGGTTGCTATACCAGTGCCACTATAATATCTTCAGTATGATTTTGGTGGGAATCAGACCTGTGACATTTAGCTTCAGCTTAATTCTCTGCCGCTGGTATCGGTTGAGGAGTTTCAGGGTGTGTGTATAAACGTATTTAAATTTTCTGAGTTCAGTCTGTACCTGCGTACCTGTTAAGTATGAAGCGTAGTGTAGCATCGAGGTGACAATTCAGTGTTTATATGATTGTGATATTCTTTGAGAGAAAAAGCAAAACACCACCAAACAAAACATGTATTTGATGCTCGTATTTCGCATGCTACTTGTAACATACAACGAGAACGCACGCTCCCTACCTTTAGTTACTTCACGTAATGTAGTTTACGTAGTACCAATATGATATAGGTCAAAATAAGTTCTTCAGAATTAGCCAAAGAGGAAAATAAAGAGACTTTAACGTTAGATACATGTATTGGTTCCGCTACATTTCAGACGCATGGCCTTTCACGGAGATAACCAAGGTTTCCTAATGTTTCATTTGGTTATCTTGGTAGAGGTTAAGTTGTCCGAAATATAAGTTGGGTGAATATGTGTTAGTATGAGCAGCTGCGTTGAACATAGGTAAGGTTACTTATGGTGATACGAAATATAATTGCTGCTACAGAATTCTCTTTTTTCTCTAAATTTAGATATTCTTTATCCTACCATGCCTCAATGCTGCTACTTCTGTGACTGCTCAGAATGAAAAGCTAGAGGGGGTGGGAGATGGCTGTCATAGTATTTCATGTGATCAAGGGACTTATGACCGTCAACGAATTGATGTTATTCCTAAAGGTGCTTCCTTTGAGAAGAGGGCTCCCCCCAGAATGGTATGCGTTGTACCATGCAGGAACTCAACTTAATTCAACTTTACATCATCCTAATTTACCCTAGGTAACAGTACTTTGAACGTACTACAGTCAAGTATGGTAAACACTACGGTAACTGTCGCTAGGGTCAACTACATTTACCGTACGGTCACAGAAAAGTCTTGGCATTCTAGCTCATCGTAAGGATATTTTGAACAGTTTTGGGTAGCTTCGGCCAGACCATGGGCTTCTTGAAACTCTAACTACATTAACTACCTGCTGCGTCAAACTATGTTTGATACGTTTAACTTAGACTAACTACATTCATTCTGCAATATGCATTTAGTGTACCAAAAGTCCTATGTGCGTGACATGGCTATATGTATGTTATGTGGTTGTTTGCCTTTGAAGCATCATCTCACAGTTCTAGCCATTTGTAAAATAAAAGAGGGCGTAGGTTCTAATAAAATTGTTGATTCAGAATGCCAAGTAATATTACTAATACATTCGCCTACATGTAATCGACACTGCCGTAAACGGTTGTAATTTACCGGTATAACGGCAAGAGCGCTATGACTTCCTCAATAGTCATTTAACTCCCTAACACATGAGTGTGGGTTTTTCTAGAATACATATTGTGAATAACTGAACATCTGTAAGAAGGTAAACTAGAAATAACAGAAGGTCATATATTTGAATTAATTTATGATTTACTTGGTATGTTGTAAAAGAAATAGTGATACGTAAAGGACTGTGTTCAATTAAGATGAGCATTCAAATAACGGGAATCTACTCTTCTTTCGTGTCGTATAAGTGTAGTTTACAATGAAATTTGTAAAGGATCAAAACAAAGAGGGATAGTAAAATATTTTATTTGCGATCCCAGAACAGTATTGAACGACAATGGCATTGATAATTGTGCTGCTCGTAAAAGCATGTATTACATTTGACTAACCGTCCATTTATGTGAAAGCCAACATTGTATCCCTTTTATCATACGATAACTATTATCAATATCTGGACTTGTGTCTCAAGTTGGAAACAATTTGTACTTTATGTCTCCATAGAAACGTGTACATGTACGTGTATCTTTAAGAGAAGGAGAGAGATAAAATGATATAAGACACTCTTGTCCCAGGTTCACATTACATGACCGAATTATTATTTTTTTACATGTTTTTTTTTCTCGATGCTCTATAATAACACATATTATTTTTGCTATTTCCTGTTTAACCGAAAGCACATGAGCGTCAAAATAATCTTTCCCCACGTAATCGTATTTGCTACATGATTCAGTTGAAATTCTGTGACAGATTTTATCTGAAATAAAAGTCAAGTGTCATTTAACTTAAGTACCTTGAGTATTTGGGAACGATTTCCTTGACAAATGACTGGCAAGCGTGAGTTGGCAACAAAACAACATGATTTATTTCTACCGTTTATCCCCAAAACTCATTTGCGATACGTGTAATCTGGAATAAACATGATTGATTTATACCGTCTTTACTTCATATGTCGCATTTTATTATAAAGCTTAACACACTGACATTAATACTTATACAACGTTTTTCAGACTGAGGGAGTGTATGTGTTGGATAGGTTACATCAAATATATCAATTACTTCTCTTTGAAATTTTACTTCTTAAATAATAGTTACTTGTTTAAGTCAATCCCAGCAGAAATGATATTTCATATAACATCGAATATTTCAAACACTTTTTTATTTACTAATACAAGTTGAATAAGCAATCATATGAAAGAATACTTAATGCAATTTCAGTATTCACTTAAATTCTGACAAAGTAATAGTTCCTTTTGGGAACGGAAGATTAAAGCAAATTATGCTTTGACAGACGGCTGACGATATGCATATTGACCACCTGTCTCTTATCCTTATACAGTTTTTAAGATTTACATAAATATGTGTGTTTGAATGAGAAAGAGGTAAGTATAAAAAAGTTATATATTATGTGAAATAATGCATGTATCAATCTGTATAAATATACCAGCATTTCAAACAACACAATAATGCTATTTCAAAATAAAGCCCAAATCACAGACACAGTGTTACGGGTAAAAAAACCTTTAAATTATCAGTTACCATCATGTTTGTACGGTATTTTTGTTTCTATTTTAATTGATTTCTATTTTTATTTCTTTTGACAAAGATAGTGCAATACGATTTGATAATAATTATAAAACAAGAAAGCCATATCGCGCTAGATCGCTTACTAGAGTACATAAGCTGAGTCCCTTGATTTTAACCGTTTTCAACGCATTTTTAAGTTTCAGATACAAAGAATTCTTAAGTTAGTCAGCTATCTGGAAGCCTGTTTTCAAGGGGCAATGAGATTATCACAAGTGTAAATCAAAAATCAATAATTTTGACATCAGTTTTCAAAACTCTATGGGCACCATTTTTCAAGGGATCAGCTTTATTTTAACAAATTCGATAGACAGACAAAAGATAACTATACATGCCAAAAGGAATCAATTTCTAAAAATAAAAAAAAAAAGGTTTCAAAGAAGAATATTTCTGAAACCTTCCACATGTCTATGGAGTAAAAATGGGGAAACTTATCCGACCCCTTCGGACGTTATTTTTATTTAAGGCATCAACATTTTATTAGCAATTGTGGTAGACAGAAATGAGATGGCCATTTGTGTCAAATAAAATTAAATTCTGTCCAAGATTTTTTTTTAAATACATTTCTGCTGGTTGACATCGCAAACACAGTTCTACATGGACAAACTTCTGTAAAGGACCATTTAAGGATCATTTATGCCAAGTTCTTCTAAAATAAAAATGCTGACGCTGCATAACGGACGATGATGACGGACGACGGAAGGGAGATCGAAATAGCTCACTAAGAGGACCTTGTGCTCTGGTAAGCTATAAATCAATGATTTTAAATATAAAAGCACCGTATCCTGCAGATAAAATTATAGACCGTTTGCTTCCCATCTCGATAATGCAACAATAAAGCCGGTTTCCGACGATAAGTGGGGACCCCGATATTTCCTGATCGTGAAAATGACTGGTTAAAGTATGTTTAGGTGAGAAAAAAATATACAGAAGTGTTACCTCAGTATTCCTTGTATGACCTTGGAAACTGTCGGTCCAGCTGCTGGAGAACTAAAAAATAGAAGTGGTTAACTGTTTTAAGAATGTGCACAACAAAAAGCGTTTGAAATAAATAAGATTTTTTTTCTTATCTTAGAACTTTGCATAAATTTGTAAATTGCATACGTATCTTTAAAAAGGCTACTTTAAATTAATTCAGAATGTTTATCTCATCGAAAAAAAAAACATGTTCATGTGTATAGTTTTGATCACCAGTGCGAAAATAAGAATACAAACATACGATGAATCGATATACTAATTAAAAGTCCGACAAAAATAAACATGTCATATAGAAACAATTATGAATTTATCTCAGGAATGAGTGATAAATTAAAGTAATGTCTCTTGTTAACGGGCAATTTACTTGTTAGACTTTTTAGAACACTTATAAGAAAAAAGATGAACGTGTTGTGCCACAAATGTCTAAACCATTTCGTCGTTTCAAACAGACACGGTGTATCGATTCCCATACATCCTGTTTGTTAAATGATACATCCTAGCCACTAAACGTGCTAGTTGCTTTGGGAAACACGCAAATGACACGCAAATAGCAATGAAACTATCCTCATTTACTAAATAACTGGTTTCCAAATTGTAACACGTTTTTATATCAAAATATATATACGATATGTTCGGATGCGAGCTGCATATTTTGTATGGTATTTGATACTTTATAATGAAACACAGACAATATAATTGATAAATAAAATAAATGTTTGTTATTGTATTAGCGTGCGAAATAATACTATACAAATTGTGTAAGTTTCTTTTTTCAATTTAACGTCGGTTTTAAAGCACTTAAAGGAAGAATATTAATGATATATCGAAACAATCATAATTACTTTTTATTCCATTTTTCCGAACAAAAGGTGAAGAACGCATGCAAGAAATGTCGTGGAACTTGTAAAACATAAACACGAATGCTTTCGTAAATCTCAATGCCAAATTAGTATTTTCATGACTACGATGATGTTCTAATTACCCATGAACATGCAGGCATAAAACGTATTCGATGAGGACCTCAATATGTAGTATTGGATCACTCATTTTTTGTTCATTTTTAATGCTATTTTCGATTTCCCACATGTCCGGTAGTTTAAGTATATATTTATGGTCAACATTCATCCCTCACGTTAAGCAATTTTGGTGCCAGTCTCTTCATGTGTTTGTAAATAGTTTGCCAAACAATATCCACTGAGATCCTTTTGGGGGTTGGTAAATTTCTTCCTATTTATATTTGCAATGCAACATGAGTATTTCTGCGGTGCGCAATTGACATTTTGATTCGGATCCCTCCAGTAGTAACCACTGGTTCGTCCTCAATATTCTTCCACTATGTATCGCCCTATAAACTCATCAAATACAGCCACTTATTCAATATATCAATCATACAAAGGAAAACAACCCATTCAATTCAAATGCATCTTTCAATCCATTTGTCTTGATATAAAACGACCAAGTTACCTCATTTTGGAGACTGAAAACCTTAACTGCTGTACAGTCTCCATACCTAACATGATTTCTTCGAGACACATTAATTTATTTTAGACTTACCTTAGGCATTAACACTGAGGCACTAGCTTAATTCATCTGAACTGGAGTCTGCACCAACAGTTCGAGTATAATGGGATTATTAAGACTTTTATTTCTTTTATTTTTTGGAAGACAACAAATGATCGATCAATTTGCATCCCTGGTTTCTTGTAAGGTATCAGAATCAGTTCAATGATTTTCTTGAATTTTTTGTGGCTTAAGAAATAAAATGTTCAAATACACAACATGAACCCCACCTTACCGGCATTGATTTGTGATTTTATTTTCACCTTTTTTCTACCATAATTAATTATAAGAAGACGACAAATGATCGTTCAATTTGCATCCCTGGTCTCTTGTAAGGTATCAAAATCAGTTCAATGATTTTCATTACATTTTTTGTGGATTAAAAAATAAAAAATAAATCAATTCCACATCATCCTACCCTACCAGTAGTGTTTCTTTTAAATTTCATTATCACTGTTTTTATACTATAACTTATTATGAAAAATAGGGGTTCAAGGACAAGATCCATTTCTATTATATTTCCAAATGAATGAGAACGTTTGTAAACTGTAATTGGTATCTTGGTATCAAGGCACCATCTTCGACTTGTTTTCATCCATTGTTTTGGCTTATTTTTGCCTTCCTCGCCTATGTCCGTGTTACCTTGACTTTTATACAAAATAATTTAAAAATAAGCACAAACGAATAAACATATGTATACACTATAATGCAAAGCAGATTTAATCAAAACAAGATACTAAGGTTAGTAATAAGCGAAGTTTTATATGTCCTACATATAGATATTCAGCAAAGTATGGAAAATCGCGTTGTTGTCAAGTTTTTGATAAATCTGGGAAGACAACAATGACTTGCGCGTCTTGGCTTCCCGGAAATTCTTTGCCAGGCGAAGGCTTCCAAAATCCCACTGATGAAACTGGTGGCGGTTTCTGCAGAAATGGCAAAGGGTTACCTGATGCCGTTGTTGTAGGTGGAAAAATGGACTGGTATATGGATACTAACAGTTAGTGGATAAGACGCCATCACAATCGCGTTGAATACGACGGGGAACTACATTGAGAATATATAAACTTTCAATGACGTTGACGTCAGCATTTGAAGCAGGCGGACAAAGCAGATGTTATATATTACTAGATAACTGATATATATATATATATATATATATATATATATATATATATATATAATT
>CM037782.1:62397848-62413624 GCA_021229015.1 Solen grandis
AAGCATGATATCATTGTCAACAAGCGTGATGAAAGTGCAAACATGCATAATAACTATATCAGTAAGCACTATAGAAGTGGCAATGAGTATCGGGCACTGTGTCATTTTTACCTAAATATCATTCCATATTTCTCAGAATGTTTGGAAACCATGTACACCAGAGACACTATGTATAGAGCACAATTTTCCACATCTTCGAATGCGCTATATTCCATTAAAATTGATGAAGATATAAAATACTTACAGCAGTTTTCATCTCCGAATCGAGGCAAAAATGCCGTTTTGATAGCTTAAAATGACGTCATATAGCACATGGTATATGGCCACACTGATTTAGCCTTTCATAAGAAGCAGCAGTAATTCGGTAAATAAATGAACAGAAAAGAAAATAGACGTATGTATACACAATAAAGTTCAGAATTTATCACAGATGAAATCAGACCTCACAAGAAAGGTCCTTCTTGAAACTAGCTTGCTCTTATGAGCTCGTAATACATATCGCTGCATAAGTCTAGACATATCTGTTAAATTTCGGATTTGACCCACTTAAGGATTAAATTATCAAGATTTCTTGATAAGAGCAAGGGGGTTTGTCACGATGACATAATCTTTCCTCAGCCGCAAGGAATTCAACTCATATCGCCAATTTCTACCGTTGGCATATTTTCATTTCAGTTAAGAGCCACTGTGCGAATCACGTAACTATCAATGTAATTATGAAATGAGATTGGTTGCAGAAGCAGAAATCAAAAGGTATCTTTCTTCTGAAAGTCAATTGATTTGCAGAACGGATAAATTAAAGTTCATGTAGGTTGATAATGCGATATAATTTTCCCAATTCCTTGCAGCCGAAGAAAGATTATGTTTGCGGGTGTGAGTAGGGCCATACAGATTATAGCATGACATACAGTGGTTATTTCCACGAATATTAGTTTCCACGAAAACATATTCTTTATATACACTTTACGTTTTCTAGGACATAAATCCACGAATAAAGGTACCAAAGCAATTACATTAAGTGCATTATCAACGAAATTTAATGTCAACGAAAAATAATGATTTTACAGTAACTTTCACGTTAACAATGATGAAGGCAACAAGGCGTTCTTAAGATTCCAAGTCAAAGTTTGTATGTGTCCTTAATTTATAAAAGTTGATAAATCGTGTCATAAAAATCTATGAACAATAGTTTTCCCAGTGTGTTGTAGCACTTTCTGCAGCATAGCACTGGAAATCTGTCATATATTCAGCATGTTAATATTAGACTAGAATCAGTCTCTTGGTATGTGCCAAATTTGGATACTTTAAAAAGTCTAAAATCAGATGATATGTTAAACGAAATCAAAGACATATTAATCAAATAGAGATAGGAAGCTCTTGTAAAAACCAGTGGAAATATTGTTTAGGTACACAGCAGATCATTGAATATTGCAAACTTTCAAAACAGTATGGAAAAATCACAGAGGTAAATGTAACCATACTATAAAATAATCATTTCTCTACTGCAAGGAATAATTTTCATTTTGATTTATTTAAAAAAAAAATATGATTTAACTATTAAGTTCTTTTCGTTTGATTTCGACTAGTTGTCAGGTCTTTGACGAAAGTAACAAACTTGAGTGGTTAAGCTGGCAACAGTCACTATGACCTTTTTATGCATCTTACAACATAAAGAGCTGTGTGATAATTAATGTACACGCACTTTTCTCCGTTTGCACATGGAAACAGGGGGAGTTGCTCACACAGTGTTGCAACGCCATATACTGCCGGTTTCTTCGTGCTATATCTTTTATAGCGAAGAAAGTGTCTAATGTAGACAATATCTATTTTCCATTTGAAATAAATATTCTTCTACAAGATTCAGCAGATAATCCAAACATTTAAATGGCACATGAACACTTATTATAACAAACATTTTGTATTTCCTCATTCAATGAGCAATTAAGAAAAAAGCAATTAAATCTATTCCGAATATGAAAACCCAAAACCTTGTCGGCCATATTTTTTAATCTTTGAAGAGTACCTTCCACTGCCTCGAAACTTATTTTGGCAACATCCGGTTGCATACAAATCAGGTGAAAAGTACATTGGAACTCATCGGGCAATTGGCCTCAGGACATACTAGATACATACATGTAATATATAACGTTGACATTGTGTCAATGAAATGATACCTAAATATCAGAAAACAGCAAGGAAGATGTAAGCATTAGTTATCGTTAGTATTTAAGATGTTATGGAATTTATCGCAAGAGACGCAAAGCGGGGCGACACTAAAAATCCATAAAATCTAAAATATGAAAGATGACTTGGTTACAGTTTGTCACGCACGCCCTACAGCTTTACCTCTGACCTCGCACTTTGGATCCTTACGTTTGATTGACAGTTAAGTACGGTTCAGAGTCAGTGTTGCTAGATTTATAATTTGAGTCAATATAGATTTTATTTTGTGCTAGCGGAACATGACGCAAAGCAGTTGCCGCCGCAACTAGCTCTGCTGATAATCCGCTTTGGTTAAGTAAGTACCATAAACACCATATACACTCATATTTTTCATAACAAGACCTCGCGATAAATTTTATGCAATATTTTATTTTTCAAATTTTGAACGAAATACTAGCATTTCATTGGACAATGAAGTAGGTCAAACTACACGTATATATTATCATGTCGCCATCTCTTCTCTCCTGCTCCCCTGTGCAAATGGGGGAAGGTGCATATACTTAAATGAATCTACGAAAGGTGAACTCTAAAATAAGTTTCTTGCACAAATAACCTTTTTTTTTCTTTGGCGTAAGCTGTATAAAATGGATTTTGACCCATTTCTTGAACCTTTAAATCCTAGTTTCCAACTGAAGCGTTCAAAAAAGCACTCGCTTCATTGATTTGCATAAATTATTTTAGGATATTCCATCATAAAATGGATGTTTCAGGATGTATATCATTCTGCATGATTGTCAACTGGCAAATAACAATTTAATCTACCCATTTAAACATAAAAAACATTCACTTGAAAAATTCAAACATAAAAACCACCCAGTTGAAAAAGTAAACACTTGTGAGTCTTAAGAAAACGTAGTTAACCTTGATAGTTGACTCGTCCCTCTAAGTCACAATACTCGCAGTGTATAAGTTAGCTAACATGTGAGCTATAATGTGCTGTTCTATAATAGCAACAGCCTCCGTGACGTAGCTGGATCAGCGCTTGTCTGCTACACCAAGGGCCCCGAGATGGATTCCCACCGACAGAACTTTTTTTAAGTTTCGCTTATACATTTAAATACACCTTTTTCCTTTTCTTTCTTTTTTTTTTACTGGCTAGTATATTATATTTCCTACATTTAGCGACAAATACGTTTTCTAGCATTATTTTAAAATCACAGACCTTTTAAAACTTGCCAGCATTATTATTTTGAATATGATAGTGTAACACTTTTACTTTCTTTATCTTTATATTTTTTTGTTATCTTGTTTAAATCTTTTCCCATATCTTCATTTACATTTTTACACACTTGTATATATTCATTTGAGATAATACCCTTGAGACACGAATAGGCCACATTAAACGGGGAAAACAATATTTTCGTAAACGCAACCTCTGCGAAATCGTTCAAATATAAAATATGGTATCCCCATAGCAGGTGCTTGCAGTATCACATGACAAGTCCTGATCATGGCACCTTCACCAATTTCATCATTGAAAGAATTTCTAAAATAAACAAAACTGAACATAATTCCTTGTAGTAAAGAAATTATCATTTTATTAAATGGTAACATTTTCCTCTGTGATTTATCCATACATTTGTGAAAGTTTGCAATATTCTATGATCTACTGTTCGCCTAATCTGGTTTTTTTTAGGAGTTTCCTATCTCTGTTTAATATGTTTTTGGTTTTATCATTCTAAAAACCTCGCAATGCCTGTTAAATCTCGCATGTATTTATGTTTTTGGGACATACAAAAAACGCGATAATTATCGCGTTGTCGCGTGTTGGAGAAGTGTGGATTGAACTGGCCCGATCAGGACACCGTATCTTTTGCTTTCCATGCCTTATCTCTTTTTTCTTCTGCTTAACGGATAATCAAGCATTATAATAGCTGTGGAATGCACCAAACCGAGGTTATCAACACCTATATGACATAAATTTATGAAGGCTCTCTATAGGAGGGGATATCCGTCAGTTCATTTCTTTTTCTTATTGAAATTTCACAGTGCTTATTACATTTTCACTATGCTCATTGCATGTTCAAAATTTTATTGCGTTTGCAAAGTTCGTATTATTCGTATTGAAATTATTACTCAACAAGATGTGTTAAAAAATACCATGTCCCCGTCCGAGACGTCAGATGTTGAATAACTGATGACAATTGAATGTCATTCATGATCTGAGTAACTATGTCAAATATTTAGACTTCATTCCATATAGTAAATTCACTAATGGAGTAATGCTTAAGACAAAAAAAAAAATCAAATTAAATTAAAAAAGAACCAGGCGGAGTTCTATTCCATAATCATTACACTTTTGCTACTCACTATCTATTTATATTTTAAGTTTCAAGTCAATACCTCAAATAGTTGAGGAGTTACGTTCTGGACAAAAAATATATATACTTATATTCGAACTGGTGTTTCCATCGGGCCTGTCTCTCCATACACTCGTATACAGGTTCAGTGGAAAAACTGAGCCCGCTTAAATCTCAGCCCACTTTAAGACGGGCTGATGTTTTCAACGGGCCTGTCTTTCCATCTCTACTATATGATACCTTTGTTATTCTGCATATATACTACATGTTGGAAATCTGAGCCCGGATAGAAATCTCAGACCGCTCATGACGGGCTGAATTTTCTCTTCGAATATTGCGCATAGGCAATGCGACTTTTGAAACTTAAGCCTAGTGGAAATCTCAGCCCGCGACACCGATTCTGTAGCAATAGCTCAATGGAGAGTGCGCTTTGCGCCGGACGGGTAATCCTCCGGAACACCTTCCTCTAATGACCGTGTCAAATCAAATAAAAATTGTACCAGATGCACCCTTGCCTGGTACTCGGCAAATTCGTGTTGCTATGGGAACTCGGAATACACAGAGCTGGGGTAATTTTCTCAAACAAAGTGTTGCAACGTCACATATTCCCTTTCCATTCGTGCTCTTTATAACGATTTTACTTTGTAGCGATAACAAAAAGAGTTCAAAATAGTGCCTAACATCAACAATATTTATTTTCCATTTAAAACAAATAGCGTTCTGCAAGGTAAGCAGATAAATCCACACATTCAACTGGAGTTACAAAATTGGTGTTCATATGCTAAACAGAAACGACAAGCAAACCATTTTTTTTCTACAATAAATGAGCAATGTAATGTCCATCCCGAATATGAAAATCAAAAATTTGTCGGCCATATTTGTTACTGCTCGAGGCACCTTCATCTGCCTCGAAACGTATTTTTGCAACATCTGGTTACATACAAACCCAGTGAAAAGTACATACTAAATGAAACTCTTTGTGTGAGCAATTGGCCTCTGGTTTTAACTTGAAAATTATACTCCGTGTATAGGTGCTATACAATATGGCACGTAAAAGAAGGAGACTATTCATAAAACTGTCATGTTTCCAAGCACTGTCTCTTCTGCATCAGCTGCCCCTCAGCATTTTATATGAATTTGAAGAATCGTTTTCTTTGTTTTATTTTTGCACGTGTTTTTTTTCTTCAATGATGATAATACTTTGTACTTCCCAATTAAAATGAACGATTCGATCTAAAACGTAAATCAAAAGTAAAAAAAGGCCCATGAAAACAACAATCTAGAATCTACATTTATGAATTTGCAATATACGAAAGTCAATTCCAAAATTAAACTTTTAACGTAAATATGGCTAACAGAAACTCACCCGTTTAACGTGTATTTTTATTAATAATTTCAGGATTGTAATAAGCACTTTTATAACGTTATTATCATTCTGTAAATTTAATCAGCATTTTGTTAATGCATAGTAATTTTGGTAAATGTATTAAGCATTGTGAAAATGTAATAAACATTTCGTAGCCTAAATTTCAAAATGAAGCGATGGATATCTTCTCCCATAAATTTCAAAATGAACCGGCGGATATCTTCTCCCTAAATTTCAAAATGAACCGGTGGATATCTTCTCCCATAAATTTCAAAATGAACCGGTGGATATCTTCTCCCATAAATTCTAGTTGTCTATTCACCAGCAAACTGTGTTATATATAAAACTAGTTTATTTCCTCTTGACGGCTCTTGTGTTTGCGCCTGAGAAAATGATGAAAAATCCTTGCCAAATGACTGGTTCGAACCAACAACCTCTGGATCCGCAGTCATATATATTACCACTGGACCACGGTGCTCCTCGACAAGTAACCTGTTCAAGATTGCATGCGACTTAGATGACCTGCCTGTTAAAAATATGAAATAGATTCTTAGAATAACACGGGGTCTAATATCAGACCACACTGGCGGTTTTGCTCCAGCATGCGACCTGAAGCTGCCATCGAACACGTTTGGCCATAACGTGATTTCATGCAGACCTTGGCATTTTTATAATCATGATTGTTACGATCGTTTTTTTTTTGTTTTTTGTTTGTTTGTTTGTTTGTTGTTGTTTTTCTAATCAATATTAAACTCACTAAATATGTGTGCTTAGAAAAGCAAAGTCTTTTAATCATACAGCTGTAAGGAATTGTCAGAAGCAAAACACCAGAACTTTATTTAAACAAGAGGGCCATCATGGCCATAGAGCGCTCACCAAAGTACCACACCAGCTTAATTAAACAATTCAGTTTTAACCTTGATCAAAATTTCTTCTATATTTAAATATTTCTATGCAGACTTAATAAGAAAACTAACCAACTATCTGCAAGACTCAAATTTTAGGGGATCAAAACCACGTAAAGACAAAATAGGACCATGGGCTTATCAAAACATAATTCAACTTTGTATATTAGTTTGAGCGTAGAAGAAATATTGGTTGTGAATTCAAGAAAAGAAATATCATGTCAATAATTGCATTTTTCACAACATGATCATATCAACAGAGCATTCTATATAGTTATATGTTTGTATCTTTTGGCCTGATTTAAAGTTAACAGAACAAAAATCTCAAACAATACTGCAGGTTTAGCAATAATTTACAACTTATTTAAAGACCCACTATGCTTCCAAAAGCAATGTACTGGTATATTCTCCGGACAGAAAAGCAAATTTACAGATTTGTTAAGAGATGCAGTCTATGCATACTTGTTGAAGAGAACATTACTACAATACCGAATGCTACGTTTACAATATGTTCCAGGCAGCCTTAACGGAACTTCGGGACTTTGGTCATTTTTATCTCTATATAACGTTACAAGTTATGTCAAGTTTTCTCACGGCATATCACGGTATATCCGTTTCCTCACGGTCCACCACGTTCTGGTGGGGTCCCTCACGTTTCTCATTTTTAGAAAAGTTTGCTCACTCATTAGTGAGTTACCTTATAAAGATGGGAGCCAGCGTGAGTCTCATGAATCTACGTCCTCCGTTAGCGGGAAATAATGACGTGCAAGCTATGCCTCAAGAATCAAGAGCATGAAACTCAAATTGACTCTCGTTAATTCATCGGCCACTTTGTGGCAATGACAATAATATATTCGGGGATCTTACTTAAAACAATAGGGAAAGCCTCTGGGTTCATGGAGTCATCTATTCATGAGATTTATTTCGTGATATCTCCCAGTATGTCTACGGGGTCATGACCTTGATTTCATCAAATCTTTCTAAAATATATGATTGTACTAATAGTTGTTATGGCTTTGGCAAAAGATGTGTACTTTAACTTTCCAAAAAGCACTTGCACATTATTATTGCGCATGCGCACATCCCTGAGATTTTATATTGGGCTAGGCAGTGGATCGGTACTTTATATGGAATGTATTCGGTGAAATATACAATCATCACATATTGTTTTAATCTAGGTCACGTTTAGTTCAACCGAGCAAATGTGCTCATGGTAAGCTTTTGAGATCGTTTAAAGTCCGTCGTCTGTCTGTCTAGAGACTTATAAACAGAGATTGGCAGCTTATTCTTTGTCAATATCGACTATCTGAAGTCGCGCGCGGCCAACGAGACTTCAACGAGACCCGGGCGAGATTGGAAATCAAATACCCATTTATGGTAAGTTCCAATGGATATTAAAAGTAACATCAGTGAAACTCATTCTACATGTTTTCCTTTAAAGATTTGTGTTACTAACACCAGTCAAAACCTTAAAAATCACGGGTTAATCCTGCTTTTACACGAGGCTATCATGTATCTCGACGTATCAGTTATCTATCTGACTTTCTCGCGTTATTTAGGAAAGCTGCCAATCTCTGTTTATAAGTCTCTGGTCTGTCGTTGTTCACAATTAGTTCACTTCGTTTCTTAAGCAACCATCTTCAAACTTCGTGAGAGTCTTTTTTGTCATTATTTCTCGACCCAAGTCGATTATAGCTGTTATCGGCCAGATAGGTCAGGAGTTATGGACCTTGAAGTAAAAGAAAGCCAGAGTTCAGTTTGTCTACATTCTAGCATTCTCATTTTTAAGCAATTGCTTTCAAATTTAGTGATAATGTTGATGCTTATGATTTCTCAATCAAGTCTGATTATTGGTGATATTAGTCAGATTTTACTTGCAATTATAAATCAATCTTCATTAAACCTATACCCAAAGTTAATGACAACCACAGTATCTTTGTAGATAATGGCTGATATTGGACTAAATAGATTTACAGGTAAGGCCGTTGAAATATAAGACTGCTGATTTAAGACGGCGGGAGCTGCAAATCGAAAACAGGCCTTGCTGACGTTGCTGATTTGCATATTTTCCAAATTTAACTGTACCTCTCCGCGATTAGGGCGTATCCATGCAATGCAATTCTGCACTAACGAATACGAGTGGAATATGTTACATAGACGTTTTAATTACATCCGCAACCGCATTTAATATGTTATTGTTTGTTAACATGTGTTTTTTTAACCATTATTTTGAACTGGAAACATCCATTTTAAGCATGAACAAAACAACCGTGACATTTCTTTATCAGAATAGCAACCCATATTACATACACGAAGATCTACTCCTGTAAAAAGAAAAAAGTAGCGCTCCGCATTATGAACTCCGATATGAGTGTAATTTATCTAAAGTAGTCCACGCGTAATTTTGCATGGTGGCCAGTTAGGTTCCTCCCAGAGCATTTCTTATCTTTGAAATAGAAAGACAAACATTAAAGTATATTAAATAATCAAATACCTTATCATTTTCTACACATACTCAACAACAGATAGAATGCATACATCAGGTTCACTAATACTGAAGAAAGGGAATGACTTTGGTTCATGACACTTACTACGGATTATTATGTAACAAACAGAGAGCGATTTCAACTTGTTTTGTAGCAACTATAGTTTCATGAAAACGTGTGGAGTTTTTGGCGTTACATGACTGCTTCAATCACTTCTGAAACACTGGGTTTATATTTATCATTAAAACCGAGTTAAGTCGAGCAAATACCTAAAATTATTGTCCCACTACTCTATAGCTTTCAGTATGGACATATTCCTGGATGTGTATTTGTTTTCTGATGCTATAGAGGGTAATCTATTCGACAATGTATACATATACCCACATATAAACATAATGTATGGCACAACATGTCCTCAAAGAGGTGAAAACTGCTATCTAAAGCCTGTCACACAACGCAAGTTATGTATGTTTCTGCAAATTCAAACAAATAACACATTTCATGCGTCTATGAACTGTCATTATTTGACTTCATGGAAGATTAATTTACACATCTTCTCAAGTATGAAAAAGCCGATTTCACTTTGTGGTCGTGAAAATTCCTTTGTTCCACGGTTTTTGTGAATTACTTTACCGCTGTTACATGCAGGCCGCACGGTATGATAGAGTGCAAAAAAACAGTTTTAGCATTGCTTTTCAAGTATATATATGATCTGAAATAGACTTTCTTCAGTTTTCTTTACAGCAAAGTTTAATATAGTCAAAATTTCATGCTACAGAGTGAAACCCTCAAAAATAGCATACATTGTTAACTACGTTACCACCTACTCCACTATGGGAGGGGACACCCGCAAGTTCATTTCTTTTACTGATTGAGATTTCACAATGCTTATTACAATTTTACCATGCTTATTATGTTTACAAACTTCTTATTACAATTTCAAAATACTTATTACAACTTAAGTATTTCACTTTTAACGATATAGTTTTGTCTGCCATATTTACGTTAAACATTTAAGTTGGAGTTAACGTTCGTATGTTACAATTGTTAAATGTAGTTTTCACTGCTTATTTTTGACTTTTGATTTGCATTTAAGATTGGACATTTCTGCTACAGATCAGGTGCCAGTGCTTTTTAAAGCAACTTGGCTGAGGTTCTATAGGACCGGTGTCACGATGTGTTAGAGTCTCCAGTAGACATATTGCGTATACATGTGCTATATACGGAGGGAATCTTCAGTCCGTCTGAGGTTTTCATCTGGGCTCAAATTTCCAACATCTTGTATCGTAATATCACAGGTATATGTGGTAAAGAGACCGGTCCCGGCTGCCGAGTGGTTAGAGCGTTCGCCCCGGAATCGGAAGGTCGTGGGTTCGATCCCCGGCCGCACATACCAAAGTCGTAAAATAACTCCCTTGTTTGGCTTTCAACATATAAGGACAGTTCCAGCACTAGCTGACCCGGTGTCAGGATAATGTGACTGCGTGTGGTATCATGTCACATGTCTACGGCGTGATACTGCAGTTGTGATAGCACTATGTTATAGTAAGTGTGACGCAGTAATAGGGCGGGGCAAACTCTAAGTTAGTGTTTATTAAGAGAGAATTTAACAGTTAAGAAGCCAGAACGAGCGCATCGTGTTAAATTCTCTCTTAATAAACACTAACTTAGAGTTTGTCCCGCCCTATTACTGCGTCACACTGCTATATTAGGAGATGGCGCCATAAATTGTTACGTCAGCGTGTTGTTAAAGTATTCACACACGTGCACTTGCTTTCCAAATATGGATGCAACACAAAAATTTCGCGCGTGTTTTTTTTTTTTTTTTTTTTTTTTACCGTCGGCTCATTTCTTTTTCAGATTTCAATCAAGAAGCACGGACATTTAATTTGAGCAGAGACTTATCAACAGAGATTGGCAGCTTTTTCTCTGCCCATATCGACTTTATGAAGTCGCGCGCGGCCAACGAGACTTCAACGAGATCCGGACGAGATTGGAAATCAAGTATACATTTATGGTAAATTCCAATGGATATAAAAAGTAGTATCCGTAAGCAAACATTCCACATGTTTGTGTTACTAACACCAGTCAAAAACCCTTACAGGCAAAAATCACGGGTTTATCCTGCATGTGCACGAGGTTAAAATCAGTAGATTTACTAAAAGTTGTTTTGTAAGATTCCCTCTGTGTGGTAAATGTGTGATATGTGGGCGCGCTCTCGTTGACTATCGAGGCACGCGATAAAGCGCGTTATTTCGGAAAGCTGCCAATCTCTGTTTATAAGTCTCTGATTTGAGTGATGACTTTTTTTATTTATTCATTTATTTTTTATTTATTTATTTTATTTTATTTTTGTTAGTTAGGACATCAGAAAACAGGAACTGATTGACGTTAAGGAAAGATCGAAATATGTAGATAATAATCGTTTAGCAAAGCCACTGTCAGCGGAAGATATCAGGCTTGGAATACCTTGGAAATACCAAATCAAACGATTTAATACATGACCTGTAAGTTGTTGCTGGACGTTATATCAATTTCAATTCTTGTATTTACTAAGGTCGCAAATATAGGTTCTGGTATAGCTCCCTTGCTTGGCGTTCAACATAATAAGGGCAGTTCCAGGACTGATGGCCCGGTGACTGGGTGTGGTATCATGCCAACTTTCTACGGCGTGATACTGTGCAGGTGTGACAGCACTACATCTATCCCAAGTAGATATAGTCTCCAAATGACTTAAATACTGTCGGTGGGACGTTAAACCTGATAAACAAACAAAATATCCTAGTATTTTAGTATTTATCTTAGCATCTTATTCTCTACTCATTCTTATGTTAGCAACTTTACTAAATGTTTACAAATGACGTCAACATGCGCCAGTGAACACGCGTAGTGTATAGGGATCGGTGTAGTAAACACAGCCATATATGACTATCACGTGAATAGGGCGGGACATAATTTGAAATAATGACATGCGCAGTTAACATTTAAATCCCAGTTAGACAATTTTCGGAAAATCTCGAACTCAGTTTCGGAAATCTCGAACTCAGTTTCGGAAAATCTCGAACTCAGTTTCGGAAAATCTCGAACTCTTTTTTTTTCTTTTATTTATTTCCAGACATAAAAACAATACATTAACACATACATATACATACACACAAACATTTTCATATACGTACACACACTCACCTACACATATACATATGAACAAGTTATCATTTACTATGCTGGGAATTAAATAATATGCTTTCTCTCCTTCTTTCTCTCTCTCTCTCTATTTCATTTTCTCAAAAAAAAAATCTTAATCTATTAACATATGTTTTCCTATCACGCATTCTCCCTAAAACTGTCTATCATATCTTTCTGTATATTTGTTTCAAAGAGAATTATGTTTAAGGTTAAAATATTTCACTTTTAATTCATTTTGATTAAATTATTTTTTTCTTTATTTTATTCTGTTATTAGATATTCCTGAAATATGTTAAATGATGGTTTAATTTGATTAATTTTAGCATAAAATATAAAATATTTCATGACTATTATAAGAGTATTACAAGCATTATAATTCATACTTTTAGTTGTTATTCCTAACAATGCTTCATTTTTTCTTACAACAATATCAATAGATTTTGATTTTATAAAATTATTTAATGAGTTCCATAGAGGCTGTACAGTATTACATTCCCAGAATAAATGTTCAATCGACTCAATTGATTCATTACAAAAATCACACAGGCTTGAAGATACATAATTGAATTTGAAAAGTAGTTTGTTTGTAGGGATTATTCTCATCAGAAATTTGTATTGGAAGTTTCGTAATGTTGTGTCTATTGTCGACTTGTAAATATTATTATATATCTGTTTCCATGGGAAATTATGAGGATTTAGACAGAGTTCATTTAACCACTTTCTTTCACTTGATGGGGACTCTTGACTATTTGAAATAATGTTGTAAAGATATTTATTTATTTGTTTAATATTTGAAATTTGTTCTATCAGAGTTGTTTTAGTGAAATTTAGAATTCCTTCATTTTGAAGTTTATTTCTAATATCAGATGTTATTGATTTTTTTTTAATTTTATAAATTTATAAGTTGTTCAAAGTGTATATTGAATTTTTTATATCATATAAAAAAATATTTATTTATTATCTATTTTAGAAATTGTGTTTTCATCAATATTACATTTAAATATGAGATCAGTGCCATACTGTTCAAGTTTCATATTGAAAAATGTTTTCCATGGACTTACATTTTGTTTATCTATATATCTTTTTACCCATCGGGCTTTCATAGAATACATGAATGATTCTATATTTGTAAGTTTTAATCCACCTTGATCTTGGGGAAAGTATATAATGCTTCTTTTTATTTTATCAGGTTTTCCATCCCATAAGAATTTAAATATGGCTGTTTGTACACTATTTATTGTTGTTTTATTTGGATTGTTTAAAATTGATAGTGGGTATATCAGTTTTGGCAGGGCAAATGTTTTAATAACCGTGACTTTTCCCATCAATGTTGTAAGTTTCCTATGTTCCCATTGTTTTAATATCTTATTGAACTCATTAATTTTTCTATCTATATTGTATTTTGATGTTTGTTTTATATCATTGTAAAGGGTTATACCGAGAACCGTTGCATTTTCTGAAGTCCAGACAAAAGGCTGTGTTTTACAGAATTGGATGTTAGTTTTATTTAAAGATCCAACTCGTAGGATAATGGATTTATTTATATTGAGATTAAGGCCGGAACATTTTGAAAAATGGTTTAATGTTTGTATTAAGTTTTTAAAGGATGTTTCGTCACCACTGTTGAAAAATGTTGCATCATCAGCAAAGAAACATTGTTTTATCTCCGTTTTATTGATAACTATTCCTTTTATATCTTTGTTATGATTTATATAATTTGTCAGCGTTTGTATACATAAAATAAAAATAAAAGATGATAAGGGACATCCTTGTCTCATTCCTTTTTCTATGTTAAAGGATTCAGATAGGTGCCCGTTATTGATTATTATACTTTGGATGTCAGTGTAAAAAACTGAGATCCACTTCCGTAGGTCGGGTCCAAAATTGAAATGTGCTAAACAATCATGTATGAAAGAATGGCTGATACTATCAAAAGCTTTTTGAAAGTCAGCAAAAAATAGCAAGCCTGGTTTATTTTTTTAGTTTAAATATTCTATTTTATCTAAAATTAGTCTTGCATTTTCACCAATATATCTTCCCTTTACGAAACCTGTTTGTTCTTTGTCTATTAATATTGGAAGCACTAAAGAAACAAGGTCCATCCCATTCTTCTTTCCATTTTAATGCAACGTTAATGTCACAATGTACTTCTTGCAATAAGATAATGTCATATTTATTACTTTTAAGCCATTCAAATATTTGTTTTCTTTTTTTGCTATTGCCTAAACCTCTAACATTTAATGAAACTATTTCTGTTTCCATTTTAACTGTTTTTTTATTACATTGCACCACGCTTATCAACCGTAACCAACATTTTAGAACAATATATTTCTTCTGAAATAACATTTCTAGTTTGTAAGTGAACATAGTGTAGACCATATATTTTGTTTTTATTTTATTCTTGTTAGTGCTGTAAGTGAATATGCACTTACAACACTATGCATAAAATGTCTACGACTGCATGGTCTACAATATAAGTTAAATTATATCATAATTTCAACTATTTGTTCACTGGAAAAGATGTCTTTTAAATTACCTATCATTCCAATTTATGTAGTCCTTTTTTGGAAATCATATACACTTTTTTAACACACTATTTGAAGCAAATTTGCAGAACGATGAAATTGTAAACATCCTCTTAAGGGACGCAACTCTCGAACTCTTAACAAATTAAATCGATAAGGAATTTGAAATTTCGGGCTCACTGATTGGATAGAAATAGCGGGCAAACTCTAAATCTGTATCAAGTACACAGAGTCTCCAAAGGACTAAAATACGTCGGCGGGACGTTAATCTCAAACAAACAGACTCGATGGAAACATAAATATGTCTGTCTAGTGGGCCGAGATTTCGACCCGGGTTCAGATTTCCAACCCGAAGTATAACTTAGCTATACAAGACTATCAGGTGACTGGGTTGACATTTATACACAGACTCAGATTTCTAACAAATGTGCATGAGTAATATCCGAAGTATGATGGTAGAGGTGGAAAAATTTCAGCCCGTCTACTAGAAAGCTTAGATCTCCACCCGGGCTCATGTAATCGATTAATATTGCCCTTATAATGATTAATATATAGAATTATATTTTGACCAATGAGATTGCAGTGTTTTTCAAAATTTTCGATCGGTTTAAGTAGGTTAATGTTTGTTATCGAGGTTTAACAAGATAAACCCTCGATAACAAACATTAACCTATACGTACCCTGAAATCAACACTGACCTCATGTATACCATCTCTCCGCACTGTGCATCGTGACGTAATCACTATGAGGAGTGTGTCAACCCAGATGTTCAAAAATAGCTTTGG
>CM037782.1:62413724-62463724 GCA_021229015.1 Solen grandis
GAATGAATAAAAAAAACGTTTTTTTTTTTTAATATTCATTTAGCAAACCTGTTGAACCTACGTTACATACCTTGTCTTTTAAATATGTACAGAATATAATCTGTGTCAAATACCTGTGGATGGTATAGTGAGGAACGAACAACTCTGCATGGAGACTGATGTCACGATACAACATGATCAAAGTAGCCAATGGCGTCAATACGAGACGTGTCACATTACAGAAGCATAATTATGATTCTCACGTGAACCCAGCTAACATGAAGTCCTACGTCGGCCCGATGTCGGGATAATATCGGTATATCGGCTAGTTTTTCGATCTCGGGCCGATATCGGGCCTACGTAGGGCCAATGTTGGAATGATATAGGACAGAACGTGTAAATGTCTCGTTAAAATGTGTCTTTAAAAAGCAAATTTCGAATTTATTTAATAGTTCTAACATACATAAAGTGCAAAAAAAGTTTTAACATATATCGGATTTACCACATCGGACCTACATCGGACCGATCTGTGATTTTTTAAATTTCTCTATATTCATTTCAACAATATCGAATTGATGTTGAGCCGATGTCATTTTTTTTCTGGAAAAATCTTTCAAGTTCAATGTAGTGAAATAAAATAAAATATTATTTTAACATGTTCATCACTGTACATTGATAAAAATTTATAAGGTTTCAACGTTTAAAACGTGTCTTATTTTTCTTGAAAGCCCGGCCACAGAGTAAAGGCACTAAAACTAAACTTGTCCTCATTTCCGGCATAAAATGGCGCCTACTTGAACATAAAACACACTCTCTTATACATCGGCTTACATTACATTCACCTCTGTGGTTGGCTTAGAAAGTAGTTTCAAATATGACATCATCCAAACCGTTGTGCAGATATTTAATTTGAAGGCTCCTTATACTTTGAAATATATATAAATAGCACCACTGAAACTGATCGGAATGGTCATTAAAATTACAAATTATGAAAATAAAAAGCTGGTCTTAAAGTACGATAGCCAGCTGAATCTGTAAATATTTACATCTGCAGACGAGCGTTTGCGGATTGTTCCCATCTGCGAAATAAGGCAAGAAATAGTTCCATATAATAGCAACTGATATTAAATTACTTGTAAACCTTTTATTTTACAGTAAATTGATAGTAAGTTGTGTTTGTTATATTTAAATACATTAATATTTAGTTGTCACAATTAAATTATGTTTATGGAAAACATTAAATTATTGCGCCCAATTAATGTAACATAATTTCGCGAATTATCATTGAAATTTCAAACTTTTCGTGAAACAGATACTTAATTTTTGCACGATAGAAATGTAATCCACTCTTAATAAGAGTATTTGTAATAAGTATTGCATTGTTAAATTTGTTTGTAACAACATATCATCACTTTTCATCATCATCATCATCATCATCATCATCATCATCAGTTTAAGTTGTTACTGAAAGGTAAATATCTTTAAGTAAAATTGGTATACATTTCTTATATGCTGTTTAAGAAAAATGCGTTACAATACCTATGTGTTTTTGATCATCGTCATCAGATTGGGTTGTTGATGAGAGGTAAATTCATTAAACTAACATATTAATATATACGCAGGGTACATGTACATGTATATGTATTCTCCAGGTGTACATTTAGTGTTGAAAGTAATGATAGTGCCTTGACTCCTTTCGTTTTCGACAAAAATTGTGCTATACTTTGTGCTATTCATACGGTGTTAACATCTCCTTTCCATATTTCACTTTCGATCATGGTGAAGGAAATACATAAACCAACATCATCATCACCACCATCATCGTCAGTAATCATAATCTTTATGATGATAAAATATTACTCCTCTAGATAAAATCGCAATAGTTTGAAATTTATTACAAGTTTGATTATGTTTTTCCATCTCAGCACTTCCTTAGTTTCTTGTTAACTATTCTTATGTTAGATTTACAAAATTATCACCTATTCCCCGTACCTTTTTTTTTGATATGTCAAAACCGAAAATGGTTGTGTGAACACGCTACTAGTCTTCCTCTATGCTCTGTACCTCTATCTGTGCTCTTATATCTTTTCTATTCTATTGGGGTGGTTAGTTTTGATGGCGTCTTATGTACTAAATCTATTTCCAGCGTCCAGCACCAGGTACATGTATATGTTATTTAAATACCAAATAGGTAATGATATTTGTAGCTGGAGAGCTGCCATTGGATTATTTTATGGTTCATTACACAAGTTAAGAACTGTTACAGAATCAAAATTAACGTTTTTTCAAAGTTATGTAACTTTTAAAAAAAGGTTTATAATTTTAATTTTAACCTTAATGCGAAGTGGAGACATAGAATCAAGTCCAGGCTCTTTAATAATTTAAACAGTCTTTCTATCTTTCATTGTAATATCAGAGGCATTAGAAACAAAATTGATTATATTTCTCAAAACCTTCTTGATTTCGATATTATATGTTTCACTGAAACACATCTTGATAACAATATTCCAGATGGTTTTCTTGCCTTAACAAAACATTAGGATACAATATATAGAAAGGACAGAAATTGCCATGGTGGTTGTTTATTAAAATATATCACAAAATATTATACAAAAAAGAATGTATGAGTTAGAAATATTTTGTAATGAATGAACAGCCCCAAAACAGCAGATGGAGAATTCTTTGAAAAATTAAATCATAATATTGAAAATGCATTTGAAATATTATAGTTATTCATGGAGTTTTTAATGAAGACTTAATGAATCGCACTTTTCATGATTTTAGAAATGTGTTGTTTTCTAATTCTTAAGTCAATGTTATACATAGTCCTACTAGAAGTAATGCATTACTTGCCCCAATTATTATATCCGATGGAATTAGTTCATTATTTTCTGAGGTTATTGACATTTCTAGTGAAATAAGTGATCATAAAGGGACATACATTATATTACCTTTTTCATATCAGATACATACTTCATATAAAGGAAACGTGTGGGTCTACAACAGGCTGATTTCAAACTTTTTAATGAGAAGATTTTAACGTTCGATTGTAATATCTTAAATAAAACAACAGTCGATAATGCCTGTAAAATATTTTCTGTTATATTCTTAAATTTTGCTAAGTAATGCATTCTGTCAAGACAAGTAACAATAAGATAAACCATGGTTTGACTCAACATTGAGAACTAATATTAGAATCAGAGATAGAATTAAAAAAACAAGCTTTAAAATCTGGAAATTTAAATGAATGGGTTAAATATAGATATGCTAGAAATAAGGTAGACAACATGAAAAAATATGTAGAAGAAACTTTTATAATAACATAGACCAAAAAACATATCTGAACTTAAACACAATGACAAACGTAGTTTTTGGAAAATTATAAGACATTTTGTGCAAAATAAAAATGATGACCCGGGAAATATACCTCCATTACTTGATACCAATGTTTATGGTGAAATACATTTTTATACTTCAAATACAGATAAATACAAAAATGATTACTTTGTATCTATCTCTAAAATAAGTGATGAAAACAACATGTTACCAACCTTTGAACGAAAAACCAAAAAGGAATTATCTACCATATTTATAACTGAACAAGAAATCATTGATGTTATAAAAACATAAATAAAGCTTGTGGTCATGATATGATAAGTCATAAAATGTTAAAAGAAACACTGCAGAAACAGTATGTAAACCTTTGTGTATGTTATGTAACAAATTATAAGTTGAAACTAAATTTCCAGCTTTATGGAAACTTGCAAATGTAATCCCTCTTTTTAAAAAAGGTGACAAACAGGAAGTTGAAAGCTACAGACCCGTATCTCTCCTAAGTTGCTGTGGAAAAATATTTGAAAGAATAATATTTAAGTATATGCATAATTTTTTTGATATCGAATGACCTATTATATAAATATCGGGTTTTTTTTTACCTCAACACTCAACAACTTATCAATTGATAGATATTTATCACCATATATGTCAAACAATAGTTAATAAACAATATGGATGTATGATTTTTTGTGACGTTTCAAAGGCTTTTGACATACTCTGGCACAAAGGGTTGATATTTAAATTACAACAATATGTTTTTTGTGGAAATCTACTGACCTGGCTAACTGATTATTAACAAACAGAAAACAAAGAGTAATTATTCAGTCTGAAGAATCAAACATTCAGTATATAAATGCTGGAGTTCCACAAGGATCTGTTCTTAATTTTAATTTATATAAATGAAATTGCGGAATCTTCATTTAGTTTAACTAGACTTTATGCAGATGACAGATCTTTATTTTATGCTACACCATCACCAGATGACCTTGAGGGTATAGTAAATCATGCTCTTGCAATATTATCAACAGGGGTCAACATTTTTCTTAAATAGTACTCGTCCTGCAGGACGAGTTACTTATAAAAATCACTCGTCCTGCAATGATATTTACTTGTGCTGCAATTTGGTTTGAAAAATAAACAAAAATAAAATGAGGTTTATCAAAAACTGTTATTATTACTCTTCCATGTACAGTTACACAAATATACAATATGTTTTGCAAACAGGCTATTCTGAGTCCATATCATCACTACTATGCCCCTCCCTAGGTCTGTTTGGGCCTCTGGGTCCTGTGCACTTGTGACCTTGGGTATGCCTAGTACCCCTTCCAATCCCTAGCCATTTTACAATACTGTTTGTGGGGTTGTAATTATCAAGATCAGGACCATCAATGTTAATCCTTATCAGAGCAGACAATGTGCCCTGATTTATTGTTGTTCTCACTGGCTTCTTTATCAAGTTCACATGGCTGAAGCCACGCTCACACTCAGCAGTTGTGGGAGATATTGTTAACATTATGGTAACAAGTGACAGAATATGCCTGATGTTATCAATGTCTTTGTTGGCAAGTAGGCCCTCATTGACCTCAATCAGACTTCTGTTCCTGCTGACATACATCTTGAACTCCAACCATTCTTCAGCTATTTCATCTCTCTCATGTCTGCCAATACAGGACTGTAAAGTTCAACAAGCTTTTTAATTTCTTCTTGTCCATACTCTCTAAATTCTCCCGGACTAGTGTCTTTATTTGGCCACTGGTGGAAGTCAATTACAGCAAATAGAGAGTTTGGCTCTCCTGTCAGATCTTGAACAAACCCTTCCTGAAGGAAAAATTCTGTGGCAGACAACATACTGTTAATATCTGCATCTATTATCATTGGTGAATCAACAGCAGCACACCTTCTGCTTCTCTGTGTGATCTCCACTCCTTTAAACTGGCCTTCAGTGGACTGGGCAAGAAATGATCTCAATACTTTCCCACGCCTGTTCTTCATATGTATGACCTTTTCCTTCAGCTCGCATACACGTTTACCCACTTCAGATATCAGAGCTTTCTTCTGCTGGAAAAGAACTGAAACCTCAGAGAGTAAGTTGGTCCAATCAATCAGAAAATGTAGAAACATGATAAATCTCTCAGTTTTCATCTCTTTAAGACATCCTTTAGATTTATTTGCATTATCATCTCTGCCTGTAGCTATTTCTCCTAAATGTAAAACTGTAACTTCGTAATTGTCAAGCAATGCTTTCAGGGCTCTATTTTGGCTAGCTACCATCTAACTGTTTGAAGACCACCATAGTGTTTCAGTTCAAGATCCAAAGCAACCGCTATCTCATAGAGTTCTCTCCTTCGTTTAGGGGAATAATAATACATCTGGAGAATACCCTTTAGCACAGTTTCAAAGTAATTCAAATACTGTATATCTTTCTTTGAGTCGCACTCTGCTAATTCTAGTTTATGAGCTATACAGTGAATAACAGCTACATAATCATCACAACTCTCCTCTTCGCCCATTTGCTCATTAATGATATCTTTCAACAATTTTACTGCGGCGCCCTTCTTACCAAGGTTAACTGCTGCACCATCAGTGTTTATACCAACCAGTTTTTGCTTCAAAACTTCTGTTGTCACACCAACAGATTCAAGACCTTTCAGTACGCCATCTTTCACACCTATAGCATGTCCATGCTCAAGCTTAATAATGTCAGCAATATGGGTCTGCAATTCGCCTTTCTCATCTACATATCTTATATATACTATCTCTTGCTCTGTTACACTTTTGTCAGTTGAACCATCAAATAAGATACTGATAAACCTTGTCTTTTGCAATTCATGTTTCGTCTTTCAAAACTTCAGCTATATGCATGCAGAACTGCTTGCAAGACATGTCATTTAAATAATTATTCCCAATCGTTACCCCATTTTTTTAAAATTTTGTATAATTGCTAAATGATTCATTTTCCTTGGCAATGTAGTAAGCTGTGTTAAATAATTTTTCGTACATAACACTATTTTTCTCATCAAGTTTCTTTAAACTTTTTGCAAATTCAGTTTGCTCCGGTTGTAATTGTGCCTTATGTTTTCCAAAACACGCTTGGTGTTTTACGCTGTCAGCGTGATATTTTAATGTTTCTTGTCTAAAGTTTTCTTTAATTCCTAAAACAAGTGTGGATTTAGGGTCAGACATGTTTGGAAATTGTCTACAAACGGAACAAAATAGAATGCCATCTTCAATTTTCGCCCACGGAAACTTGCTAAACCATTCGTCTTGGGCTGTTCTCGTTCGCTTTGACTTGTCATATTGTTTTTGTGTTGACTTTCTCCTTTCTATCTTCTCCTTCTCTTTCGCTGCCTCACGTTCATTCTCTCGCCTTTCACAATCTCCTCCACCCTGAAAAAACGTTCTTATGTCTGACATTTTCTACCTCCGCAACCAACAGACGCCTTTTGACGGGTTTACTACTTATTATTGGCTAGCGGACACTATAAAATATCGATTTTTTTTCTGGTACGCAGTCTATAGTTAGCAACGCGCACCTTGCAAAGTAGGTTATATACTGGCGCAAGACATTTTCGGGTTCTCCGTTTATTAAGTAAATTATATCATAAAAGTTGTTTCCCTACTTTAATGACAACATAAATGAATGTTCAAATGTCTATTTTTAATAAAGAATCAATTTATATATGTCAGAAGATACATATGAACCTCATTTCCTGTGACACCGCCTGAATATCGGTCTCGGGATATACCGGAAATTAGATACGGTTAGATGCCGACATTCTGCCAGGGGTTATCATTATAATAATTTGTTTCTTTAAAAATGAAACGCATTGAAGGAACATAATGTCGACTTCTCTGTTGCATTCATGAAAAATGAGGATAATATGATTAAATAGTGATGTGTTTTTTTCCTTAAAAATCTACTCGTCCTGCAGGACGACCGTATTGCAAAATCTACTCGTCCGGTCTTATTTTTACTCGTAATTACGAGCGGACGAGTGGAATTTTTGCCCCCTGATCAACATGGTCCAAAATAGTTAATAAGTTTTAATCCTAAAAAGACAGAAGCATTGCTCTTTACAACAAAAAAATATGAAACATTACCAAATATAAATTTTGAAAATACTCCGATAAATTTCGTAAATTATCACAAGCATTTGGAATAATTTTATCTCATAACGGTCTTTGGGACAATCATCCTAATCTAATTCTGTTCTTAAGTCAACATCAAAAGTTCTAGGTATTATGCGTAAATTGAAATATGTCCTTAGTAGGCAGGCACTAAATAAGATTTATATATCTTACATTAGTCCTATATTCGAATATTCATCTATCGTTTGGGATGGCTGCTCTTTACAAATGTCTGATTCTCTTGAACTTCTTCAGCATGAAGTGTTCATAAAGTTACCGAATTAATAAAATCTGTTTCTATAAATACATTTTATAAAGAATGTGGGTGGAAATCATTAAGTGCAAGAATATCTTTTATAAAAAAAAGTGTTTTATGTATAAAGTGAATAACAACTTAGTTCCATCTTATATTCAAGACTTGATTCCGCCTATTATTGGAAATATTCATGGATATCCCGTTGGGAATAGCAATGATTATTCACAAACATTTTGTAGGACTGCATTAATGAAGAAAAAGCATGTATTCCATCTTCTATCTCACTATGGAATAATATAAACTAAGATACAAGAAATTCTATAACATTGCAATCGTTTAAAAGTAATCTGCTGAATATTAGTACAAATAAGTTTGGTGTTCCTTTGTATTACAATCATGGAGAAAGGCTCTGGTCATTAATACACGCGCGGTTGCGAAATAATTGCAGTAATTTAAATGGAGACCTTCACAAAAACCATCTTAAAACTGACCCTCTCTGTAGCTCTTGTCATACTTAAAAATGCCAGTCACTTCTTCTATTAATGTCAACGATTTAAATTGAAAAGGAATGTATTACAAAACTCTTTAAACTGTTTTTTTCTCATTTAATGCTAACACTTTATTATTTGGGGATCCAAACTTATCATTGATAGATAATATAAAAATTGTTGATGCAGTTCATTTATACATAAAAACAACTAAAATTTTCTATTGATAGTTGTTATTGTTATAATATTATATTACAGGGATAGTCAAGTTTAGAGTCAAAATCAAATATCCCCCCCTCTCTCTCTTTCTCTCTCTCTCAGTTAACTGGAGTTTATACGTAGTGTGTTCACAAGGTTTAGTGTTTTCATCAACATATGCGAGTTGATATGCCTTTATTATATGTTCTTGAAATGACTTTTATACCACACCTGTTTGTTATAACGTACATCATTACTGTTATATTGGAAATTGTATTAAGATAGGCGAAGGGTCGTAACTATGTTGGATAGAACTTGTAGCCCGACCCCATTTGAAATATTTTTAAATAAAATATGTTTAAACTTAAACTAATTACATAAATATCTATTTTAACACCGAGTTAAATTTGCGGTTAATAACAGTACTAAAAACTTTAAATATTAGAGTACCCAACTCTTGTTCGATCTTGACTTTCCCATCATCTTTTTTTATTTTTATTTTTTTTTAACGAAAACGGTTATAGTGTAAAATTTATTCGTGTGTAATAGTAAACACTACCTGCTCTAATTTACTTTCTCCAGAAATGTTCGTCTCTTTGTCATGGAACCTTGCCTTGAAGTTTCATCTCGTCATTTTCATGAACTGCGAGATGAAACAATATTTCAATATTGATTTTTATCCAAATTTCCCTCGGAGTTCAACCTCCAGGCGAATGATGATATTTAAAATAGGTAGGAAAGACGAGTATTATCTGCAAATGTCGTAATGATGTGGAGTCAACTTTTAGACAAGAAGGTTAGACTTTTCCTCAACCGCTCACAAAAACAACAACAACGAAAAAAGTCTGCTTTTCCGTCCGTTTGTCCCGCTTCGTGACACCAACATGCATGAGTGGATTTGAAGCAATCTTGTAGAAACGTTAACCACATTGAGAAGATGTGTCGCGATTAAGACCCGTGTTTGTATACCAAAGGTCAAGGTCACGATCTGGAATCAAATGTCAAAAAGGGAACATTTGTCCGGGCTTTAGTTCCATTATGGATTTTGAAATACTGTAAAACTTTGTTCGCTCGACACCCGCACGCTCGCCTACCATGTGACGGTCGAACATATTTCTCGGTCCCGGCGAATTCCCTATTTATTTTAACTAAATATACAACCCTTGGCTCGACCACCGATCGCTCGATGGCTCGTCACTATCATACTGTTCCAATGGTTGATCTTATAGCGTAAACAACAATAGTTGGCTCGAACACTTCCTGTATAATAGTCCGTGTGTCTCAGAAGCTTTGAAATTATCAGCGCGTCTAGGTCATTTTGATTTTCGTCAGGACGGTTCTCACCTTTCTGGCGCGTGACTGCTAATCCTTTGTTCAATCAGTTAGGTTAAACACACTGAGAACATGTGGTCGGCCAATTAAAGCATATAATCTGACTTAAAGAGGACCCGAAACTCAATTGCATTTACATAATTATTCGGCGATTGGCCTAAAATATATAAATTGCACACACATACACAGAAATACTATAATGTATTGAAAACGCTCTCCAAGCAAGAGTTGACATTGCTTCATACAATTTGTCATTGAATTATCTCTGAATTAATCGTCGTTTCTGTTTCCGCTCAGTAAGAAAGAAAACAAACTCAATAATCACATTTTATTGTAACTTGGTAAGAATGCTTTCCTTGAGAAGACGATGCGTCGCAATTAAGACTTAGGTTTTACCTTAAAGGTCACAATCTGAGGGTCAAAGATCAAAAAGCGGAACATTTTGTTGTGTGCGGGCTCTAGGTCCATCATGCATGGATTGATTTTGAAAAAAAAAAAAAAAAAAACCACACACACACGCACTAATGTTCTCCACGATAAAACGATGTGTCCTGAGTAAGACCCAGGACTGAAGCTCAAAGGTCAAGGTCACAATCACACGTAAAAGATTGAAAAGTGGCTCTTTTTCTGTGAGCAGCCTCTTAATGTTGTTTTAAATGTAACGATTTTTTAAATAACTTGGCACAAATAGGCTTCCAGATATGTGGCACCTTGTGCTTAAAGCATGTCAATCGGTCAAGTAAGGGAATTTTGTGTGTCAGGCTTACCTTATGCAGAATTGTTCTTCGATAGACATTGTCTGTGCAGACCAGGTTGTTGCTCAAAGGTCAAGGTCACAATCACACGTCAAATGTTGAAAGTTTTTTCTGTGCTCCCGCTCTTAATGTTGTTTCACATATAACGACTTTGAATAACAAATAGATGAGGCACAGAGAGATATGTTAAGGCATTTGTATATATTTGATATGTAGTATATTTTTGCCATATTTCAAGATATGATATGTATTAATAATTGATTGACATTGCATTATATTGTGTATACGTGCATGTTGTATCCTCGTGGGCTTAAAAGCCCAAAAGAATTTGAAATAAAACTTGAAACTTTATTTCAAGTGAAACTTCAGATTTATAAACTGAAAACAATAAATGTAGCTATGAGAATATTTAACATTAAAATTGGTATAGACAAATTGCACAAACACACAAACACTTCAATATGATGCAACCCAAAATATAGCCATCTGATTATACGTATTTATCAGCGCCACAAATATCGATGACAAATTTTCGCCAAAACCCTGTAGGATATAAATACGCATTTGCTTTGTATGTCTTGTCAACATCGGGATCATTGGGTCGCCATCGTAAACTGGGGCGAAGACTTCTAGCTAACCTCTGAAAATAGAGACACATATACTTCTTAACACCATTACACACAGATAAACTCGTATGTGTGTAGCCAATGCATTACATTTGGTCACAACACGTTTTTGTAAATTTGGAGGTCCTGATCTGGGATCGTTGAATGTCTTACTAAAGTACACGAATAGGAGGTGTACTTCAGTCATATTGCACTATATCATAATTATTCAATGAAATTAATGAAAAATCTTGATTTAACTCAAAAAACAATGTTTATGGTCATTTTTTCTGGGCCAAATTTAATTGGTATCGGACTGCTATGTCAGGGATGACTCTGTAAAAGCAATGGTAATTAGGTGAGCGATGAAGATCAAATTCGGCCTCTTGTTAGGCATTCACGAATCGAAAGAAATACAAATGTACCATTTCCCTAACCTAGTAAGTGGCGGACCTTGTGAAATGTTATATTTTTCCAAAATTCTTCATCTGTGCCTCCCAGAGTACCATCCACTGTTACTTTGAAAAAATAGCCTTTTACGTGCTCCATTACCTTTGTGTCTAATTCACTTTTTAGAATCACTTGGCTGTATTATGTATACTTGTCTATCTAAAAAAAATGTTATACCACGTTCTGCAACATTTCACCAAGACTGTAATATCACTGACGTACTTTTATTTTCTCTACAATACCGTTATATGTTTACTCCTTTTTTGAATTCAATCCTCAAGATTAAGATTAAAGAATGCTTCAAGCTTAGTGACGCGGCGTCAGAATGGATTTTTTTTTTTTGCCAATGGAGCCGCATAATCAAAACAATGGGCCCAAGGGGCCATAAACACTCAAAGGAAAATAAATTCTGACCATTTGAGATGATTTTCAAAGTTTTCAATTATTTTTTTTCTATTTGTTGCCATGGCAACCAGAGTTCTTCATGGATCAACTTTATTTGAGCAATTTTTGTAGAGGCCCACCCAAGGATCATACATGCCAAGTTTTATCAAATTCTGTCCAGCGGTTTCAGAGGAGATTTTTTTTCACATCTTGTAGATAAAAATGTTTGAAAGGAAAAAGAAACAAACATTTAACAAACATTGCCTCGTGGAAATATTAGACCTGCTGTTTGTAAATGATGCATGCACATGTTATAAAAATATTCTGAAATGGATTTGTTTTATGTAAGTCGTGCTTCAAAAACATGCGCGGCGTGTTTGATGCTTTGCATCAAAATTAATCTTGTTTTCTTACATAAATGATATGAAAGTCTATCACGAGTAATGTTTCTCTGCAATGATACCAAAGTGGCCTTTTCTCCATAATTCGAGAGCAATTTTAGATTCTAATGAAGCTATTTATGGATTGTTCTTGAAATCTCACACAGGCTGTATCCTTTGAAAAAGTATGCACACGCTGGTCAGCTGAACATTCGATTGTCATCGTCATAATATTATTCAGTATTATAAAACAAAATATGAGACGCCATTGAGTGAATGCTATCAACCACTCTGACATCTGATAAAAGGATATTCAACGATAAAACTATGAGAAAGTATCTTACAAGAAATGGACTTAAAAATATGAAAGTGAGATGCGACTTTATATGTTATTCTAACAACTTACTCATTTCCTGATTAATTACAAATTTAAAGTACTGTTTGCAGATAATGTATGTATGTATGTATGTATGTATGTATGTATACTCGTATATGTGTATAAAATATATTATATGTAAATTATTAGTCAATCTTATCCTTTATCAAAGTACTTGTTCTACCTAGAAACCGACAGTTCACTATATAGTAAATATTTTGGTGTCATTAAAACAGAAATGGTTTCTCTCCAGTATTATTCACGAATATGTAACATGTATTACAGCATTATACACACCATCTCAGAAATGTGTTGTATTTATATACGAATACACTCAGAAAATAGTATAATACTTATAACATTGATACACACTCGTGGTTTTATAGCGAATTAATACCTTCAAACCACCCGAACCAAACAAATGGTATTATACCTCTCGTAGAAACCCTTTTCTCTGACAAATGTGCGAACCCCAACCATTATCATTACGATGATGGGGCTAAGCCCCGCCAGGATGGCCAGTCCGATGGAAGTTGGGCTGTACCGGTACCCGTCTCCATAGTCAGGGGGCGTGTATTGGATCAGGTTTACCAGGAACACAGCCTGCACAAACACACACATATATATACATAGTGTAGAGATGGCCACAAGAGTTCACAATATGAACAAAGGCGCCGTGGTCCAGTGGTAACGTACCCGACTAAGAATGAGAAAGTTGTGGGTTCGAACCCAGTCGGGGGCAATGATTTTTCATGACTTTCCCAGGCTCAAAGTTCTTGTCCAACCCAAGAACTGTCGTTAGGGATTGTAAGAACGTGCCCCCTAATCGACGGAAAAAATAATATGTATACATATAGTTTAAACATGCACACAGACATAGTAAATAGAACTTTCATCAAACTATATAATGAATTGCATTTGATATATTTTGCTGGTCGACTAGAGCGCACGTACTGTATCGACCGCGACATACAAACATCGTTTACTTATTCGGATATAACTCCCTGGGTATAAGGGTTTGGAGTCAGGATAATGTGATTGGGTGTGACTGTGTGACACTTATCTACGGCATGATTGCGCAGTGATATATCTGGACAACTTCCTTAATGTCAACAGAGCGTTGAACCACACACGTATCAAGAAGCCTATGGCCCTCTTTTGAGACAGATTGCTTTTAAAAGCATCTCTTTCGACAAAAGGAGAATAAGAAATTTTAAAAAAATGCGTGATACAAATAATAGCGTATTATAAATAATATCTTTCACTATTGTGAGGTCATTTTGTGGCTATAAATATTCTCCGCGCTCCTGCGCTGCGACAATTAGAACAAATATTCGCATACCGAAAATAAAACATGACATGTCTTCAAGGAATAAGCACCTGATAAATAACAGCTGGATGCTGGATAATTTGCCAAATTATAATATATAAATGATCTTAATATATTTATCTGATGATACATTAGAACTAAAAATGTCCGCAAAGAACTGCCTTGGGTTTAATATTTACGGAAAATTAAAATTTTCAATGATATTTTCTTGCGTTATGACAGCGCCTGGAAGCAGTTGTGGAACGTCATTAAGAAGAGAAGGGAGAATCATTTCCCCTGACCTGACTTGTATGGAAGACTTACTACGGCCAGGAGCGGTATGACAGCGACCCACGTCAGTCGCAGTATGATAGACACGTCTCGCCCCATCATCAGCTGAATATCTCGGCTGAATCTCTCGATACCTGCAATCACAGCGAGAGTGGCTTAGTTTAAACTTTATTTATCGATTATGAAACATGTTCATACAACTTAAAAAATAATCCTCGATGGCTCGGATGAAGGCGTATGTGGTCATTATTGTGGGAGGAAACCGGAGCACCCGAAGAAAACCCACGTGTCTGGCCGACCACTGTACCCTCACACGTACGTCACCCGGGATCGAACCCGGGACTCATTGATAAAAAGCAATGTGCGTATCCACTACGCTCCCCAGGCTTATAACTGCTTGATGATGATGATGATGATGATGATGATGATGAAGAATAAGATGATGATGATGATGATGATGATGATGATGATGATGATGATTATGAAGAAGAAGGAGAAGAAGAAGAAAAAGAAGAAGAAGAAGAAGAAGAAGAAGAAGAAGAAGAAGAAGAAGAAGAAGAAGAAGAAGAAGATGATGATGATGATGATGATGATGATGATGATGAAGAAGAAGAAGAGATGATGATGATGATGATGATGATGATGATGATGATGGAAGAAGAAGAAGAAGAAGAAGAAGAAGAAGAAGATGATGATGATGATGATGATGATGATGATGATGATGATTACCAACTCTAGGACTTATTATTTTTCTGGACGTCATTCAGTACTGTATATATATTACTGTTATTAAGTCATGTGTATATATCAATATGTCCAATTAAAATGGGTTTACATTTCCGTTGGTGAGTGTGGAAACTGGTATTGCTTGTGATAATTTTCTATTGTTTAAAATTTGTTTCTAATAGTATCGCGTGTGATTGATAATGTTTACTGAGTTATTAGACAGTAGATGTTTGTATTTTAATAGTGTTTATACATGTAGGTCATGACCTACTTATCGCTTCACTTGTCGGTCTGGCAATGGACATTACGTCTTGTAATAATACATGGTTGTTTGTTTATTACATGATATGTGGAATAAGTAATGCGTAATGTTTATCTTATTGATATGTAACCGTAAAATAAACAGTAGGTGTAGTTACTGCAGTAAATCAGTGAAATGTGAGCCTGAGAACTGTGTAGTGCTGGTGTTGTGATACAGCTGGTGTTGTGATACAGCCGGTGTTGTGATACAGCTGGTGTTGTGATACAGCTGGTGTTGTGATACAGCTGGTGTTGTGATACAGCTGGTGTTGTGATACATCCGGTGTTGTGATACAGCTGGTGTTGTGATACAGCTGGTGTTGTGATACAGCTGGTGTTGTGATACAGCTGGTGTTGTGATACAGCTGGTGTTGTGATACATCCGGTGTTGTGATACAGCTGGTGTTGTGATACAGCTGGTGTTGTGATACAGCTGGTGTTGTGATACAGCTGGTGTTGTGATACAGCTGGTGTTGTGATACAGCTGGTGTTGTGATACAGTTGGTGTTGTGATACAGCCGGTGTTGTGATACAGCTGGTGTTGTGATACAGCCGGTGTTGTGATACAGCTGGTGTTGTGATACAATTAATCTATAAATAATCTCATTTGCACATTTGTTCTACAGTTGTGGAATTCGTTTAATCGGTAGGACAGCCGCTCAGATTTTTTTATGCTAGGGGTCCTGAGTTCTGTTCCAGCTAGGACTTTTTTTTTCATTCATATTTCTATTATTAAATCTTGTTTCAATTTCTTTATCAAAAGAAATAGTAAAATAATAACAAATTAAATAAAAATTACATTCATAAATAAAAGAATGAAAGTATTGATAAAATTGTTTTAAACGTGACACAATGCAGTTATAAAGTATTTTAAAATATATCTGGAAATTCTTGGGCTATATATGTATAGTATGTTTTAAATACTTGTTTTTATACATCCATTATTTTGTGTTAGTTAATTTGTATTTGCTTCCGTTTGATTAAAATCATAGACCTATTAAACAGGTAAGGTTATAAGGCTAAAACGGTAGAAGAGAGAAAGAAAGGGGATCAGTATGCTCATTCTAAGCCGTCCATTAAAACATTTTGCTTTTAATCTTTCCTTGTTAATAAATGATTTTAGTGCCACTGGGAGGGAGGCTGTAACGCCATGTTTAGACAGAAAGGCATCGTGGACTCCAGGGCTTTGGACGTTATAAATCAGATTAAATGAAAGAAATTCCTTCACAAAAATCACTCCTTAACGAGTATCAAGAGCTGGCTAACTATATCTATTTATTTTACATTTATATTGGGAATATTTTCTGTGTCGATCAATATGTCATAACGCGCAATATTGTTCCATCTGCATAGTTACCGCTATTTGACTTGCCGTTATTTTAATTCATTTTTTTATGAATTACTGGACGAGAATTGTTAAGATAACGTGTACATAAATTATAGAGTATTTTAAATAACTATAAAATATAGATAGTGATGGATCTAACAAAAGCAATTACAGTTTTCCCTACCTTTTCAGCCAATGAAATAGCTCTTTTTCTGTCCAAAATAAAAAAAAATAATATAGATATGTCCTATCTGTATCTTTCCCAGAGGTTATGTGAAAAATATGTTTGTCTTGAACAGTGACGTGAATCGCGTACTCCTACCGCGGATTAAGCATCGCTTGGGTTAAATTTCATATTAAAAAATGAACTGTAAGTAATACTTATACGACGTGACGCCATTTTTAAATGTTACAATTTTTTAAACCCGGCTTAACTTTAAAATGGTATGCAGCTAAGGTAATGATAAAATTTGATCTTCTATGGTGAAAGATTAAATTATCATAAATAATTTAATCGAAGGCATGATAATAAAATAATGATATTGTATGAGTGATGAAGCCCACATAAAGCATCAATCAACACATATCTACGCATGGTTGCCACAGTCGCATCCTTTACCCCTAACGATGCGAATTTTAATGAGTTCTATATCTCTTACAATTTTATCTATAGTATCAATGTTCCAAGTGCCTTGATCAATTTGATGTTAATTAAAACTTTGGCGTAACTTGGACGATGGAATCGGAAGAATTAGCAGAAAACTCATTAAATACGCGCAAATTTATTAAATTTGTAAATATTTTGATTGAATTATTCAAATTATGTTTCATGCATTGGTTTATGTCCGGCAAAAGTACGAGATACTCTTAAATGTCTTTATTATTTTATGGACTGTTGTAAACGTTGCTTGTAACTTACAAGTTACAAAACCTCACATACTCACCATATATCCAACCAATTGCAATACATTCAAGCAAGGCTCCAAACATGAGAGCAAACCGGGAAAAATACCAATCACATAACTGAAAGAGGTAAATTCCACTCTGCAACAAAGCAAAAACATTGATTAAGAACTACATCGCATTAAATTGGACATTAGGATCATAGTTCCAAACAGAAAGTGTGCACTTTGTTGTTTTTTTCTGTACATTGTACAATACACATTGTGACAAAATTTAGTAAAGATCGGTTTACACTTGTCAGTGTTATAGAGCAAACACTCTTAATTTTGCTATTTTTCATCAATTTTCATCAATTGAAGGGTCATAACTCAGGAGTGTTTGAGACATTTTGGCTGGATATCAAACCTGATTGAGATATTGTGTCCAATTACATTGTGGCCAAGCTTGGAGAAGATCGGTTCATGTTTGTAAGAGAAAGAATTCAAACCCTCTTAATTTTACCATTTTTATCAATTCAAGGGACATTACTCCGTAGTATGTGGGGCAATCTTGATGGTTCTCGAACTTGACCGTGATTTTGTGCTCAACTCAACATATTTATTGTGTAAATAAAGGCCTCTAGCCCAAAATACATATACATGTATACAAAAAAAAGTGATAACAAGTAAAGTTGTGTTTAATACATATTAACTGTCAATAATTTTCATTATTTCATTAACCAAAAAAAAAGCAATATTCTTAATTTGTCATCATTATGTGTTTTCATTAAATTACAAAAATTATCGAATGTATACTCATGATTATACCAGGTGGGGGATATAACGATGTCTTTTTTTCGGTAAATCTATCACAAATAAAAAACACAAGAAACTCATATTCGATAAAAGAATTATTATTCTGTAAGCAGTATTGGCAAAGTCGATCTTGTCTAGGTATACCTATATGTCGCCCAATTTCTATAAATAATTTGTGGCTTGAGCATCTAAACCCTGATAATGATTTCTTTATATAAAATGGCATTTTAATAGATAAGTATTTTTCTGGATTTAACATATATTTGAAACAATTTTTGCAAGTGGCAATCAATTATTCTCTGTTTAAATTTACAATTAATTACGTTTGCATCACCAATTTCTTGACTTAGCCAAACAAATATAAAACCATATATATACAATAAATGTTTTACAGAAGTAGTCCAGTTTTTTCTTCCAATATTATCTTTTCTCGTTAACATCAAATAATAATTCCCAGGAAATCTATGTTCTGGCATACAAGTTTACACCAATATTTGATAACTTTTACATGATGATCTATACATAATGACATCCTTCAACATTCTCCTAGAACAACATAATCATTTACAGAATAGTTTACACCTAGAAAATCTCTTCAATATTGTATTTGGACTTGTTCAAGAATTTCTGAGATTTCAGTTCCATATATTTCAGCTCCATATGTAAGTATGGGTTTTACCATTGAATCAATCAATTCACATTGTGACTAACTTTGGACAAGATCGGTTCATGTTTATACGAGTAAGAGAGCGGACTCTGTTTATTTAGCAATTTCCCATTAATTCAATGGCCATAACTCCGGAGTGTCTGGGACATTAAGGCTGGTTATCGAACTTGGCCGAGATCTTTTGCCGTTTACATTGTGCCCAAGTTTAGTAAAGGTCGGTTCATGTTTCGCGGACATTGTTAATTTTACCATTTTCATCAATTCAAGGGTCAGAACTCAGGAGTGCCTAGGATAATCTGGCTTGTTAGTAGAATATATCGAGATATCATTCCCATATACTATGTGACCAAATTTGGTAAAGATCGGTTCATGCTTTTTCGAGTTAGAGAGCGGACAACATCAGTGGATGCCGATCCATAACACGCCCCGTCTTCGATGGGCGTATAAAATGAAATCTGCAGAAACTAAAACAAAAACATATTTTATTAAAATTGGCTATCTTTATTGGAAGTCAGGAAAATCACGACCCGGGACCTCTGGATCGATCCTCAATATTAAAACATTCCAAACCCGCACCTGATTTCTCATGAATACAACCATCATCAGTTGCAAAAGTACGATACGTTTTGAAGTAATGTTCTAACATTACTCGTTTTTCGTCATTGGGATGAATTAGCAATTTAAATATGGTTTTAATGACCCCACCAAATCGCTGTTATACGGTTTTCTGTTATTGTATAGAAATGAAAGAATTTAAATACATAATATGCAAACTATTCGATAAACTTGTAGATGAAGTTAGTATTGCGTCTATCAAAATAATATGATTAAAGTTATTTGAAAGTGCTCCTACAGCACTATTGTCGCTTGCTCCGACAGAAATGGATAATGTCATCCATTCATCATTTAATTATAAACATGGTCTTTCAAGTGCCTAAAGACTTTAGAGCAGATGCAAGAGTCCATTGACTTGGAATTATATGTTTTTTGCTCAATGTATATAAAAACTTGTATATACTACAAAATTCTTAAGATCACTTTATTGACCATAATCAAAATTTATTAATGAATGGATTATTTTTATCCAAAAGCTACGCTGAGATATTAGGCAATGGATAATTTCCTTGTTTAATCGAAATATTTGATCTATTCAAGTTCATATATTAAACAGGGAAATATAATTCAAGCAGAATAGGTCTATACATGTTTATTTTTTATGAGCAGTTGGATAATTTGCAGTTCCTTGTAAATCATAAATTCAATAACATTACAATAACATTACATTCTCTATGAAATTTATATTAGAAAAGACAGAAGGCCCTACCGGGAGTCCCGTTTTGAAAGATCAGCTAAATTAACTTAAGAGAGAACGGTATAGGGGTCATAATGTGTCTAAAGGGTTTGGAATCCGAATCTGTCATGGAGTGTTTTAGTTTCAATAAAGATTATTTTATATAATCAATATTAATTTAGTAGTCTTGAGAATCATTAGATGTAAAATGTCATTGAATATCAGAATCAAACCCGCCAAGGAATATTTATCATTCAAGTAAATTTTCTATCAAATATTCCTAAGCATTCGTGTTTTGTTTTGTCTGAATGTAAGTTCGATGTCAGGATTACTAATTATTGTAGCACAGATATGTTGTATGTAATTACTAAAAGTCTCGTTTTAAATTTTTTTCGAGCAAACATTGAATGATTGACTGAAACTTTGTTCTTGATTAAAAAGATACAAAATTATAGTGTATTACATTCATTGTGAGTGGTAGTCCAGTTAAGAAGTATGCAATCCCGACACATATGTTGACCAGCACCCTTCGTGGTATCAGCTGCCTGGGGTACGTATCCACTATGCAGCTGGTCACTGTCTCTAGTTCACCGAACTGGCCAAAATACAAAGGGTAGGATGTAGATTAACGAACAGGGCAAGTCAGCAATGTTAACAGAGTCACATTTACTTCCATATAATATAAAACATTTAAGGACGTTTCAGATTCTTTCTATTCCCAATACCAAAAAAAAAAAAAAAAAAAAAAAAATTGTTAGCTTGGTGAAGACATATCAACAAAAGCACCAATAGTTTCACCGTTTTTCAGTGTCTTCGAAGACTAAAAAAAAACAACGTTATATGATCGGATATAAAGGCTCGGGCGCAGAGGAAATGAATTGGAAAGAAATACGCCAATGTTCACAGGACGCTAGCTAAGCGGCTAATCTAAAAATTTCCAACTATCTAACTTATCTATAGATTGAAACAAAATAAAAGTGGAAATAATTGAAACTCGATCAAAAATGAAAAATAAATCTTGGAATACTGCTGTCTAGGCATGAACTGTTTCTCTTTTTTAAATATATTCAACTTATATGGGAATAAAATCTTGAATATTGTAGCAACTCAAATAATGGATGTACTGTACTTGTTGGTTCAGGTAGTAGCAGTGACATTTAAACTTCTATTTTCCTGTGTTAAACACGATTGCTATCAGTATATGTAAACACTACTCACAATGCTGTCAAAGACGACCGTGATGAGGGTGAGAAAGAAGAGGACGGACCAGAGTTGTGGCAGGGGCAGCTTGCTGACTGCGATAGGAAAGGCTACGAACGTCAGTCCCGGACCTGTAAGATAACCATCAGTGATACACACACTGTCCTGTCAGTTTGCTTCTTAACTATCATACGCAGCAGACAGGCATCTGCCTACAGTTATTTCATGTCTGTAATTCAACAAGCGTACAATTTCTCAACACAATGTTTTCTGAACAAGCATACAATTCACAGACACAGTGACTTTTTTTTATATCAACACTTGCCTGCTGGGATTCAAACGGTTTGTAACAGGCAGCTATTATTCAGAAGGGCTCTAATCGACGTTAATAAAAAGTCACGTTCTATAGTGTTGATTTTTGTCTATACGAGTATTTGAAATGCAAATAATTGAACGCGCGCTATGTCCTCTTCGTAGTAAATTTTTCTTTATGAAACAATTGCACGATGTTATTCAAACACATTAAACTGATACGCTACGCTTTGCTTTGCTTGTTCAGTATCCGTTAGCCTCAAGTCGAGAATCATCTTGAAGTCACACCAATCAATACGTGTGGAATCAAAACACTACAAGCAACAAGGAAACGTCTACTCCATACTGAATTAACTTCATTATGAAAACGTGATTGATGATTTAAATTGCTCACATCTTGATGAATTAATATTTGAAAGATCACTCAGAAAAAAAAAAAATTCATGACTTTGATAACATTGACAATGACCACATTTTTTCTAGTCATGTATATCTCAGCATCTTAGTTTTGCTCAGAGACATGACGCTTTCAAAGTTGTACAGTGAGCATTCACATGCTCGCTGGAAAGCTGTTGCGCCAATGCTGTTGCTAACTGCTTCTTACAAACCCGATTGTTTGGCGACCGCGTCTACAGAGAGTCCAGACTCCTTAGCCATGAATCCTATGATGGTGAAGACAACCAAACCATTGTAGAATGACGTGAAACCGCTGGAGACGACACACATTGTGGATGACCTGGACGCACAGAAAATTATAAGACATATATGACATGAAGCTTTAAGAATATGTTTCATCGTGATCAATGCATTTTAAAAACTGTTCAACAGATTAATGAGTGTGACAGCGAAGAATTGCATAAGGTGGACGCTGCTGAGAGTGTTGTATTAGCTGTATCAGTGGCTACATAAACGTGTTACATAAGTGATTTTTTGTCCTTGTCACATTTTTGTTTACTTGTTTTACTGGATTTAATTCCCACCGACAGTATTCCAGTCATTTGGAGACTATGTCTACTTGAGGCAGATATATCGCTGCCACACTGCAGTATCATACCATAGACAAGTGGCAAAATACCAAACCCAGTCACGTTATCCTGACATCGGGCTTACGAATCCTGAGAACTACCCCTATGCTGAGCGCCAAGCAAGGGAGCTATACCAGAATCATTTTTACCACCTTGATATTTAACGTTAATCATGCCAATAATCGTGTTGAAAAACTACTTAGTTAATGTTTCAATGTACATGTTTATAGATATACCGACCAAAATGACTTATCGTGAAAGCGGTTGTAACTGGCCATAGTGATGACTCCACCCCAGCAGGGCCCCAGGGAATAAAACACCTGTACAGCCGCGTCCACCCATACCTGGAAAATAACGTCCAAATTATAAAGTCGGAAACATTACAGTGTAGACCCGCCTCTTCTTCATCCATGTCCTATGTTAATGTACATTGACACACCGTCAAGAAAACAGGCATTTGTCCATTTTTCTCTCTCAATAACGACTCTGTGCACCACTATTTACACCACTTAGATTGATTTTTTCTCTTTCACTGTCGCTTTAAAAGAACCACTGAAAATCAACTATCAGATAAAGCAGAGAATACTGTTATATTGTGGCTTATCCTATCAATTCGAATTACCAGAGGCAGGCATCCAGACAAGGAATATTAAATTCTAGGTCAATGCGGGCTCATCAATCAGTTAAAATTAGATATAAGTACACACTAATGATAAAAGAAATAAGAGGTCCTATATCATTCATCTAAGTTCCACTACCATAAAAGATGATGTAGATTTGTGTTGTTTTTGTAACCAATCAATGTGATCAATATAAGACCTACTCCAGGCGCTTGTTTGCATTGAAGTGCAAAAGTAAGTCTAGATACTGAATATGGTGAGTTGAGGTGAGCCAAGAATCCCAGCCCATTGATCCGATATCAGCCAAATAACAATATAATCGATTTTGATTATATGATCGATATTTGAGTAAGATTGCAAGCTAGAGCTTAAACAAAATAAATATGGGCTGCTTTAACCCAAATCTGTTGACCCCAATCCGCTAAAAGCGATGTAGATGCTACAGTGTGAGTATTGTAAAATATATCATTTCTGATATTTTAAATGTCAGTCATATATTATAAGTCTTCATGCAGTTCGGATTCGAATCTGACCTATATATAAGAATGTTTTCATAATTACGGCAGATCGTAGGAATCTGAATGCTGGAGCCCTCTAGCGAGAAAGCTATACGTGCACCATATCTTATACGAAGAAAATGCACTACAATCTTCCTTATATGAAATTTATCATTTTATTACAGACGATGTCACAGCACATAACGAACGATAACTACACCGATGCGTAAGCGGGAAAATTGTGTGGCGCGCTGTGCATGAAGTGCAGCAATTCACATACCTCTTGAATGATATATGTCCTTAGTTGATCAAATATGTATTTCAATGACAGTAAAATAATATAATTGCTACAAGATCCATTTTATGTGGAAAATCAAAAAAACATTTCCTATTTTCAAGCCACTTGACTTTCTCCTTTACTGTTTCAGGTTATGCTTAACGCAACTTTAGGACTCTCATTTCTTTGATGTTGATTGCATGTCAATAATAATACTCGAGGGGAGTGAAGTAAAAAAAAAGCATCTTTTAATTCTAGGTACATAACTTCTGACCTAATTATAAAACTTGGCCAAGATGTTATTGTCATAAATATTGCATAAAATGTATAAATACATGTATGACTCGATAACATTAAGATATAAAACAAACAATGTTTGCGCTAGGTTTATTAGTAGATTATGCTATGTAAGTATGTTTAAGGTAAAGTCCCTGTAATGGTTCCTCTTTGTCTTAGACCACTGAACTTCTACCAAGATAACCAAGGTACCCTAATAGAGTCTTCTTAATATTATCTCATGCATATTCAGAAAGGTAACCAGGACGAGGCTAAGATGGGTCTGTTCAGACTCAGTTGTAAACAAACTCAGCAGCTTACACTGATAGAGATGTCAGTGCTGTACATATTTACACGGGCTTAGCTTTGTTGAGGCCTAGAAAATTATTAAATAACTTAAATTTGCATCAGAGTAGAAGTCCTTGAACAAAAAATCCAAGTTTTCCAGTAAAGACTATCTACATTAAGACCGTTTCCGTTTATCCACTATTTAAAATACAGAATCCCTAATAAGCTCAGCCATGCATATTTCACAAATACACAACCTGCTGACCAGATGTATACACATGGTTAAACCAATTCTCAACAACTACAATAAAGCCATTAAGGTTACATTCCATTGTAGATAAGATAACCTTTCAGTCAATAACATATAAATTACCAACTTCTTTTGGGCACCTAGCTAACAGTATCCCAAATGTCTGTTTCAGTTCATGATAATACTGATGTATGCAGCAAATGCCACAAATCTCAAAGAAAGAATAAAATTTCACATACTTATGTGTTAAACCATTTTAAACAAGAATGGAATAAATCACACATTTTTTTTGTGATATAATATTTAATTTAAAGATTATGACATACGTTTTCCTCCTTTTCTCGAGACTTGAATAGAAATCCCCAAAACCAACATTCATTTTCACTATATTATATTTATATTAACAATAAATTATGGGTGAAATAAACTTTTATAAGATATATTTTCAATGGATAACATACATACTTAGTTCAGTTGTATGAAAGTTTTTTCTTCTTCAGGCAAGTTTTAAGTAATCTGTATAGATGTAAAATAAATGCATTTTTTTTTCATTTCATATAATACTAGTTGTAAAATGTGACTGCCAAATTAGACAAGTGTGTATGTTGCAATCACATTACGGGCTTACTCTGACAGATTGGTGGATTAAAAATATATTAACACATCTTTACACTAGACATTGCAGATTTAAGAGGAAACTCCGAAAGGAACCTCAGGACCTTGAAGTTTGTGGTTATTTGAGCCGTAACCCAGCCATAGAATCCAGATCAGTTCATTCCACATTATATATTAGTAACCCGGCCAGTGAGAGACCAGATCCAGTATCATAAAATATCGTCACAAATGGCACTACTAGCTAGCTCCCACCAAGTCTGGACCAGCTTTAAATGACTCGATTGCATAAAAACAGTATTTTAAGCAGAAGGTGTGTGTTTTCCTGGCCTGCTTATAAGAAATTACAGTTGAACCTATATTAGCAGCTACCTGTACAAAGCGACCAACTGCATTTAGCAGTCAATTTAGATACAATGTTTTACAAAACTGAAGCATTTTGTCATATATTTGTACTTAATTTAGCAGTCACTTTTGTTAAGTGGTCTCTTTCTCTTATTCTCTTGAGTGATCATTGAAGACAGACTTGACTGTATATGATTCAAAATTATAAGTAAGTATATCTCGGACTCAGACAGATCATATTAACAGTCTTAATAAACCTGAGATAAAGAAATTTGAAGAAATAAAAATAAAATAAAATAAAAACAGGTCAGGCACAAAGTCAGGAAGCACTTACAGCATCTAACGTGGATAAAATAGCAAAATGCGGAAAAGATTATGATTGTCTCTACCTGCAACTTAAGAATAAAAGACATGTAGCAACTGATGCCAATTAACGGGGGTTAGTTTTTGAACGTAATGCTTATGCTTCTATAGAAGGAAATTCTTTACATATGTGTCCTTGCTGAATTGTTGGCAGTTCTGGTTCCAGAACCATAAGGTATATATAACCCATCAAGAAATCGGCCATTTGGACTTCTTGAATTCTCAACTGTCCTGGGACTATCTTTGAAGACTTTAAAATAAAGAAACGCTAAATACTACTGCATCAAGTGTTAACACTGTTGCTAAAATTATTATTATAAGAAACACTTTCCTTCAATACAGTTTTTTTGTAATTTTATAAAATACAAGTTGGACATAGTTTTCCATACATTGTTTATTTGACTATAATTCTGGTCTTTTTTCAGTGTGTAAACCGAAGAATTTTGTAATACATCTGACATACACCCAGTATACTTTATAATATTATATGTAACTCAAAGCAAGTGAAGCATTGCCTAAAGATGATTTAATGTACATACACTTTTGTTATTAAAATATAAAATTAAGAGCATAAGACCAGAGAAGATGGTTGTTGTGTTTTTATTTCTATACAATCAATGAATACCATTGTTCTTGAACATAGTGATTTAAACTCAGTTTACAGTGTCTCTGGACAGCCAGATATAGGATATATATACAACATATCTTCCATTAGAATTACAAACTGAAACACTGCAATGATAATGAGACATTATTTCAACAGTTTACTTGTGGATGTGTTTCCACCAGTGGACACCATAACTATATGAGTGATTATCAGCTGTATTGGTGCGTACACCTGACCCATTGAAACCTCGTTCTTAGAAAAGAATCCCTGGTATGCATATATTTTGAGAAGGGCCAATGAAACATTAGGAAATCTTGGTTACCTCCGTGAAAAGCTATGAGGTCCGAAATGTAACGGAACTATTACAGGGACTTCACGTTAAGGAAGAACATATTTATAATGGGCTGCAGAAGAAATAAAAACAAGAGGGCCATGATGGCCCTATATCGCTCACCTGAGTACCACTGCTCTAAAGGAGCAATCTTGGTAGAGGTTTACCCATAGAACATATGTGCCAAAACATTTTGAAATCTGTCCAGAAGTTTTGGAACAGAAGCCTTTTAAAGTTTTCACTATAAACATTTATGGCAAAATTTAGCCCCACCCCTGGCGGCCATGTTTTTTACGGATCGGAATAATTTTAGCAATCTTAATAGACAGTTACCCAAGGAATATCTGTACTACAACATTTTGAAATCTGACCAGTAGTTTTGAAGGAGATGATTTTCAAAGTTTTCATACTTTTTTTTTCTTTCCGTCGCCATGGCAACCAGAGTTCTACATGGATCAATTTTATTTTAGCAACTGTTGTGAAGGTTCACCCAAGAATCATCCTTGCCAACTTTAATCAAATTCTGTCCAGTGGTTTCAGAGGAAATGTCGTTTAAAGTATTCACTATATACATATAAGGCAAATTAGCCCCACCCCTGGCGGCCACGTCTTTTTTACGGATTGTAATAATTTTAGCAATTTTGGTAGACAGATACCTAATAACTATCTGTACAAAAAACATTTTGAAATCTGGCCAGTAGTTTTGAAGGAGATGACTTTTAAAGTTTTCATACTTTTTTCTTTCTGTTGCCATGGCAACCAGAGTTCTACATAGATCGAGTTTATTTTAGCAACTTTTGTGAAGGTTCACCCAAGGATCATCCCTGCCAAGTTAAATCAAATTCTGTCCAGCGGTTTTAGAGGAGATGTTGTTTAAAGCAAATTGTTGACGACGCACGACGGACGACGCACGACTGACGACGACGGACGCAGGGTGATCCTAATAGCTCACCTTGAGCACGTTGTGCTCAGGTGAGCTAAAAAAAAACCTCCTGTTTGCGGTATAGATACGAACCTGTGACTCCGCCAGTTTAGTAAAGTCAGGAGTGAGGTAGTATCGCATCCCGTCTACCGCTCCGTCCAGAGTCAGGCCTCGGATGAACATGATGGTCAGCATCAGGTAGGGGACAGTAGCCGTCACATACACGACCTGGGTACCATAGACAAGTAATATGTAGAATACACATATCATACAAGGGCATATCATCTGGTAATAATTCACATTATTTGGATATCGAACGCTGTCATATCATGTCGACAGCATACACATTCATTATCTAGATATCATATATTAATAATTTTATTTACACGTGTATTAATTATCATGGATATCATACAATATCATATCTCTTGGATATCATACATTTTTTTATCATATACATATAAATTATTATCTATCAAAAATATCATGCACGTACAGGAAATATATATCTTGTACATATCATCATTACACCAAACATACGGCAAATGGCATAACTTGAATAGTATTGACTATCAGTCATATTCCTAAGTGATATAATATAGATATCAAATCTGAATATGATACATATGATATGAAATGCATATTCAGGGCGGATTCATAGTAAAGATGGGATGTACCTTTCCAAGTGTTTTGACTCCCTTGATTACGGCCCCAACTACGAACACCCAGGATACCAGCATGCACACCGCCAAATGGACTTGAATGGTCCCAGGCTCGTGAAATCCAGAAGATCGGCCAATAACATTGTATCTACGAAAACATGGCATTTACAATATCATTGTATATTAGACGAAAGTACAGTTCATGCCGATAGCACTTTGTCAGCAAAGTTAAACTATATGTGAAAACTCTGTAGATGCCATAACACTGTACATGCGATAACACGGTTTATGAAATAAGACAGTATATACGATAATACTATGAAAACGAATCGCATGTTTTTAACAATAAACCTGTATTTATTATTAAGCACGATAATACGGTATCTACGCTAACACGGTTTTTGTGATAAAAATAATTCATCGATAGCTCTAAAAATAATTCATCGATAGCTCTATATACGTGACAATACTGTATCTACTATTTATCTATATTAACGATAAAACTCTACCTACAATAACACCCTATATACTATAATACTCTATCTTATACCATTATTCATTTGTGTACAAGATAAAACTGTATCCACGATAATAGCACTGCATACATGATAAAATTGTATGCACGATATTACTGTATTTACGATAGCACTGTATATGCGACTGGTCAGTATCTACAATTACACAATACATGCGATCATCATGTATATTCGACATCACTGTATATACGATAGTACTTTAAATCCGATTAAACTGTATCTGCGATAGCACTGTATATATCATATACGGTAAGACTACATATCTTAAAATACATTGTTCGTAAAATGTATCGATAATAAAATTAATATGATAGCACTTTAAATACGAAAAAATGTTTCTACGATCATAGTACTGTATATACAATAAAAATGGATCTACGATAGCACTATATATATGTTAAAATGTATCTACGATAGCACTATATATATATGTTAAAATGTATCTACGATAGCACTATATATATGTTAAAATATACCTTTCGAATACACTGTACATACGATAAGATCAAAATAGAGCACCAGTTAGCTCAGAATAGAACAACGTAGAAATATTTCCATTACTAGGCGTTGCAATCAACGTGTATTAAGCACCGGCGGATCTAAAAATTCATTTCTGTGGGCATGGGGGTCTCAAGTCTTAGTGGAGGGGTGACTGGGGAGGGTGATCACCTCCCTTTCTATGTTATTGTTAGATCTTGTCGAAGTGGTTTCTTCACCTACAAATTTTGACAGTGCGTGTTCTGATTTCATTGTTAAATAAACAGATATTCAAGTAACATTTTCTTATTCGTGTAGAAATTTATGCTACATGTATTTTAATACAATAAAGTCTCATGCGAAAATAAGCCCAATACTGAAACCACTACATCTGGACCCACCTACCCTCAAGACCTATCCCCTTGTCTTCTGTTAAAAGCAGCTAGATAATCAGACAATTTGTTATTAAGACCAGTTAAGAAACAATAATATTCTTGTTTTAGAGGATTAACTGTTACATGTACAAACTGTATATACTGCATAAACTGTTAACTTAACCTGGATGAAGTTTAGATATCGATTGCCATTTGATGTAAAACGATTTAAGAAATGAATTGTCGATGTTAAAAGACTACTTAAGAAAGAAAGAAAAACAGAAAGACGTGACTTACTGCCAGAACTCGAAAGCTGCAGACTGGGGTTCAAAGCCTGTCTCTGTTGAAGGAGAGGTTGTGTTGGTGGCATAGGTCAGATTATTCGACAGGCTCTCGTTGGTTACTGCATGATGGGAACTGTCAGCGTCTAGTAAAGTTTCTTACAGAAAACAAATACAAGTTGAACACATGTTAATGATTCTTTATATACAAAAAACAGACGCATTAAAAGGTGATATGATCATAAACAAGCAATAATTTAAAAAAATATCGGCATTGATGGTGATTTAAATAATGGAGATTGTCGAACGTACTTTCACTCCTCCAACGTAATCGGCGGAGTAAACATTGTTATGAAGCGAACCATACAGAGGTAATGAAATTTCAGATGTTTATAATATTCGGTCGATGACTGGTCGCAAGTGCATTAATATGAATGTGCATTAATGAGAAGTATTTTGATAAAACAACTATATACAGGATATATGTTTGTTTTGGTGAATATGAAAAATATCTCATATTCCATATTCGCTCAAAACAAACTTTTTTTTAAAATAGTTTTTGCATTAAACTAGTCAGGCATTACCAAAAATGGCGCCAAATCACGTCTAATTATTTAACGTAACCGTGACGTCATGGAAATCTTTATCCGTTTTACGTTCAACCTTGCTACATGTATATATTTTAATGTGCAGATCGGGAACCAAAATTCTATATCACTCACAGATTCAACAGTTAGATATGAATTATATCTCACTGATATACTTCAGTATCTAATCGAAAATCATAAGATAAATATATCAAAGAAACTGCAATTCATTCTGAATACTTTATCAATATACAATGAATACGGCGCACAAGATTCAGTTAGTTGTCCGATCAACAAATAAATATGCGAAACCCCTTTCCCTAAGTATAGGCTTTTTCTACATATGAAAATCATTTAAATATTCATTTGGTCTTATCATGCGTCATCATCCTTAAATAGGTCAAAGGTGATGTTAAACAGGTAGGCTGAAAAAAAGAACAACATTGACTCCCCTAAATAGAAACAGTAATTAGCTCATTTCACCCTTTACGAGCAAATGGACGTCTGAGGTACTGATAGCGACAAGTACTAGGATCTTAGTGATAAAATCAACCACAGCCTTTGGTCACGTTATTTTACCCCTGATGCATTAAAGTCAATCAAGCTATGTATCTTAAATCTTGACGAACATCGCAGTCAGTGAACTGAACACAGAACGTGAAGATCAACAGACCATTCTGATCGCTTTTATTTTATTCAAAGGTACGTATTCCGATCTATTGCGAAATCATTAATTTTCGCGGGACACATTTATCGTCGAATTCGTGGAGTGTTTTATACACGAATGTTAATTAATCCCCACCGAAACCTGATCGTTTATAGACTTCACGTTTTATTGAACACATATCCACGAATAAAGGTACCAACGGTATTTCCTCAATTATAAAAGAGTTCAAAATCATCACCAAAAAAAAAAAAAAAAAAAATCTAAAATCCTGTTTGCTTTACCATACTTAGGCGTCAGTCTTGTACACCCACACAATCAGTTGAAGTCGCCGACTACAGTCGTTCTTTATACATGTAGCGCGAGATGCTGTGGATATGCTTTGACAATTTTAACTTGATTTCCCCCAAAACTGATAAATAAATATAAAAATCGGACAAATGTTCACTTGTATATTCACTGCGTCTCGCGCTACGTGTCCATAGTACGACTGTTGTCGACGACTCCAACTGATGTCTCATTTTACGATCGAACAGTTTGTACACCAGACATGAAAATATTACAATGTTGAATGAACATTGCATTTCGTAGAATCAGAAACCTGTAAATGTCTCTGGTATAACCAACTGAGACACAACGCTCTCGTCTATCTGTCAAAAAACAAAATTGCGTTTGTCACTGAGTGTAACAAATGCCCGATAATTCTGATGGTCATTTTATTTGTTAGTCTGCAAGAAACCCCGTTTTTTTTTTCCAACTCTCGTTTCCTTACCGAAGCAGTGCTTAGTATTCCACTGTTGGCCACATAGTGTCCAGGGCAATGTAGGGAAGAAGGACCAGTAGAGAAAGTAAACGCACCAGGTCAGGATGAATATTGAATACCACAGCACTATACCTGACAGTACAACCTGCAGCAACCCGAGCCCTGTGGGTAAAGACAACACAATGGTTAGGATTCATTTTAATTGCGAACATATCAAGCTAATTTAGGCTAAATGCTATTTCTCATTTATTAGCTCATACGTTCTACGCCCATTCAAGCTAAGTGTAGATATTTAAAAAAAATCCAGTTATTTCATGCAAGTATGTTCCACGAACGCAATATGACGTATACACAAATATATGCTTTCTCTGAGTGCGCAATTACTTAAGAAAATCACTATATACAGGCGAGGATGGGCGGTAGGGCTCCGTGGCCAAGCTGATATAGTCGCTGACATACTATCATATAGACACCTATCATTTTAGGTTCAAGTGCCGGTCTCGTCTCTCAAGATTTTCATGCGAGGAAGTTTTCCAGGCGGCTTGCGGGAGGTCGGTGGATCTACTCGGTCAGAGTCTCCCGTCATGCGCAATCAATTTTACTTCACTTAATGACTGAAACACTGTCGCAGCGACAGAAATACCTTTGAACAAGGGACAGAACTCAAAGGCCAGGCCAGCACTGAGGCCCGTGAACTGTCCGATGCAGACTTCTAGGTAGTATAGCGGTCCCCCAATCACGAACAGGAAAGTGAAGAAAGGTATCAGGAATGCGCCACCTCCGTTCCGGCTGCAAGTCAGTCACTGGCATTAGTTGATATTGTTCATACATCTTGAAGGACGTTTACTACAAATTTCTTTCTACTATGGAATCTTCTGATTCTAGCATTTAATTTAAATAAATGACCGGTCCCGAGGGCCGAGTGTTTAGAGCGTCCACCCCATAAATCGGGAGGTTGTGGGTTCGATCCCCGGCCGCGACATACCAAAGTCGTAAAAAATGGTACTGGTATAGCTGCCTTGCTTGGCACTCAGCATATAAGGGTAGTCCCAGGACTGGTTGGCCCGGTGTCAGGATAACGTGAGTGGGTGTGGTATCATGCCACATGTCCACGGCGTGATACTCAATTGGCAGCACTATATCTTTCTCAAGTAGACATTGTCTCCAAATGACTGAAATACTGTTGGTGGGACGTTAAATCCAATAAACAAACAACCAAACAAAAATAAATAAATAAATAAATAAATAAGCCAAAACCGAAAATAAAACAAGAGGGCAACCAAAGTATCATAATCCTAATCAAAATATTTTTACCTTATTTTTTCAATTATGGTAAAAGACTACGAGGTGACCATTTGTGCCAATGAAATTAAATTCTGACAATTGATTCCACAGAAGAACAATTGTATAATTTTCTATATAGAGTAGAAAACCATAGCCGAACCCCCAGGGGCCTAAAGGGATCAACTCTATGTTAGCAAGTACAGTAGATGGCCATAAAGAGAACATTTGTGCCGAATGAAATAAAATTCTGACTATTGGTTCTAGAGGAGATGGTTTTTAAATCTTATAATAGAATTTTATTGGTTGCCTTGGTAACCAGAGTTATCGTGTATCAAGCTTATTTTAACAACTTATCTGAAGGGCCACCGAAGGATTATTCATGCCAATGTTCATTAATTTCTATCAAATGATTCAGAGAAAATGTCTTTTAAAGGCCCAGTATGAAATGTTAATCAAATTTAGGATGGATGTCAAAATATTCTCATTATTTTTTATTTTGCATAGGAGAGCATTCTCGAAGACGGTCCGTAATCGGAAATATCACGAGCGGGAGGTCTTGGGTTCGATCCCCGGCCGCGACATACCAAAGTCGTAAAAATGGCAATGGTATAGCTCCCTTGCTTGGCACTCTGCATATAAGGGCAGTTCCAGGACTGGTTGACCCGGTGTCAGGATAACGTGACTGGATGTGGTATCATGCCACATATCTACGGCGTGATACTGAAGTGTGGCAATAATATATCTGTCTCAAGTAGACATCGTCTCCAAATGACTGAAATACTGCCGATGGGACTTAAAACCTAACAAACAAACAAAACGTCGCCAAACCACAAATTGTTTATCTGCAATGTCATCAATTTATACACTAGTGATTCTATAACGGAATGACTATGGAAAACCTCAGAAAATTAACGAAGATATGTGGAACATACAAATCTTGTTTAAACATTACGGTAATGTCGTCGTACAGATTGCATCTCTAAACAATTATGTAGCACACATTTTGCTTTTCTATCCGAAGAGTATACACTACCCTATCCCTGTGATGGTGAACGGATCCACACAACCGAAGATACATGATATGGTTAAACGCTGCGTCAGGCAATCAACTGGGTATGCGACCAACAGCAGCAAGGAAGATAACGAGTTCATTAAATATGTCAAAAAGAAAACATACAGCTACTTTATTGATCATTTTCTACAATGTGTAAATGAACGTATTATAGCAACATATGTTACTGGACGTGGTATTAAGGTAACGCATATCTCCATATTCAGACCAAAACGTATAGACACTGCCATCATCCGGGTTAATGCTGAGCCTGATGATTCCGAGATGATGACTAGTGATTCGTTATGGTCCGAGGGCATCACATGCAAGCCATGGCGGGCTAGAAGGCCTCATCGTAATGTCCAGAAATAAATTTTAGTAGTTGTGTTTTCACTAAGGCCTAAAAAAATAGCTGTGTTTCTGGTGGCCCGACCGACCGTATTTTTTTACATGTAAAATTCACCTTGGATCAGTTATGTTTCCCAAAACAAATTAAAAAAAACAACCCAACAGATCATCATGGCGCTGCCAGCGCCGTTGATTGGATAGGAAATGTGTGAACACAAACTTACAACCATTTAATAATGTTCACCTTTCGAGTTAATTCCGAAGTGAAAATAAAAGTTGATTCTACGGGTCTGTTTGTGAATACGAAATTGATAGCCTAATCGGCACTAATATTCGTAATATTTCAAATCTTGCATTCAACATGGACAAATATCATTCTTTCATAATCTTTATAACTGATTTCAATTAAACTGCCACTGGTGGTTTTTATAGCATGTGAAAAGCATGCTTGAAAATAACTTTGTTTACTTCCGGTATGATCGTAGAACATGATGAAAAAAAGCATGCACTGATGAATCTAATTTATAGCAATAAAAATGGTCAGAAAGCTTTTGTAATGTTTTAAAATATGAATGTTTGAAATAAAAAAAAATCTGAAAATACAGATTTTACACCATTATTTGAAATTAAGGCTTCAAAAAATATGATCGTAATGAAGTGGGTGGGGTATCTAATGCATTGAGACAAAATTGCATTATACTGTATTATTCAATAAAAATATCATACGATCTATAAAAAATAATAAAAAATAATAATATTGACATTTGTGTATCATAAAAGACCTAATGACTGTGATTAAAAAAAAGAGTTAATGGAATTTAATGGTCTTGGAGATAACTGAGAACTGTCTAAAAAAATAATGCAAAAGGATTTGTAAAGTTAATTATTACAGTTTTAATCTGTGTCTACACAAGCAACTTAACTAAAAAATATTTTCTGTATTGTAGAATATCCTGTCAGATTGGGAAACGTATTAAATTCAATTAAAAAAAAATTTCAATTTATGAACTTCCTTTTTGGTGAAATTTCCCATGCCCTTTTCATATCCTGGGGAATATATAATAACTGGTATTTTCACAATATTCTGTGGGAAGAGTCTTGGATGTCCATTTTAATTGTTCTTTTAGCTATTATTAATGTAATTGAAATGCCAAGTTTATAGTTTTTTTGTTGTTTTTTGTGTTTTTTTTTTTTTGTTTTTTTTTATAAAGATAACTTGAAATGAAGATTTGTGATCAAAGATTGTTGATACAATTTGAAATCTAAAATTCTGCACAAATATTTTCAAACAACTGTTCAAATCTTTACATAAATTAGTCATTCTTGCCACAAACTCCACCAGGGGCCTTTTTTAATTTCTTAATCTAAAAAAGGGGGAAAAAATGTTTTCTGTGTGGAGTATGTCCATTTATTACAGAATTAAATGATACAGGGGTATTATCTGTTATATGCAGCAAACACCATCTGCACATGGTAATAATAATACATACCAACCCAACGACCCCCGCCACCCTCACCCCCCCCCCCCCAAAAAAAAAACAAACCTACCGACCCTATATTTTTTGGCCATGCCACCAGAAACACAACATTTTTGGGGGGCCTGAGTTCACGCATAACCGGATCAACATGGGTAATAGAAACACCGTTTATGTATTAGTGTACATATTAGGTTTATTTTTATTTATGTCAAATTTTAATATCCTGACATGGAACTGCACGGGCTTATGTCAAGTGCTTACATCTCGGTAGAAGATATTCATATATGTGGTATAGTTGAGCATTTGTTATCTTAACCAAATTTAAACTTCATTAACAGCATCTATGCCTCTTACAATGGTATTGCAAAAGCTGGAACATGCTAATTATAGAAGAGGAGGAGCTGGTTTACTTTGGAAACACAATTTGAATAAGAGAATTCCCCCCCTGATACTGATATTGATGACATGACTGGTATTCAGTTCCAGGTATATTTTTACAGATTTATATGTCATGTAGCACCCAACATGTGTATATAGAGCATATGCAATATATCCATGACATTGTTAGTTTATATTCTGGCAGAGGTAAAGTCATTATAATGGGTGATTTTAATGCTAACGTCTATACCAGTATTTGTCTTAGTTCGTCTAATAGTAAAACCAATGAATTTGAATATTTTCTACGTTACAACCAAATGATTTCGATTAACACATTGCCTTCGTGCATAGGTGTGACCTCGACGTATGTCTCATATGATGGTAGATGTCATTCAAATATTGATCACATTGTTGTTGCAGTTGAATGTCAGGATTTAATTCATACAGGTAAGGTACTGGACGATGATTGCTTAAATGTTTCTAACCACCGTCCGATTTTGGCAACACTTAGTATGACTCTGCAGGAAAGGGAGCAAGTTCCCGATTCGAACGATCAACTGGTCACGTTTGAATACAGCCTCCCCTAGGGCGTTTAAAGGGGAACTTGCATCACATTGTATTAAATAGATGAAACTATCGTTTCACAGTCAAATTGAAACATTATATTTAGAAATAGTAAACATTTTGAATGAAACGCCGATTAAATGTCTCCCATCTACCTACTATAAATCTTACTTAAAGTCATATTAGAATCAACAGTTAAGGATTTATGCGCATGCGCGAGAAAAAAATGGTGGTGTTTTAGTCGAGAGAAGGAAAATAATACTGTTTCTAACTTGCTACCAAGATCAGGACTGGATATATGTGATATTTTGAATGAAAACATTGGAATTGATTTTCTGCTATATGTTAGTTAAACATTCTACATAAATGCCAGAGCGTAAGGCTAAGAGAAATCGTAACTAAATTTCGCCTGGTGAAAACCTTTGTTCGACACCTAGTAAGAGGCGGGAAACCAACAACAGTCCAGTGTTGCCTGTGTATAATTTGAATGGACAGGTGAATGAACAGGTGGCGGGTATTAACCCTCAGATGCAGTCCCCTATAGGATCATTAACACCCGGATTTAACATGAATCCAACTCAGATCTGCCAGTAATACCCGAAAGGGGAGTTTGTGCAGTATATATAGATAGATAGATCGAATTTTGGAACCCAGGGGCTACTGGTGGATTGAATTTTACCCCCGCCACACCCAACCAGTCATCGCCGGTCTCGCAGGTAAACAATGATTTGTTTTCTCAAATTATAAATAGACTCGATGCAATGGATAAAAAACTGAACCAACTGGACTCTATACATGCTTCAGTACTCACTATCGATCAAAGTGCAGTCCGTGGAGTCACGGATCATTGAAATCGAAAACAAAGTCAAGGATATTGAATCATCTCGAGAGTTTGACAGCTCAACATATGATCAAATAAATAGACAGCAGAAAGATCTTGACTCCATAATGCAAAAGTTAAAAAACGCAGAAATCCAACATGATAAGCGAGAAAAGGAACTGAAAGGGGAAATTCAGGATTTACGGTGTCGCAGTATGAGAGACAATTTGATGTTTTACAACATTCCAGAAGAGCCAGATGAGAACTGTGAGAACTGTGAGACCAAAGAGATAAGTTTTATTGAAGAGAAACATGGAATCCAGAACATCAAGTTGCAACGGGAAAAAGCCGACCAGTAGTGGCTAAATTCGTGTTGTTCCCAGACCGCGAGCGTGTTCGCAAGGAAGCGAAAGACCTTAAAGGGACGAACTTTGGCATATCGGAACAGTACCCGCGCGAAGTTATGGAGAGACGCCGGAAGCTCATACCAGTCGTGACTGAAGCACGGAAGCAAGGCAAGGACGCCTACATCAAAGTTGATAAACTGTACATTAACAAAAGCCTATACAGGGACCATTAGGAGAACAGTGAGAATGTTCTCAAGTGTTTATCCTGGAACGTTGAAGGGTTAAGTGCTGAAAAACGTTCATCACAAGAATTTGTTGACTTTATTTCCAGGTATGATGTTATATGTCTTAGTGAAACATGGACGAACTCTAAATCAAATGTCAATTTAAAAAATTATAGTAAGCCAGTGCATTTATATAGACTCTTTCAAAACCGAAGAGCTAAACGCTCAACCGGGGGAATGGTAATATATATAAAAGACAGTATTAGGAAGGGTGTTTCAGTTGTTCAAAATAATATTGACTGCATAGTATTGCTTAAATTTGACAAAGTTTTTTTTACCTTGAATATCCAATATACTTATGTGCTACATATATAAGTCCTGAAGCTAGCACCGTACATGACACTCATGATACTGACTTATTTATGCAATTAGAGAATGATATTACTTATTACTCTCAGTTTGGTAGGGTATTTATAACCGGAGATACAAATAGTAGAGTGGGTAAAAAAAAAGACTATACTGAGTACGATCGTAGTATAGACAATGATGATGTAATGCATATAGATTTTCCCACGCCTAGACGATCACGTGACTGTACATCCAGTCGCTTTGGAGATTGCTTACTCGATTTGTGCAAAGCAACAAATACACGGATAGTCAACGGGCGTTTGTTCAATGACCCGGGCAATTTCACGTGCTTGACACACAATGGTCAAAGTGTAGTGGACTATTTACTCACTAGTCTCGACAACTTCAAGTCACTGGCCAATTTCGTGGTCAAGGAATTTACTATATTTTCTTATCATGCACCATTGAGTTTTGAATTAAAAATTAACACGGTACCGCGCGATTTACAGTCTTGTAACACGGAACAATATTATAAATGGAATCCGAATATTGAAGCGAATTTCGTTGAGGATTTATCGGCTGATATTCAATGCTTAGAACGGCTTTTACAGGATGAAATCAAGGCTGATTGTAATGTTGATAGACTGACTACCATATTTACAGATTACATATGCAGTAAAGGGGACAAATATTTTGCAAAAACAAAATATAATTAAAACAGCTCATTTTTTACTGATGCCGATAAAAATAAGAAAAGTTGGTTTGATTCAGAGTGTGAACGAAAGCTTAAAATTTACAAGGAATGTTTACATAATTTTAATTCCAGATTAGATGGAGAAGGAAGAGAAAAGTTTTACGCGCTAAAAAGATTATAAATACCAATGTAGAAAATCGAAACTAGCTTTCCATATGCAGCGAAATAGGCAAATGAATGATTTACGTAGAAAAGCACCGAGAACGTTTTGGAAAATCTTCAACTTAAAATCTAAGAGTAAAGCGGGAGATTGCATAACAAATGATGTCTTCAAAACTTATTTTTAAGGTTTAATGGGAGATTCCCAAATCAAAATGATTTTATGGTTAATTTTGACAATAATCATGATAACAGTTCACCTACTTTTGACTGTTTGGATAGACAGATAAGTGGGGAAGAAATTGTTAAAGCAATAAATAAGCTTGGTAATAACAAAGCTTGTTCTATTGATAACGTTTTATACGAGTATTTCAAGGCCGGTATCACTGTTTTGACTAAACCGTTACATTTGTTCTTTAATACAATACTTTCTAACGGAGTGTTTCCTAAACCATGGGTATCGGGGGCAATTATTCCTGTTTATAAGAAGGGGGATCAATCAGATCCGAACAACTATAGAGGAATTACATTGATCAGTTGCTTTGCAAAATTGTTTACGGTAATTTTAAAGGATAGATTAATGCAATGGTCAGTTGATAATGATGTACTGACCGATGCCCAGTTTGGTTTCAAAGCTAACTACAGCACGATAGATCCGATTTTTATTTTACAATCCCTAATACAAAGACAATTTAACTTAAAGAAAAAACTGTACTGCTGTTTCATAGATTTTAAAAAAAGCTTATGATAGTATTGACCAAGGTAGACTCTGGTATAAACTTATAAAATCTGGTGTAGATGGGAAATTGTTGTCCGTTTTGAGATCCATGTACCAGGAGGTAAAACTATGTGTTAAACATTTGGGATCAGTTTCTGAATTCTTCAATTGTAATATTGGTCTATTCCAAGGTGAGATTACCTCACCGATCTGTTTCTCACTATTTTAAATGATATTGAGCAACATTTACAACAGAACATATCTGCTGGGATGACCATCGATCAGTTAACAATCTATATATTAATGTTCGCTGATGACGCTGTACTGCTGTCAGAAACAAAGGAAGGTCACCAAGAGTCTTTAGATAATTTACATAGCTACTGTTTAAGATGGAACCTTACCGTTAATGTTGATAAGACAAAAATCATTGTTTTCAGAAAAGGTTATCCCAAACTTTATAATGATATTAATATTGAAATAGTAAACTCGTTTAATAACCTTGGGGTTGTATTTACGTCGGGCGGTTCATTTGCCCAAGCAGCAAAAACATTAAGTGGAAAAGCATTAAGATCGATGAATAGTTTACTGTATATAACTAAAAAAACAATTGTACCGGTTCATATCATGTTTAATTTGTTTGATGCATATGTTTTATCTATACTTAATTATGGTTCAGAAATCATGGGAGGTACCCATTATGAGCTGGATCGTAGATCGTGGCTCAACCATTGAAATAAACCAAAATAACTTGTTGAGCTGGATCGTAGATTGAAGCTCGACCATGAAATGTTCATGGAATGGTTGAGCTGGATCAAAATAAATGGTTTAACGGATCGTAGATCGTAGCTCAATCATTGAAATATACCAAAATAAATGGTTTAGCTGGATCGTAGATCGTAGCTCGACCATTGAAAATGTTCATGGAATTGTTGAGCTGGATCGTAGATCGTAGCTCAACCATTGAAATATTGAAATAAGCCAAAATAAATGGTTGAGCGGGATCGTAGATCGCAGCTCGACCATTGAAAATGTTCAATGAATGGTTGAGCTGGATGGTAGATCTAGCTCAACCATTGAAGTAACCAAAATAAATTGATGAGCTGGATCGCAGATCGTAGCTCGACCATTGAAAATGTGCATGGAATGGCTGAGCAGGATCGTAGATCGTAGTTTAAACCATTGAAATAAACCAAAATAAATTGATGAGCTGGATCGCAGATCGTAGCTCGACCTATGAAAATGTGCATGGAATGGCTGAGCAGGATCGTAGATCGTAGTTAAACCATTGAAATAAACCAAAATAAATGGTTGAGCTGAATCAGATCGCAGCTCGACAATGAACGATCTGTGTGGAATATCGTTATCTTGACCAATCGTTTTCAAAATTTTGAAGTGGATCTCAAATTTCATTATTGTTCTGTCTCTGACTTTTTGAATACACATTGATGATGATGATGTGTGTGTTTGTGTGAGTTACGTGTGTGTGTGTGTAAATTGTACTAGTCAGGAAATTTATCTATCGGGAGTTTTTATTTACCTTTTAAAATTGTATTATTCGTGAAAAGTGGACTAGTCAGAATGTTGTTTTCGTTGTCGGGAATTTGTAATCGTTGGGTAATAGATTTCGTCGGAGATGTATTTTCTTGAAAATTGTAATCTATGTAAATATGTACTCGTCGTCGGGTATTCTGTGCTCATCGTGAAAATTGAATTCGTCAGGAAATTTTCTTACGTCGGGAATATAGTATTGGTCTCGTTTAAAAATATTATGCATCAGGAAAATTTTATTAATCATGAAAATTGTGTATTTCAGGTGAGCTAAAATGTCTCGACAAATACTGTCCCCGCGAGTATAACATTCTAGACGAAAGTAACTTTCCCCACGATTTCAACATTCCCAGCAAACTTTTAACCTGACGAAAACATTTAGAATTTGATGATTTTACTGGGTATTCAATTCATAAGTGAACAATAAAGATCATGTAAAGTTGAGATTAGGTTGAACCGTCTAAATCCCGAAACCGTTGAAAATACACATGTAACTGCAGACAGAAATACAATGAAAAATCTATTGTCTCAATTTTCTCACGCAGCCTAAATTTTAATTTGAAATAATGTAGTTACTTAAGAAGAATCGCTTAGTCCTTTTCAACTGTATATCAGTTATTGCAGATTTATAACGAAAAATAAGTTCTTAGCATTTTACCTAAAGATGTCAACTGAAAATTATTATACGGCCGATCTATTTGGAAAAGGTTAGCAGTTAAGTAAATTGTTGTTGTTGTTTTTTTGTTGTTGTTTTTTTCGTGAAAAGTCTATTGATCTTATATATTAGTCTAACATTATCATTAAGTAATGTATGTAGTGTTTTAGCTTTCATATGATAAATTAAATACATGACAAGAACACTAAGATTCAGTTCAGATTTTTAAAAATTTCTTCTAAAGTTCCAGAAGAAATAACTAACAGCACGTAAAATTATATGTTGATACTCTTGAAAACATTTGTCAATTGGTTCTTTTCAATGAATGAACAAAACGTGTATGGAAAATTCAACAAAGAAAAAAATTTTTCATTAAAAAATTTTCCGAAAATTACAATAATCCCGAAAAAGAAGACATATATATATTCAATTTTCACGACTAATACTAAAAAATCCCAACAGATAATTTTTCCCAACAAGTTCATTTTTACAGACGAGTACAAAATTACCGACGACGACTACAAATTTAAGACGACTATAATTTTCACGGCAAATACAATCTACACTCAAGATCAACCATTTTTCTTGGTTTGTTTCAATGGTTGAGCTACGATCTACGATCCAGCTCAACCATTTGATGCACATTTTCAATGGTCGAGCTACGATCTACGATCCAGCTCAACCATTTGCTATAGTTTATTTCAATGGTCGAGTTACGATCTACGATCCAGGTCAACCATTTATATTGGTTTATTTCAATGCTCGAGCTACGATCTCCGATCCAGCTCAACCATTTGTTTTGGTTTATTTCAATGCTCGAGCTACGATCTACGATCCAGCTCAACCATTTGTTTTGGTTTATTTCAATGGTCGAGCTTCGATCTACAATCCAGGTCGGCCATTTGTTTTGGTTTATTTCAATGGTCGAGCTACGGTCTATGACCTAGCTCAACATTTATTTTGGTTAATTTCAATGGTTGAGCTACGATCTACGATCCAGCTCAACCATTTATTTGGTTTATTTCAATGGTCGAGCTGGGATCTACAATCCAGCTTAACCATTTATTTTGGTTTGTTTCAATAGTTGAGCTACGATCTACGATCCAGCTCAACCATTCCATGAACATTTTCAGTGGTCGAGCTATGATCTACGATCCAGGTCAACCATTTAAATTGTTTTATTTCAATGGTTGAGCTACGATCTACGACCCAGGTCGATATAGAAAATTAGTTATAGTGTCGATCTACGATCTAAGCGCTAACTTCACAACCTTATTCCCTTTAATTGAATCGGGGTGTTATTATAACTCTGTTTTAAGGGGGCAACAAAGTAACTTTATATTCTGCATATTTAAATTCTATTGGTGAGAATGAAACATGAGATTGATATTCCTATTCACAATCTACGAGGGGGATTTCAAAAAGATATGGGGTGCTTTATGACGAATTATATGACGATAGAATGTCGAGACTATTGTAGGGAAACCAAGAGTAATCTGTATGCGTGTTTTCTTGGTGCCTTTTTTTACAAATTAAAAGAACTAGACATCTTTAAACGATTATGCTCATGGTTGTTGCGATGCATTCTAACATGACCAGTTGCGTTACGTGTATGGCTATATGTCCGACTGGATAACCATTAAGCACGTTACTAGACAAGGGAGATATGTTCGCCCTTTTTGTATCTCAGTTACATAAATGGCTTAATCGATCAGGTAACAAAACTTAGTGTTGGGCCTACTATATACAATTATCCTTTTTGTGACCCTACAGTTGCAGACGACATGCTCCTGTTGTCATTATCAGCGGAAAGTTTAAACAATTAATTGACAAGTGCTCTTCATATTCCTGCCAATGGCGCTATCAGTATAATGCTTCCAAGTGTGCAGTTGTAATTTTTAATGACAAGAAAACGGTTGGTAGTTCTTTAAACAGAAGATGGTATATGGGAGATAGCGAAATAGGTGTAAGTGATTCTTATCTTCATTTAGGCGTACAGGTGTACAGGTATTATACTTTAGATAAGAGATATAAGTTGACAGAACACGTTTTGTTTGTGTTAAAATGAACTCATGTCGATTCAGACTCTTTCAGTGCTGGTTTATTACTTGCTGTGCGATTGACATGTTTAAATAGCAATGTTTTATTGGCACTATTTTTTGGCTTCATTGACAGATAGGTTATCTGCTAACGTTGATGATTTGATGAATACATTATTTACGTATGTACATGCCGTACGGGTGAAATATAATGAGAAGCAATAATAATAGATATTTAAGTAAGAAACGCTTAAAGTATGTTTGTATTGTATTTAAAGTAAACTTTACATTTGTACATATTTGTACTTGGTTAGGGTTTTCAAAATATTTTGTATAAATTAATCCTGCAGTAATTTTTCATCTATTTTGTTGTGAATATTTGTGTTTGTTTCGACAAGGTTTATATTTGTTATGGTGTTTAGTTATATAGTATACAGATTCTTTTCCTAATTAGTTATGCATACGGGGGTAAATGTATTTGCGTTTTAATGCTTAAATACATTTCTTTACCTTTTCTCAAAATTAAGATATTCAGGAAATTGTTTTCATTTCTTTTACATAGAATCTTTTGTGTGTGTGTATTTGATCGATTTCCCCCCTCACATTTTTAGGGTAAAGAGTGAGTAATCACTGTATCAACCATTATACTCGATGTATACTCGTATCTTCCCTTTATGTCTCTGTTGTATAAACATGTATATATGCACGTTCCTGTTCTTTTACTATTCTATTTTGTCTTAATATGTTATTTTCAGATTTCGAGGATATATGTATATGTGTGTGTGTGACTTTTGTCTCAAATACCTTTATTGATATTTAACCCAAAAGAAAACAAAATAAAATGAAATCTTTAATCATGACAACTCATTCATAGAAAATCACTATTTGATGAATATGTTGTTTTTTTCCATCATGTTTGTTATTTTAATGTTTTGATTCTTCTTTTTTTTTCAGACCCTATAAATGATTACTGATAATAAATTGCATAAATTGTATATATCTTATGCCTAAATATGTACGGCGTGAAGTGGGATGACCTGAAAAACAATCCGACGAAATAAAAGTTTACCTGCACATGATGGGGAACCTCCAAACACTTCCTACCCCTACCGTATATCCCATGATAGCGAGGAAAAACTCGACCCTATTCTCCCAGAGTCCCCGATCCATCTTTGAAACTCTAACTGAAGAATCACTCAATAAGTCTACTTCTTTCTTTCCTGCACTTTCACAGTCTTCCTCATTCTTGCGTTCATTGTCATTTCGTAATTGTTGCAATTCTTCCATCTTTTCTTTAGAAATATATCAAACACTTTGCTGTGACTTCTTGCATGTATTCATACACTGTGTCAGGTTGAATGTATTTTTTTTTTACTTAAGGCAATCCGTCCACCATTAAATAGTAATCATGTGACGTGTTTTGAATACATGCAGTAATGATGATACTTATGTACCCTGCAGAAATACTTAAGGTTTTGTTGGAAAGACATATTCATACTTAGTTGTCATTTAGATGTAGCCTTGACCGTGACACGTCTCGTCTCATATTGGACATCTTCGAATATTGATTTTTCTCTAATTGTGGCAAATGGACCTCGCATAGTATTTAATCATAATCAGGCAATATCTTTCTCAAAAATCAGATTCAAGGGTATGGTCAGTTGTTCATCATACGTAGAACACACATTTTCCACTCTTTTCTAAAATTGATATTGATAAGCAAATTGCATGGAAGAGGCAATTTGAACTTTTCCTTACAGCAATTAAGAAACAAGTTTTATCAATCTCGATGGCTCTAATGGCAGCTTATGTGATCATCGTAGTGGGAGGAAACAAAAATGGATTGCTCATTTACAGAGTGGCCATACCACGTGGAACATGACGTACTATCACAAGGATTTTGAGAAGAAATATGCTGTAAATATTTTATTGCTTCTTTAATTTTAATGGGATATAGTGCATGTAAATCTTAAAATTGTGCTCTAATGATTTTTTTGTCAGATGTACGAAATTTTTGTTACAAATGTTTGCATATAACGAAATTTCGTTATACACCCTATCCTTGATGCAAAAAAAAATATTAGGAAGTAACGTAAAAGGATACAGTAAATCTCCTAAGTTATTCTTATAAATTTAACCAAGTGTAAATGAATGGTTACAAAAAAGGATGCTTTGTGAAATAAGAAAAGCTTTGCTCTTGTTTTACAAATTAAATGGATCTTTTTCCCTGTTTAACATTCATGGAAGTCTTATTAAATATTCAGTACATGTATCTATGAAAAAAATTGATAAGTTGCTGATCTTAATGTTAAAATATTGATGCATTTTAACCATGCACATGAAATAATAAAACAATCAGAAGATCAATCAATCAATGGATCGACTAATCAATCAATCAACTTAAGTAATTCACGGAACATAAAACATTATTGGCTAGAAGAGGTCATATAGTTTCCTAGTTCGCTCCTCTGTTTGACCCAGTTTTTGCCTTTGGACAATCTGTACGGTATACCGTGTTTACAGATTCATTAGAAACCAGAACGACAAAATTTCATTGTAGGTTAGGGTAATAAGAATATAAAACATGTTAGTGACATACTTTAGTCATTCACACAAATTCTTACATAACGGCGTATATAATTATACCAGTAGTCAGGTGCTGTTTGCCACCCAAGGGTGATAGCCAATTAAGCAATAAGGAGCACTTGTCAAACTGTGATAATGACGGACAATTTTGTTTTCATAAAGTATCCCGATCAATGGTCGATAGCTATAATTGTTACGATATTTAAAAAAGGTGATAAAACTTTGCCGAGCAATTACCGAGGTATATCTCTAATAAATTCAAGGGCGAAAATCTTTTCTTTGTTAACCGTTCCATTTTACAGGTAAACTTACGTATAGGGACCTAAAAAATAAGTTGTCTTAGCCGATTTTTCGCTATATCCAATTTTAGTTTAGACGGTCAGGAGTCCATAGAAATAATTAAGAAAGCAGTCAGGAAGTTTTTACTTTGTATTAAGCGGTTTTTTGTTTTAACCGAGTACGTTATAAGTGAGCTTTACTGTACACATTCAAATTCAGTTGAAATTCCAACTTTAAAATAAATGTATCCTAACCCTTGAATTCATTGTCGTTCTAAAATTAAGTGGTTTTTTTTTTCATTTGTTCAGTTGAATATATCTCAAATATCAGTTGAAGATGATTAAAACTTAAACATATGTTTGTTTGTTTTATTTGATTTATGTCCCACCAACAGTTTTCAGTCATTTGGAGACGATGCCTACTTGAGACAGATATAGTGCTGCCACACTGTAGTATCACATCGTAGGCGTGACCCAGTCTCATTATACAGACAACAGACCAAACAGTCCTGGAACTAACTGCCGAGTGTCAAGCAAGGGAGCAATACCAGTTCTATTTTAGCGACTTTGTTATTTCGCGGACGGGATCGAACCCACGACCTCCCGCTCCCGGGGCGGACGCTCTAACCACTCGGCCAAGGGGACGGTAAAAGAAAAACACTTAAGAGTTTGTATTACATCACAGATACAAATATATTCCCAAATTCCTTGAGTTCAGTCATCCTTGAGACACCAGTTCATGTCTCAACCCTTCTCTTCAACGCGAACACTTTTTATATGACAAAATAAATTACCAGATGAGGATATAGACTGACATTGAATATTCTAAAATAACAAATAAAGCATTTTTTTTTTATTTAATAGCACAATTTGACACACAATATTGTGACGATGCGTCGTCACAGGTACAAATACAGTCTCTGACAACTGCGTCAGGGAGTCGACTCTTTGGCTCAGTGGTTAGAGCATTGGGCTATCACGCCGGCGGGCCGGATTCGATTCCGGGCCGGGCCGTGTTTGTTACATTTCGTGTCAGAAGTGGGATTATGTCAACTGCCATACCGGAGTTGCCTTACCCAAATGCTTCCCAGGCCAAGTCTCGGGTCGAGACTTCTCGGAGGGGGAAGTAATGTGTCACAGGTACAAATACAATCTCTGACAACCGCGTCAGAGAGTCAACTCTTTGGCTCAGTGGTTAGAACATTGGGCTATCACGATTCCGGGCCGGACCGTGTTTGTTACAATATGAGTTTAAAGGTATTTCATTGTTTTAAGTAAAGACATGACCTACTGCATTAGACACTTTTAGATTTTGAAGCCTCATACAGCAAGCTAAAATTCATTATGTCTGTGTTTTGAAAGTGTATTGGAATACTCTTAACTGTGTCTAAATTTCTAACAAAACAAAAGGAAAAATGAAAGATATTGCCAATTGTTTTATTTTCACATCAAATACGTTTTGGTCAGATTTGTTGACAGAATCATTCCTACTGGTTTTTAAGTTTGATTGTATTTGTTAGTGGTTTACACATGATAAATGTCAAAATGGATAAACACTTCAAATTTGATGTGTGTGTATTATATAAGATTTGGAATTTGTAGAAATGTCGTAACATGTGGTATTAGAATCTAAAATGGATCATTTCGGTCTTTTGCGATACAGATTGTGATGATGTGTTTTATTGACGATGATGATGATGATGATGATGATTAATAGCATTTAGTAGGCTTATAGTATCTTGAAAATGATAAAATATTTACGAGCTACAAATTTGTTTAAATATGACAACAAATAAGATGTACTTTCTCCTTAAATCTCTCTCTTTCTCTCCCTCTCTCTCTCATTGATATAAACGTAAAAATCATAAAATTATGATACTGTATATGCTGTCTGCTGTTATTATATATTTAAGATTGTACCACATGGGCTATTGTGC
>CM037782.1:62463824-62477524 GCA_021229015.1 Solen grandis
TTCGGAGAGAAGATTTTTTCAATTTTTTCCCTTATTAGCCTAGTGAAATCAAGGCCCCCGGGGGCGGGGCCAAATTTTTGACCCCAGGGTCATAATTTGTACAATCCTGGTAGACAGTCATAAGATCATGCTACATACCAAAAATCAAAAGGCTAGGCCTTGTGGTTTCAGAGAGAAGATTTTTTAAATTTTCATTTTAAAATCTATTTTTAGCTCCTGTGACTAATTATGCGATGGACCAGAACCATTTATACAACTTTAGTAGAGCTTCATCCAAGGAACATTCCTGCAAAATAATTTTCAAATTGGCCAAGCCGTTTAGGAGGAGATGTTGTTTGAAGCAATTGTTGACGCCGGACGCACGCACGGACGCACGCACGGACGCACGGACGACGGACGCCGGACGCCGGACAAAAGGCGATCAGAAAAGCTCACCTTGAGCACGTTGTGCTCATGTGAGCTAAAAAGCAAGTGTTGACAAAGGTTGTATATCTTTCATATTGGTTCCACTATAAATAATGTAAAAAGCATTCTCTTATATATTACACAGTCCTTTTAATGCCAAAAGTAATTAAAAGTTATTTTTACTATAGTGTGTTTGCATACAATTTCTTTTACAATCAAATGTATCAAGAGTACATATCAAACATTCCAGTTATTGTAGACAAAATCTCAAGCTCCATCTCCACTCGTTGTCATGGGATTGTTTTCCATTTAAGACAAAACAAACACTCACAAGCCCTTGTGTAAATCAGGTCAACACTTGATCACATGATAACTGTGTGAATCTATTATTAGATAATCCAATGATTAAACTGAACTATTTTGGAAAATATTGGATAGGTCCATTTACATGTATTTAAGTGTACATACCCTGTTGTCAATGACCAGCGTGGCCCTCTGTTCGCTTTTGAAAGTATAGAGGTAAAGGTCCTTCATTCCTTGATCTTTGTTGGTTCTCCCTGTAACATTTACATTCTGAATTCATATGATGAGATAAAAAGCTACACTACATAAATGCTGAGCTTAAAACAAATTGGTTGAAAATATGGTAAAAGAGGGTCATGGACCACAGAGGCAATTACGGTTCTTTAAATCTTAACTTTTAAGCGGCACTGTCAGAAATGTTAAAGACAAGAAGGAAGAAGTTGGAATGCCATGCCCCTGCAGGGGGCCTTAGACCTTGGGGGTCAATGTCATTTGAAGGTCAAGGTCACCTGGCAGGTAGAGCTCATTAAGATGCATGCACCTGTGAAGTTTGGATGCTGTAGATGGAAGCACTTTCATTTTATGGCCAGGGTTGATATTTGCTAATTTTGGGTCACGATGACCTTGATCTTTGACCCCGTGACCTCTAAGTGGTATGAGCTTATCAAGGTGTAAGCACTAGTGAAATTTGGAGGCTGTAGGTGGAAGGAATTCCATGTTAATCAGGGAAATTTTTTGACAGACTGCCAAAAAGAAACTGCTAAATTTCACGGGGGGGTTTAAATTTCAAAAACCAAAGTTTCACTTCGTGTTTTTTTTTCTAACTGTACCATTAGCTTTTTATGTGGTGCTTGCTGAAATTTTTTAAAACTGAATAAAAACCAGTTTGACCATGACCAGACTGCATGGTGTGCAGGTGATTTGGGTTGAATTGGTCAAAAAGGTAGCCCCAAGGCCCACAGCTTGTTAAGGTTCTTTGGTCTGTTGCAGGCAAAGTCTAACCCTGCCAAAGTTACGGGGGATGTGGTTCCCCACTCTGAATAAGCACACAAAAAAGGGGTAGATGGCATTAAATTTTACTTACAGTTTCTTTTATGAGCCACAGATTTCGAGACGTTCCTTCCTTCTCCAGAGATTCAATTCCTGAACCGACAATGTTGGTTTTGGGTGCCATATCTCCCATAAACCCCAACAAACCCGGCACGCCTGATATAACGAGTCAATTTTAACACATTTCTTTTGTAAACGACAGTAGTAAATGTATGAAACAAAAAAAAGAATACAAAAAAAAGGTTTAAAAAGAAAGTTGAGCTTAGTGTAGTATTTCCCCTAACGCAAGTTAGAAAGATTTAAAAGTTTGTTTTTTTGTTTAATAAAAAGTCTTCTAGGTTTTAATGGTTACCGATATAATCATTTCCCAAAAAGATGTAAGAGGTTAAAATTTTTTTTGACAAGTGAAGGCAAGCCCCTGCTGGGGGAACGATGTCTGAACCTTTTTACCGAATAACCGTCTCGTTTCTAAAACCGGGGGAAAGTTAAAATTTTGATCAGAAAATGAGGACAAACCCTTAAAACTCCCCAAAATGGTAATTTATTCTCAAATAAAAGTGGTTACGAAAAAAGATTGATCAACCTGTAAATTTACGTGGGGTTTTAGGTCTTATACTTGTTTCCCTGTATTTTAATTGTGCAGCAATGCCCAGCCAATTCCAAGTGGAGAAGAGCACGATACCAGAGGGGATTTGGAAATCCCCCAAAACCTACTGCAAGGAAAACAAAACGTTCTGCACTTTAAAGTTTAAAAACATCAGCAACCATGACCCTTTGGGCCTGGGGGACAGCTGTAAAAGATACACCTCCCCATCCATTAAGAGACTTTTTCATCCCCATGCTGGAAAGGTGATCCAGGATCTTCTGCCCCCGCCTGCCCCTCTGCCCCATTCTTCAGTGCAAAAAAAACCCCACCTTAGTTATCTCCCCATTCTCCCTCTGTCGCTCTGGAAATCCATAAGTATGTGTAAGGGTTTTGGGTATGGAACACCAATTTGCCTATCATAGGAAATTAATACCCCCATTAACCCCAAAATTGAGTCAACAATATGAAAATTTGATATTTTGAAAAAATAAAGGGAATGACTAGACGCGACATAAAATTTTTTAAAAAATTTCCCTTTCAGGGCAGTGGCGTAACAACAGGAATTCTGTAAGTGAAAAGGCATCAGAAAAAATCTAAGTCTATCAAGTTATGATGATGTTTTGCTGACCTTCCACGCCCCCATTCTTTCCTTTCCCCGAGCCCCCCCATGGTGCGGGTTAAACCCCAGTTGAACTATCTTGTTTTGTCCCATTGTCATTCAAGTCCCAAAAATTAAAAAAGTCCTCAAGGGCTTTCCTGCATTCAAAAAATTTAAGATTAGGAAAAAAAAAGAACATTTATATTCCCTGCTGATGTAAAAAGAAATTTTTATCAAGTATGTGTATGAAATCTACAGATCAATTGATAAATTAGGTACCATTTTGGTTTTGATCATATTGCTTGGAAACCCTGTATTTGAAATGTGATTGACTCTGAGAAAAAATATTTTTCCCCGTTCCAGTCATACAGATCTTCAGCTGCAGGCAATATTTCTTGTATTTTACTGTCTTTAACTTTTTAAAAATCCCTTAAATTTTAATCATACACTTACAAATAGCAAAAAAAAAAGAAAACAAAAACTTGATGAACAAATACCTAAAGCGAGTTATCTTAACATTGTTCCTTGTTTTCTTGACGATTTTGGCCCCCTTCATGTTTTTGGTGCTTCCCCCCTTTCCTCTGTGGGAAACCCGGCAGCAGTCGTTGGGCACAATTGTACTCGCCCGCAGTCAATTACATTTCACCCTTTTCCGTTAAAAAGAAACGGGTAGTTTAAAAAAATTTATTTAAGGAGTATAATTTTTTAATAGTTATTTTTTTTTTTTTTAATATTTGGGTATTTTTTTTTATTTTCCTTTTTTTTTTTAAAGATAGTAAAATCAAGAAATGCCCTGATTAATTTTTAATGACCTGGTGAGTGGAATTTCACCCCCCCCCCCCCCCCTTTCTTGTTATTGCCCTTATTTTGTGAGGGGGATTTTAAATAGGCGGTAAACATTTTGACTTAAGGGAAACTTAAGTCTTAGTTTCTTTATGTTTTCTTAACAACAAAATTTGTGGTTTATAGGTAGTTCACTTTAAAACAAAAAACTAACAATCCTGGTTTAAAAAAGCATTTGGGCCCCAGAAATTTGCTTATTTGGGAAAAAAATTGTTCCAAAAAGTAGAATGAAGTTTACCCCTTTTAAAAAATGTGTTACCACCCTTGGTGTCTCTTTGTTCGGTTTAAAAAATGACCAGTTACCTCTCTCATTCAGTAAAAAAAGGGTGTGTCAACGGGGTCTGGGGGAAATTTTCGAAGGTATCAAAAGATATAGGATATCGTTTTGGTCATTGGGAATGATTTTGGTCAAGGTGTTAATCACAGGGACAGGGGCCGGGAGTTGGGTTTGCAAGATAATTAGGTTTTATAATGACTTTGGGAATCCACAGAAAATTTTTTGTAGGGAAATTTTTTATAGGGACCAGGAAGAGATTAAGGGAAACCAAAAAGAAATGTTAAAATAAAATTAGAGGGTTAATTTAAGGGGTTGCGCTTGCAGCATGGTATTGTCGGGATTCAATGAATCCCCACAAGAGGAAACCCAAAAAACCACTGTAATAAGGAAAATTGTTTCAGATCAGTTTACACTTGGGATGTCTGACTTAAAAAAATACTGGTATCTTTTATTTTGCAAATGTTTGATCGTGGGGGCTATTATTTTTCCTTCATTATGAAAAAAAAAGAGTAATTTCATTTTAAAAGAAGTAAAAACTCTATGATTCACCACAGCCTAAAAACCCCATCATTACAAGCATGAAAACCATTTTGGCTTACAGCATGCTGGTTCCTGTATGGGCGTGCAGAGAAGTAACATTTTTAAGATTTTTTTTGAGAAAAAAATTTTGTTTTTTTTTTTTTAAAAATAAAATTTAAAAAAAACCTTAAGCTTATACCTGTTTACATTTTCCCAGGTAACAAATTTTAAATTTAAAAAATTGGTTGAATAAAAATTTCTGCACTTTAAAAAGCTTTATACGGGGGGTTTTGGGGAAAAAGGGTTTTTGGAAAAAAGGGGTTTTAAAAAAAAAAATTAAAACCCCCCAAACCCTTTTCAGCCAAAATTCCTGAATTGTGTTCAATCTGGGGAAACCACTGAAAATTTTTGTAATTGCCCAAAAGTGCTTTTTATGCCCCTTAAAAAACTTATAAAAAAATAGACAAATTAATAATTTTAAAAAATTGCAAACCGGAAATTCTTTCCTTGAGTAATTTTCCAAAAAATTGGGGTAAAATTTGTTTACAAAAAGCAAAAAAAATTCCAAAAATTTTAAAAAAAAAAAATTTTTTTTTTAAAAAAACTTTTTGGGGGAAATTTTAAAAACAAAAAATTCACTTAATTTATTTTTTTAATTTAAAAAATTTTTTCTCGCTTAAAACTTTTTAAAAAAATACGGGTTCTCTTAAAAAAAAAAACCCACAAAAAAAAAAAAAAAAAAAATTTTGGAAATTTTAGTAAAAGGGGGGAACCCCATAAAATTTAAAAATTTTTAAAATTTTAAAATTTGGGTTTAAAAACTTTCCCCAATCACCTTTTTAGTTATGGGGTTCCCCTTTTTAAAAAAATTTTTAAAAAAGGAAGGGGGGGGTTTGTTTTTTTAAAAAATGCTTTTAAAAAGGGTATTAAAAAAAAAAAAATAAAAGGCCCTTTTCCAAAAGGGAAATGGTTATTGAAAATTCAAATTTGCAAATTAAAATAAAAGGAAAAACCCGAAAATTTTTTTCCACAAATGCAAAAAATTTGGGTTTTCTATGCATAATTTTTTTTTTAAATTTAAAAACCCAAAAAAAAAAACTTCGGAAAAATTTAATAAAATATGTATATGTACAAATTTTAAACAAATCAATGAATTCACAAATCTTTTCAAATACAACCATTGGACATTAAAAGGGGAAAAATAAATCTTTAGCATTACAGTAACCGTTTTCTAAACAAACACAGTCATGAAATAATAATAAAAAAAAAACCCGCACTCAACAAATAAACGGAAAAAAATGTAAAAAAAATTACAACTGGGGGGTCTGCATTAACCTTTTCTTTCACTTGATACAATGTTTTAACAAACAAACATTAAGTTAGGAGATTAGCAAAAAAATATTTTTTTTTGAAGAGTAATTTTATTTTCACTGATTTTTTTTTACTATTTTTTTAACAACAGATATCACTTTTTTTAATAGATTTTTTCATAATTTTATCAATCTTGTAACACAAAAAACATTTCACATTTTTAATATCTACACATGCAAATTTTAAGTTTTTTTTTTTTAAAAAATTTTCTTTTATCTCTCAAGACTTTAAAAAATGGCCAAACTTTTTTGAAAAACTGAAATTATAACTGGATAAATTACAATAAATTTTAATGTCAAACTTCTTAACAAATGATCACACACAATTCAAAAAAAAATGATATTACTTAAAAAAAAAAAGGTAAAATCCTTTCCACAAATGCTTTGTTTCAGTTTTCAGTGTTCAAATATCAATGGAGAAAAAGTGCCAGGATATGAGATATCAACCCTTTAAACCCCTTTTTCCCCCTAGAGGACACCCTGAAAAGGGCCCCATGTGAAAAAGCATAAAACGATCAGTCCCGCGGGTAACTCGGGCCCGATCAGGGTTTTTTGCTGTTTGTGCCACATTTGGGCGGAAAGAGGATTTTGTAAAATTTTAAAATTTGGAAAAGGGTTTTAAATGTGGCTTTCTGAATTTGGCTTTATGTGGTACCTTTGAGGCATCAAAAAGATTATATGGGGAAAGGGGTTTAAAAAAAAATCTATATGGGGGAAAAGGGGTTTAATGAAATCTATATGAAAAAAAGGGGTTTTTTAAAAGAGTCTATATGAGGGAAAGGGTTAAAATGAGTCTATATGAGGAGAAAGGGTTAAATGAGTCTATATGAGGGAAAGGGTCAAAATGATGCCCTATATGAGGAAAGGGTTAAAATGAGTCTATATGAGGGAAAGGGTTAAATGAGTCTATATGAGGGAAAGGGTCTAAATGAGTCTATATGAGGAAAGGTCAAATGAGTCTATATGAGGGAAAGGGTCAAAATGAGTCTATATGAGGGAAAGGGTTAAAATGAGTCTATATGAGGGAAAGGGTTAAAATGAGTCTATATGAGGGAAAGGGTTAAAATGAGTCTCTATATGAGGGAAAGGGTTAAATGAGTCTATATGAGGGAAAGGGTTAAAATGAGTCTATATGAGGGAAAGGGTTCAAAATGAGTCTATATGAGGGAAAGGGTTAAAATGAGTCTATATGAGGGAAAGGGTTAAAATGAGTCTATATGAGGGAAAGGGTCAAAATGAGTCTATATGAGGGAAAGGGTTAAAATGAGTCTATATGAGGGAAAGGGTTAAAATGAGTCTATATGAGGGAAAGGGTTAAATGAGTCTATATGAGGAAAGGGTTAAATGAGTCTATATGAGGGAAAGGGTTAAAATGAGTCTATATGAGGGAAAGTGTTAAAATGAGTCTATATGAGGGAAAGGTTAAAATGAGTCTATATGAGGGAAAGGGTTAAAATGAGTCTATATGAGGGAAAGGGTTAAAATGAGTCTATATGAGGGAAAGGGTTAAAATGAGTCTATATGAGGGAAAGGGTCAAAATGAGTCTATATGAGGGAAAAGGGTCAAAATGAGTCTATATGAGGGAAAGGGTCAAAATGAGTCTATATGAGGGAAAGGGTCAAAATGAGTCTATATGAGGGAAAGGGTTAAAATGAGTCTATATGAGGGAAAGGGTTAACCCCCTTATACACATGTGACACTGACATATGTAGCAGACCCTGACCACAGCTCCCTCCAGGTGCTGTCTGATCAGGGTCTCTGCTGTTTGCTCATGTCACTCAGATTCTACACAGTCTGCACTGTAAGGAGAAGTCCATTATTTCATAAACTATTTCAAGTTAAGTAAATGAATATTCAGCAAGTCCTAAATTTTTATATGAATAGTCATGAGTTAAATGGTTAAATGCAGGAGAAACCCAATACCATAAAATGCAACAGGACTTTAAATATTACACTCAAGTTAATTAACTTCAAAAGGTATATTAAAAAATCAAATATACTTAGCCTCATAATGTTATTACCACAGATTATATCAATATCAAAGTATTAATGGATTTTTAACTTACATTATGACACAAGCAATGCTGCTTAAATTCAAAACACTATGGAAGTGCAATTTTTTTACTTCCAGTATTAGTAAGCATCCCTTACAGTTAAACACAATCACCTGTCTGCAGTGACCACTGTTTACAAATATTAAAATGAGTAGTCCAAAGAGAGACCTATCTATAAAGGACAAGCCTATAGCTGCTCAAGACAGGTTTCAACGGAGGGTTAGAAAGCAATGAAATATAAGAGCAGATCCATTATAACACACTTCATTAAAACAATAATTCAAATATAGTGGACCCAATATATTGAACCCTATATATTTTATCTATATTGGGCAATTTGAATTCAGTTGTAATGCTGTCCATTCAGAGTCCAGACTTGGACCCCAAAACAGTGTTAAAATGGAACTGCACTGTATGCAGCTGTTGTTATGGCAACCCTTTTGGTTCTGAATAAGTAAGATTTATACACAGAAAACAAGCACAATGTCATAGCATTCTAGACCAACACCTAGCATTTACATCTGTACAAGTCTTGAGCATGCAGCCTGTGCCTAGAACACTACTGACAGACACCCTCAAAAGCTGAGCCCTTTACAGGAGGTATAAACATCTACTTTCAGATGAGTATTTTCTTTAGCTTTCAATATCATTCTTACAAATGATGAAAATATAAAATACTCTGGTCAGATAATATTATGTTAAGTTCACTAGAAAATAAATAAAAAAGATAGTACAGTCTGACCCTGACCTTGTATAATTAAATAAAATAGTATGTATTTCTTGATACCCCTTGCCATTTTATGTACATGACTCTATTGTAACATCACTAGCATTTTTGATAGAACATCATAAATGCAAAGGAAGAAAACATCAAGGATATAAAATCTGTTCAAAACATCAAATCTTCACTCAAGAGCAAGCCTCAATCCCTAAGGGACAACCATGGGGTGGCAAAGCTGTTTGTGACATCTACCACCACCAGTAGGGCTGAGATCATAATGTGTGTCCATTTACTGATAGCTGACCAACTGAATCATTTTAAATTCATCATGTATGGGCTACAATAATTTCCTATGTAATAACTATGTGTCCTTTTTTATCAAAAGTAATTTTGATGTCTGAGGAAATTTAAAAATAGCTTTAAGGTAATCCATTATGATCATGGTCCATCAAGTGACTGTAGGAATTTTATGGCCTATATAGACATTGAGCAAAAGAGCCTCTAACTCCAAGTCAGTGGATGCTTGCATCTGCATTGAAGTCTTTTTAAGCATTTGAAGGACCATGATTATACTTGAATGACAAGATGGATTACCTTAAGAAAACACATCCAAATTAACTGTAGTTTTAAACTCTAGCTCTGTCACATGATCTGTGATGCGATTACAGAAAACAGAATGGATGTATAAATGTACTGTTCACAATGGCACAACTGGGTATTCCAAATACCCCCTGGGTGTGATGGGAGGGAGAGAAGGGTGTGTCAGCAGAGGGTGGGGCAGCCCAGGCACACACAGACAGGCGGACAGATTACCTTCTGAGACACGAGGGATTATTTTTCTCGGAGAGGGTACTGGAGCGCTAGATAAAAGTTTGTCACCTGCAGAGATGAGAATAAGGCTGTATCACCAGAGAGGATATACAGGAAAACTTGTTACATCTAAAACAATTGTAACAGTAATGCTCCTTTTAAAACCAAATTGACCAGTGCTAACCCAATCAGTCTGCAAGAAATTGTCCACCTATTTAACTTTTAACTGGAAGTTCAAAAGATGCTTATAGATAACCATCAGCTAAACTAATAAATGTAATTTACTTCCAGGCCTGCTGATTTGGGTTCACACTGGTCATTTTCATGAGGTAAACAGCCATAGGATTTTTTAAAGAAAAACAGCTAATCTTCTACATTCAATTAGTGAATATTTAGTAATTACTAATCAATCAAGCACCATGATGATAGCATTATATCTTGATAATACCCAAAGTTATGTAAAATATCAATTACAATGTGAATTAATTTACTGATTTTTTTCTTTATATTTTTATGTTGCGTTTACATTTGACATATTATCGCTGGCCTTAGGAATATCAATATTGGATATCCAAATTAAAAGCCCTCTAGTGGGCAAGCTATGCATGCACCTGTAAGCTTGTATCATCATTTCACAATTGATAAATATGATTGCATGACAAGCTCCTGTTTAGGTGTGTGACATTTTTAAAACAAATGCACAACAGACTTCCTTATATGATTTTTTTAACATTTTATTGTAGAGCACAACAAAGAATAACTCTGCAACGATGGGTAAGTGGTAAAAATTGTCAATTAATCAAAAATATTATGAATGAAATATGTGACGTAAGCATCGGAAATTCACTAGACATAAAGTGCAGCAGTTCATGCACCTTGGCATGTAATATGTCATTGTGTAGGTATATGGCAAATAAAATGATGTGGTTCTCTGAAGTATGTTGATAACTGTAAATTGATATATTAGCTCTAGTATCCATCTGACATGTAAAATCATTAAAACAGTCCCAAACTACAGGCCACCTGTTTTTCCCCTTATGCTTCACACAGCATTTAGGACTCTCTGTCCTTTGATTATTATATATTTTTTTTGGGTTAAAACAGTCCAAGAAATTGCCTCTTTTTATTTACATTGACAGAAAATACTGTTGAAAAACACTTCATCTGAGCAATAATTCATTGTTACAAATTGTGTTATCAGATAATGCCATAAACTTACCAAAAAACTTAAAATTATATAATTAGTGAGAAAAAAGAGATGTGCATTTTGAAAAAAACCCAAAAGTTATCAGTTTTCAAAAATGAAGCTTTTTTAATTTGAAAAATTTAACCCCAAAAAGTCAAAGTAAAAGGGGAAATTTGGGGCGCCATTTTTCCTCACCCAAGTTGTGGGTACATGTTGGGTCCAACTTCTCCCACTTTTTTTAATTTCAAAATAATTTATAAAAACTTAAAAGCAAAGGTTTAAAACTTTTAAATAAGGGAAAGAAGAATTTGGGAAAATTTCTTGAATCATTACATGTTTTGTGTACAAAAAAAGACGGCCTTTTTCATTAAGGCATCTTTCTTAAAATGAGAAATTTTGGGTTTTCCCAAAAAGGGCCCACCTTTAAAGTTGTGGGAAATCCCTTAAAGGGGAGTCTAAATTTTACATTTTATGTCCCCTTTTTGGGTTTTGGGATAAAACAAAGTTATGGTCTTATAAAATTTAAAATTTCATTTTTCCTTTCCCTATAAATTTCTTTTTTTTTAATTTTTTTTTTCAGTATCAAAAACCCTTATAACGGGCCCTTTAAACAATTTTTTAAATTTTTTTTTTTTCATATTTTAAAAAAATTTAATTTCAAAAATATCTTTTTTAAAATTAAAAATTTTTTAATTTTGGGGTTTTACTGTGTTTTTTTGTTGCAATAAAATTTGGGGAATGCTTTTTATTTGCTTTAAAAAATGATTCCTTTTTTGGGGGCCTGGTACCGCAAGCTTAAATTTTTTAAAGGGCCCCTGCATTACTGATCAGAACGGGGAAAACAAGAAATTTTCTGCAGCATAGAAAACATGGGTTTTTTTATTATTTTTGGGGAAACCGGGAAAACCCCACACAAATTTTTAAAATTAAGACAAGGGTGGGAACCTTCTTCATTCCATGTATATCAATTCTAACTTTTTCATACAGTAAAAAATGTATTTTTTGGGCTACAGCAACTTGTCTTTAGAAACCCAACCCAAAGGGAAAAGCAGGGGCAGTGACTGTTAGCCCAAGGGGCCCAAAAAAAGGAGGAGACCCCTTCCCAAGGTTCTTTTGTAATTTTAACATTTTAATAATGCCCCCAATTTTTAAAACCATAGGATTTCAAATTCAGGTACTGTTAACTGTTGTCATAGTTTTTCCCCCAGCCCTGAAAAAGGGGCAGTATCTATGTTTTTGCCCAAAATTGTTGAAATTAAAATGAAGCTGGACGGGCACAGGTTTAAAAGGTAATATTTTTCAGTCTGAACAGGTTTTTTTAATAAATTCCCACTTATCTCAAGGTATGGATGGGAAAAAAACCCTGATAAAAACACGGCTAATAGGGTTTTAAAAACTGTGAGCTTTTGGATCACTTGTTTTTTAAAACTAGAGAAAAAAGGGAAATAAAGAAATAAGACATGGGGGCCCAGAAATCATCAGGGGAGAAACCCAATACCTGATCTTACCCGTGATTGGGATCCCATATTGCTATCCCTGAAATCCAAAGTAAACCCTGACAATTTGTTTCACAAAAGCCTGAAAAAAGCACAGTTATATTTCTTATTAGCAAGCTTCAAATTATGGTTTAAATTTGTAATGAAATTTAAAAAAAAGAAATTTTTATGAAAGCTTTAAAATAGACATTAACCCTTTCCCCCATTTAGCTCTTTTTTACGCCCCTCAATAGGTACCCTTTAAAACCCGATCTGAGAAAACCCACGTTAAAAATTACCAAATTTTAATTATAAAATCCTCATTTCCAGACCACTGAGGGGCAGCGAAAAAGCATAAAAACCCGTTTAGCCCGCGGTTACTCGCAGGCTGATCTGGTTTTATGTTGTTCGCTTTGGTCTTTTCTTTGGGTTTTTTTTATGAGGGGAAAGGGGGTTTAAAAAGAATGGTTCTCACTATTTGTAAGCAAACATTCAATATTTTGATCCAGCAATCCTAATTTGTTTGAAACTAATGAAAAAATTTTTCCCGTGAAAGTACAAAATAATGTGATTTTTCCCAAATTTTTTTCTCATTAAAAAAAGAAGTTTAAAACTGTTGAATCAAAATATATAAAAACAAATAAATTAAAAAGTATTTAACTCTTACTACCTTTCCATTATTAAAAAACCCCGATTTTGATTTTTTTTAACATTAGGATAGTGAATCAGTTTCTGAGACTAGGGGTTAAATATACTTTTTTATCTTTAAAAATTCCAAAAAACATTGATCAAAATACAAAAAATTCGTATCCCCAATGAATTCCCCTTTTACATGTTTTTTCCTTTCTTTAACATTTATTTATTTAAAAGGGTTTTTGCCCGATGTAATGGAGTTTACAGTCACTGCAACATTATTCGTCAAAATAGCAAACCCCTCCTGCTGAGTGTTTAGTGGCACCCCCGTAGAACACTGACCTACTGCAACCCAGCTGGATATTTTTCAATTTTTCCTGTTTTAGTCCTGATTTTTTTTCACAGCCCCCTGGCTTGAACCTTTGCAAAGTAGCTAAACCCAAAAAGTTAAAAACTAACCAAAAAATGAAAAAAAAAATTTGTAATTAAAATAAAATGGTTTTTTTCATAACTAATGTAATTTAAAAAAGAAAACACTCACTTTTTAAAGGGTGATTTCAAATCTGTCCAAAATTGATTACAAAAGAAATCAGTTTTAACCCTTTCCCCCATAGAGGACACCAAAAAAAGAAACCTTTTCGAACAACATAAAACCAGATCAGGGCCCCGGAAAAGGGTGATCAGGTTTTTTTGTGTTCGGGTGCTCCTTTGTGGTCTGGAAATGAGGTTTTTTTAAAATTTAAAATTTTGGGAAGGTTTAACTGTGGTTTTCTGCAGATCAGGCTTTATGTGGTACCCAGAGGGTCAAAAAGGGGTATATATGAGGGAAAGGGTTAAGAGATAATTGAAATTGTTAATGCCCTGATGTG
>CM037782.1:62477624-62526483 GCA_021229015.1 Solen grandis
CTGGAGCAGAAAGCCCTAAAAAAAAAAAAAGAAAAAAAACCCCAAACCCCAATAGGTCTTTCCCGGGGGCAGAAAGCCCAAAATAAAATTTTTAAAAAAGGCCGTTAAACAAAGGAATATTTTTATCGGCCCTGGTGTACACCATTGCAAAAAAAAATGCACCTACTCAAATCGCATCGAAATTTCCCCCTTTCAACACGGACCTCTTTCCTGCGGGGGAATGTCCGGATGGGGGGAACCAACCCCAATAACCCCTTCTCTTACTTAATTTGGCTATTTTTTCGTACAACCCTTTTATAAAAAAACAGAACTTTCCCCTGTTTGTTGACGGAATCATTGAAATTTGGGGATTTTTGCACACCATATCTCGGATTTCAAAAAATTTCAACTTTTCAGGGGCTTGCCGATTTTATATGATTTTTCTAATAATTCTTGTTAAAAGTAAAAAAGCGTAAAAATCACGTCCCCAAACCATAATCCTTGCAGTAAAACCCCCTTACTTTACCGAGTGTTAATCCTGAAGAAATCAAAGTTTGATAAAGTTCATGAAACTACAGCGTTTAATTTCGTCAAAATTACACTTTGGGTTTTCTGTCAAACCAACCAATTAAAACCCGATTTCAAAAAAAAATATCACCAAAGGTTTTTAAAAATCATAAAATTTTTTTTTCACGTGCCCGGGGTGAATCTTTCCGTTTTTGAGAAACCCCTTTGCCAAAAAAAAAACCCGAACAATACATAGACCTTGACCTTTACGTTTTCCCCGAAAACGGAAGTGACTGGGTAAATGAGATGCATTTGCACATTCAGTAAAAATTTTATGAAATCGGAAAAAATTAAAAGGCATGTAGTGCAAACCCCCCAATTTTTTTGGATTAAAAATTTTTTTTAAACGGTCATGACGTCTTTTTTTCGTATAGACGTCAGTTTTCAGAGCTGTAAAATTATAAATACATTTTCTTTTAAAATTTTTAAGTTTCTAGTTATCTAAAAGTCGTAAACTTAATAAATTTTCAGGTCCAAAGTTGAAACTTGGTTAGCAAGATCTTGGTCTTTTGAAATTGCAAAATGTTTTAAATCCGAAAAAAATAAGTCCCAATCATTCATTCTGTGAAAAATTAAGTCAATTGGCAAAAAATGACGGCTGGAGCGCCTACAAGTTTTTGGAGCTTTTTTTAAACCCCCGAGGTCACGGAATCACATGAAAAACAAAATTTGCAATCAAAAGCGCCAAACCCGTGCAACTGTTGAAATATAGGGTTTCCCCCTTGTCGATAACCGTTCTAATTGAACCTAAAGGAAGAAAAAATGAAAATAATAATAAAAGAAAAAAACATAAAAAAACCCCAAAGGCTTTTACCTGAGGCAGAAAAACCCCAATAATAACTGACCCTTTTGTTCTGAACAATAGAAAAGGCTTTCGCTAAAGCAACCTGACATACTTATTTACTTTTTACATACACCACTTAAAAATTAAGAAAAACCCCCTTTTACGTATGCTTATGAGTTACATGACGTCAAATGACGTCACGATCAAAATATTTTAAGAAATTTTTCATAACTGCAAACTGCGTAATTTAACTTTTACCTCATCCTGAAGCTTTTTAATCCTAAATAAAATTTTTGTCCCCTTTCGAATATTTTTTTAAACCCCCGAATTTTTGGATTTCAGAATTTCGGTTCTGACGGAAGGTACACCCTTGTTTTTTGGGTACCATCTGTGAAAATTTGAAGAAAACCGACCATAAATGGCCGTTTTAGGCGTGAACACATTTTTCACTATTTTTGCCTGACGCACTGACGCATAGGGTGCTGAAGATGCTTTTGTTCAAAAAGCATACTTTTCTGTCATAAGCTGAAATTTTCATTATTCCCCAATAAATGGGGCATGTGAAACATTCCCAAATGAAAATTAAGAAGTATGCTTATGACGTCACTGACGCCTATGCGTCACGACTCAAAAAAATTTTAGAAATTCTGCAGAACTGCAATCTGTGTAAATTTCAACTTTTATCTATCCTGAAGCTCTTTAACTAAAATGAAATTTTCGGTCCTATGTTCGAAAAATTTTTTAGCCACAGAACTTCGGTCTTTGGAATTTCGGTTAGCTGAAGGATATGCACACCCTTGTTTCTGGTGTACCTCTGTGAAAATTTGAAAAATCGCCATAATGACGGCTGTAAGCGCGAACACCATTTTTTACTATTTTTTTTCTGGACGCAAAAAAGTCATATAAATGAAAAATTTTTTGCATTCAAAAGAGCCCCAATTACTCGATCATGTTAAAATTCATGCTGCTGGTTTTTGAACCTGTTTTAATTTAACCCCAAAAAAGGGAAAAAAAATAATAATAATAATAAAAAGACTCCTTTTTTCTGAAAAAGAAAGGGTTTCTGCTAATATGTCAAACCTGATCTTTATTTCTTTCCCGACATACAAAAATTTTAAATATTAAAAAATCCTTATTAAAGTAGTTATGACGTCACATAACGTAAAAAAAACGTCAGACTCAAAAAATTGTAGAAATTTGCAGGGAAATGCCAAAAAAGTTTTTAAAATTTTAAAACTTTCTATTTCACCGAAAAATCTTTAACCAAAAAAAATTTTTGGGGCCTAAAATTCAATTTTATTTCAGCCCCAAAATTCCCTCTTTCAAATTTTTTTATTTTTAAAGGATAACACCTTAGTTTTTTAAATGTACCATTTTTGTGAAAATTTGAAAAAATCCCCACAAAAAAAGGCCCCCTTTAGGCCCGGAAAACCATTTTTTTCAATTTTTAGCTCGAAAGTCACCTAGTTTTTTTGGGTTGAAGATGCTTTTTTAAAAGTGCATTTTTTTTACTGCTAACTCGAAATTGTATTTTTGAAAATGGATCATGTCAAAACATTGCACTAAAAAAGAACATTAAAAAAGTAGCTTATGACGTCACATGACGTCATATGCTCACACTAAAATTTTTTTTGAAATTCTGCAGAAAAAAAAAAGTGTAAGTTTCAAATTTTTATCTCATCCTGAAGGGGTTAATCGTAAAATGAAATTTTGGCCTATGTTCGAAATTTTTTCAGCACGAAAAAAGGTCTTTCAAATTTCGGGGTTCTGACAGGATAGGTACACTTTTTTTTAAAAAGTACATCTGTGAAAAAATTTAAAAAAAAAACCCACCATAAATCCGTTTTAGACGTGAACAATTTTTCACATTTTTTTCCCGACGTCACCTACGTCATAGGGGGAAGATGCTTTTTTTTAAAAAAGTGCATTTTTCTATCAAAAACCGAAAATTTTATTATTCTGAACAACTGGCATATGTCGAAATCATTGCCCAAAATGAAAATTAATAAGTATGCTTTGACGTCACTACGTCATAGACGTCCACTCAAAAAAATTTTTTAAAATTCTGCGAACTGCAAATGGTAAGTTTAACTTTCTATTCCCGAGCTCCTAAACCAAAATGAAAAATTTTGGTCCATGTTCGAAATTTTTTCACCACGAATTGGTCTTTTCGGAATTTCGGTTGTTGAAGGAAAGCACCCCTATTTTCATGATGTACCATCTGGAAAATTTGAAAAATATCCCCCCTAAATGACGGCTGTAGGCGCGACCCCCTTTTTCACTATTTTTAGCTCTGACGTTATGTGCGTATAGGGTGCTGAGATGCTTTTTTTCAAAAGCGCATACTTTACTGTCATAACTCTGAAATTTTCATTATTGAACAACTGGCATCATGTCAAATCTTGCCCTAAAAAAAAAATTAGAAGTTTCTTAGACGCCCTTGACAAATTACTCACGACTCAAAATTTTTTTTGAAATTTGCAGAACTGCAATCTATGTAAGTTTCAACTTTTATCTCATCCTGAAGCTCTTTATTCCTAAAAAAAATTTTTTCGGTCCTATGTTCGAATCTTATTTCACCCACAGAATTCGGTCTTTGATTTCGGTTAGTGACAGGATAGCACACCTTAGTTTCAAGATGTACCATCTGTGAAAAATTCGAAGAAAAACTGACATAAAGACGGCTTTAGAGCGCGAAACACCATTTTTCACTATTTTTAGCTGTGAGTCACATGACGTCATATGAAGATGAAAATTAGTGCATTCAAAAAGAGCCAAAAGTCACTCTGATATCTGTTAAAATTTTCATGTGCTGGGCTTATTGGCAACCTGTTTTAATTTGAACCTCAAAAGGTTTGAAAAAATAATGTAATAATAACTAGATGTCATTCGTGAAAACGAATGATAGGATTTCTGCAAGCTGTGTTAATGCCAAATGTAGGAGATAGAAGTTTCATGTAATGACTCACTCTGGTAGTTTTATGTTTATGGAAAAATTCATTAATTCCGAAATTAATGCTGATAAGAACTAAGTATTAGTCTGTGACGTAACATGATGTCATATGACGTCAGGACATGACTGCAAACTTGATTTCTAGTTTAAAGGTCCTATGTTCGAATCTTACTTCAGCCACAATACTTCGGTTTTTAGGAATTAAGGTTAGCTGACAATAATATTCACACCTTAGTTTCAAGATGTATCATCTGTAAAAATTTGAAGAAAATATGATCATAAATGGCGGCTGTAGAGCGCGAATACCATTTTTCATTTTTTAGCTCTGACGTCAGGTGACATCATAGGGTGCTGAAAATGCTGTTGCTCAAAAAGCGCATACTTTACTGTCATAACTTGAAAATTTTCATTATTCTGAACAACTGGCATCATGTCAAAATCATTGCCCTAATATGAAAATAAGAAGTATGCTTATGACGTACCATGACGTCATATGACGTCACGACTCAAAATATTTGAAAAATTATGAAGAACTGCAAAATGTGTAAGATTCAACTTTCTATCTCATTCTGAAGCTCTTTAATCCTAAAATGAAATTTTCGGTCCTGTGGTTCGAATCTTGTTTCAGACACAGAACTTCGGTCTTTCGGAATTTCGCTTAGCTGACAGGATATGCACACCATAGTTTAGATGTACAATCTGTGAAAATTTGAAGAAAATCCGACCATAAATGGCGGCTGTAGAGCGTGAACACCATTTTTCACTATTTTCAGCTCAGCGTCACATGACATCATAGGGTGCTGAAGATGCATTTGTTCAAAACCGCATACTTTATCTCATAACTCTGAAATTTCATTATTCTGAACAACTGGCATCATGTCGAAATCATTGCCCTAAAATGAAAAATAAAAATTATGCTTATGACGTCACATAACAACATTTGACGTCAAGACTCAAAATATTTGTAGAAATTCTGCAGAACTGCAAAACTATGTAAGTTTCAACTTTCTATTTCATTCTGAAGCCTTTAATCCTAAAATGAAATTTTCGGTCCTATGTTCGAATATTATTTCAGCCACGAGAGCTTCGGTCTTTCGGAATTTCGCTTAGCTGACAGGATATGCACACCTTAGTTACAAGATGTACATTGTGAAAATTGAGAAAAATCCGACCATAAATGACGGCTGTAGAGAGCGAACACCATTTTTCACTATTTTTAGCTGTGACGTCATGTGACGTCATAGGGTGCTGAAGATGCTTTTGTTCAAAAACGCATACTTTACTGTCATAAACTCTGAACTTTTCATTATTCTGAACCATGGCATCATGTCGAAATCATTGCCCTAAAATGAAAATTAAGAAGTATGCTAATGAGTCACTTGACGTCATATGACGTAACGACTCAAAATTATGTAGAAATTCTGCAGAACTGCAATCTATGTAAGTTTCAACTTTCTATCTCATCCTGAAGTCTTTAATCCTAAAATGAAATTTTCGGTCCTATGTTCGAATTTATTTCAGCCACAGAACTTCGGTATTTCGGATTTTTGTTAGCTGACAGGATATGCACACCTTAGTTTCAAGATGTACCATCTGTAAAAATTTGAAGAAAATCGACCATAAATGACGGCTGTAGAGCGCGAACACCATTTTTCACTATTTTTAGCTGTGACGTCACATGACGTCATATGAAGATGAAAATTAGTGCATTCAAAAGGGCCAAAGTCACTCTGATCACTGTTAAAAATTTCATGCTGCTGGCCTATTGGCAACCTGTTTTAATTTGAACCTCAAAAGGTGAAAAAAATAATAATAATAATAACTAGACTCCTTTTGTTCTGAACAAAAGAAAAGGGCTTTCTGCTAACTATGTCAAACTGATCATACATATTTACTTTTCTGACATACACCATCTTCAAATATTGAAGAAAATCCTTATTATACGTATGCTTATGACGTTCATGACGTCAATGACGTCACGACTCAAAATTATTTTTAAGAAATTCTGCAGAACTGCAAAGTGTGTAAGTTTCAACTTTCTATCTCATCTGAAGCTCTTTAATCCTAAAATGAAATTTTCGGTCCTATGTTCGAATCTTATTTCGGTCTTCAGAATTTCGGTTAACTGAAGGACAGCTACCCTTAGTTCCAAGATATACCATCTGTGAAATTTGAAGATAATCCGACCATAAATGGCCGTTTTAGAGCGTGAACACCATTTTTCACTATTTTTAGCTCTGACGTCACATGGACGTCATAGGGTGCTGAAGATGCTTTTGTTCAAAAGCGCTACTTTACTGTCATAAACTCTGAAATTTTCATTATTCTGAACAATAGCATCATGTCGAAATCATTGCCCTAAAATGAAAATTAAGAAGTATGCTTATGACGTACATGACGTCATATGACGTCACGACTCAAATTTATTTAGAAATTTACAGAACTGCAAACTGTGTAAGTTTAACTTTCTATCTCATCCTGAAGCTTTTTAAAATCCTAAAATGAAATTTTCGGTCCTATGTTCGAATCTTATTTCAGCCACAGAACTTCGGTCTTTCGGAATTTCGGTTAGTTGACAGGATATGCACACCTGAGTTTCATGATGTACCATCTGTGAAAATTTGAAGAAAAATCCGACCATAAATGGCCGTTTTAGAGCGTGAACACATTTTTCACTATTTTTAGCTCGACGTCACATGACGTCATAGGGTGTTGAAGATGCTTTTGTTCAAAAGCGCATACTTTACTGTCATAACTCTGAAATTTTCATTATTCTGAACAACTGGCATCATGTCGAAATCATTGCCCTAAAATGAAAATTAATAAGTATGCTTATGACGTCACATGACGTAATATGACGTCACGACTCAAAATTTATTAAGAAATTCTGCAGAACTGCTAACAGTGTAAGTTTCAACTTTCTATCTCATCCTGAAGCTCTTTAATCCTAAAATGAAATTTTCGGTCCTATGTTCGAATCTTATTTCAGCCACAGAACTTCGGTCTTTCGGAATTTCGGGTTAGTTGACAGGATATGCCACCTTAGTTTCATGATGTACCATCTGTGAAAATTTGAAGAAAATCCGACCATAAATGACGGTGTAGAGCGCGAACCCATTTTTCATATTTTTAGCTGTGACGTCAAATGACGTCATATGAAGATGAAAATTAGTGCATTCAAAAGGGCCAAAGTCACTCTGATCACTGTTAAAAATTTCATGCTGCTGGCTTATTGGCAACCTGTTTTAATTTGAACCTCAAAGGTGAAAAAATAATAATAATAATAATAAGAAGAAGAAAAAAACTAACAAACCCAATAGGACTTTCTGCTTTAGGCAGAAAGCCCTAATAATAAGAAAAAACATAACAAACCCAACAGGACTTTCTGCTTCAGGCAGAAAGCCCTAATAACTAGATTTCATTCGTTGATACGAATGATAGGACTTTTGCTAACATTGAAAAAATATAAAGATTAATTCCGTTAGAAAGAATTTATATTAAATTTCCCTACCTTTTACTTTTTTTTTCGTATGGACTTCCCATGCATGAACTTTTGAAATAAGCCATATTCCAAAAATAAACAAGTACTGGTGTTGCAAGCAACACATGAGTCCCCTACCGGTGAGGTGCATAATTTTTCCATTACCACACCAACCAGAATTTTGGTCCAAGAAAAACAAAAACTTTGGTAAAAGTAAATGTAAGAGAATATTTAAGTTATGACCATTTAAGCAAGACTTACATATAGAGTTGTTGTCTCTGCTGTGCCCACTATACAATTCATGCAAGCAAGACAGATGCAAGAAATAGAATTAATAATAGTTACCTTGCCTGATCCAAAATGTTTTTCTTTAGTCTTTAGTCTTGTTGATGAGAAATGAGAACTTTCACTCTGCATCACCACCCTGACTATATACATGCCTTATAAAATTTATTATAAAGTTTATCGCGGTCGCGGGATCCCATTTTTTGCCATTATTTTCACTATTTCCGTTACCATAGCAACCACAATTTAAGCAAAGAACAAAAATAAAATGATGTGCATAATCTACATATTGCCTCTAGTCATATACCAAGTTTCATCAAGTAAGCTTGCTTAGTTATAAAGTTCTCATGGGATCCCATTTTTGCCATATTTTCACTATTTCCATTAATAGCAACAACAATTTTAGTTGAAGAACAAAAATAAAAAATGTGCATAATCGACACATTGCCATCTAGTCATATACAAGTTTCATCAAGTTAGCTTGCTTAGTTATAAAGTTCTCATGGGATCCCATTTTTGCCATATTTCACTATTTCCATTAACATAGCAACAACAATTTTAGTTGAAGAACAAAAATAAAACAAGTGCATAATCGACACATTGCCATCTAGTCATATACCAGTTTCATCAAGTTAGCTTGCTTAGTTATAAAGTTATCGCGGGGATCCCCTTTTGCCTATTTTCACTATTTCCGTTATCATAGCAACCACAAATTTAGTCGAATAAAAAAAAATAAAACAATGTGCATAATCTACACATTGTCATTAGTCATATACCAAGTTTCATCAAGTTAGCTTGCTTAGTTATAAAGTTATCGCGGGATCCCATTTTTGCCATATTTTCACTATTTTCCGTTACCATAGCAACCACAATTTTAATCGAAGAATAAAAATAAAACGACGTGCATAATCAACACATTGGCATCTAGTCATAAACCAAGTTTCATCAAGTTAGCTTGCTTAGTTATTAAGTTATCGCGGGATCCAGATTTGAGCGGACAGACAGACGGACGGATTGACGGACGGACGGAAGACGGAGGGCAAACCTATGTCGCCTCCGGTGTGAACTCCGGTAGGGGACTAATAAATCTTTATTTTGATATCGCTTTCTTATAACTTGACCAATTTTACTATTCTAGGTACCAAAATAAATGGCCTGAAATTCATTGTAGCATATTTGGTTTAGTTTTTAGGTATTCAAAATATAAACATTAAACTTAAACCTCTTAATTCTGATATCAAAATTCTTTTTTTATTTTCGTGTACAGTCGCGGGAATGAAATAGTAAATGTACCATGCAATAGAATCGTCGACGCGTGTAGCTCGTGAGTAAAATTCAAATAACGCTTGTACATACGATCGAGACGACTGTATTACACAAAGTTACTAAATTTTTGCGTTTTAGCTAATGCTAGGTCACACATTCAGGATTTTTACTGCCGTCCTTGATAGGACCATTCCCGATTAAAATGTGTCAAAAGTCTGATCAGACCCTGTGATTCGTGGCTGGAAATTCAAACTTATTAAAATTTTTTAAAAACATTTATTTAATCACGACAACAATCAGATATTGTTCAGGAGGCGTCCCGATCCGCCGTTTCCAGCAGAATTCGTCCCGATTATCCCGTTCTCAATCCGATTTGATCCGATACAGCAGAATTTGTCACGACATAGTCACGATTGTAATCCGACTAGAAAAATCGGCTGAGTTTCCCGAATGTTACGGGACGCACCTAACTGTCAGGAGTGCTTGGCCGACCTCTCCGGACCATTCCCGATCCGTAGGACTCTTTACGAACATATACGACTGCGTTCAGACAATGATAGGACATTGAGGATAGTAATCCGACTTTTTCGCTTTTGTGTCGTAGCGCTGTCTGATCTCAAAGGGAGCCATTAATCGGCACTGTGTGAAACGCCGCATTACAGACAAATTAACTTGCAGCGTCTTGAACGGATGCATGTGTTGATTATTTTGTTTCAAACGTCTACACTTATACTATACTTAGGTGCCAAAATAATCGTCTTAAAATTCTCTACATCTCACTTGCTTAATGTAAGACTATTTCTAATAATTCTTAAGATATAACCCGGAAAACTCTGACATGACGGCAGAATCGCAGAAATTCTATTGTTTAAATTCTTATTTTTGATGTAACTTCCTTTACTTTGATCAATTTCAAAACTTAAGGTACCAAAAATCGTCTTAAAATTCTCTACATCTCATTCGCTTAATATGTTGACTTATTTAATATCGGTTTTAAGAATAAGCCGTGAAACTCTTACATAACAAAAAAAATCGCTGAAATTCTATGTTTAAATTCTTATTTTTGATGTAACTTCCTTATACTTGGATCAATTTCAAAACTTTAGGTACCAAAAAAATCGTTCTTAAGATTCTCTACATTTCACAGCTTTATCTATAGGAATATTTTTAATATTTTTTGAGATACAAGTCTTAAACCTCCTGAAAAAATGAAAAATCACCAAAGCTTATGAACGAATTTCGTTTTTTCCCCATTACTCCATGAATCTTAGGGTCAATCATTAAACTTTAAGCATCAGAAGAACGGCCAAACATTGCTCTACAAATAATATTCATCATCATATTTTCAAAAATCAAAGGTTTTCGAGATATAAACTATTAAACACATGAGGGTTACCCAATTTTTCCCCCATAAACTCAACCGATTCAACCCGATCATCAAAAATATATATCATCTGCAAGGTCTTTCTAAGCACTAAAATTATATGCATAGTGTCTCGATAGAATATTTACGTTTTGAGATATTTAAGGCCGAAGAAAACCCGATAATTGATTATTACTTGACCTTTGGGATTTTCCGGAAACGGAAGTGACATGGCTCCATAGAATTTTATACTGCATCTTCAGACAAAATTTCAAGCAAATCTACAAAAAATAAAGCCTACAGAGCTAAAAAACCGTTAAGTTTTAAGACGAAAGTTTTTATTAGCATTATGACGTCATGTGACGTCATATCGCGTTTATCTTTTTATAATGTAAAGAAGACCCAGAGACAATATTTAGTTCAAATATCAGCTTTCTAGCTCTTCTGGAAGCGATTTTATACACATTTGAAATTTGACGTCATTAGTTCGAATATTGGATTCGCCATTAAACATTTTTTCTTTTCGAATTTGGAAATACCGACACCGAAAAAACAAACAAGAGCCTAAATTACACATTCTGTGAAATTTTGATGAAAATCGGTCCAGAAATTATGACTGTAGACCGCGTACAAACTTTTTCACCTGACGTCAAATCTGACATTACATGACGTCCTATGAATATAAAATTCATTGCATCTGAAAGCTCAGGTTTGAAATATATACCATAAAATTTTCATTGTTCTGAGTCAATGACAACACCTCGAAATTAACACAAATATAAGAGGAAGAAAAAAAGAATAATAATAAGAATAATTAAAAGCTAAAAAAGTAAAAAGATATGAAATTCCAGCCTTTAACTTTGCTTTTGTATGGCCATAACTTAAATAAACTTTGAAAAATATAACCGTTTAACTTGGAGGATATGGCAAAAGAAACTGAAAATCATTTTTTTATATCGATTTATTTAACTTGGATTATTTTTTAATCTATGTTACAAATCAAATTTATTTAAAATGCTTACAATTCGAATTTCATCCTGTAATAATTGCCGAAGACCGCATAAAAGCTTGTGTGACAGCGTCAAGTTTGGTGTCATGTGACGTCATAGCATAAGAAAATCAAGAAATGAAATATTAAGTATTTTGAATATAGCAAGTAATTTTTTTCATGCTCCTTAGAATTTTTGCAACATATAGAAATTAACGCGTAGATATATTAACATTCTTTTTGACCTTATGACGTCAAATGACGTTAATCCTCACAGATATGAATAAGTTCAAAGACTAATATTCAGTCCAAATATCAATTTCTTAATATTGGAAGCGATTTTATATGTATTTGAAATTTGACGTCAATGGTTCAAAATTTGGATTCGCCATAGAACCATTGCTTTTTCGAATTTGTAAAAAGGGCCCCGGGATACACTTTATAGAGCAATACATATACATTCTGTGAAATTTTGATGAAAATCGGTCCCAAAATAATGGCTGTACCCCGCGTAAAACCTTTTTGTCCTGACGTCAAATCTTACGTGATATAACATTATACATTAATATGAATTACATTGCATTCTAAAGCACACGGATTGATGTACATACCATTAGATTTCCATTGTCCTGGGAAGTAAACAACATATTTAAATTAACGGTATATATCAGAAATTATTTTTGACCTTATGACGTCAAGACGTCATGTGAGTTCATCTTCATAGAATGTAAAGCACTCTTGGAGACTTATATACTATCCAAATATAATATTATATTTCTAACTCATCTGGAAACGATTTTTACGTATTTGAAATTTGACGTCAATGGTTTCGAATTTTGGATCCGCCATAAAACCTTTGCATTTTCGAATTTGGAAAAACGGAACCGGAATGTACAACTAGACTTTAACATACACATTCTGTGAAATATTAATGAAAATCGGCCCAGAATAATGGCTGTAGACCGCGTACAAGATTTTTAGACGACGTCAAGTTTGACGTCAAAAACGTATAGTCAAATGAAAATTATGGAAATGGAAACAGTTCTATTTGAAGCAAATGCTATTAAATTTTCAAGGTGCTCGGAGTAAACAACATATAAAAATTAACACATAAAAATTAGAAATTACCTTTCACCTCATGACGTCATATGACGTCATATGACGTTCATCTTCAAAGAATATAAAGCAACCCTCGAGATTTATATTCTGTCCAAATGTCATCTTTCTAGCTCATTTGTAAGCGATTTATACGCATTTTAAATTTGACGTCAATGGTTCGAATCTTGGATTCGCCATAGAACTATTGCATTTTCAAATTTTGAAAAAGCGGACACCGGAAGGCACAACAAGAGCCTAACATACGCATTCTGTGAAATTTTGATGAAAATCGGCCCAGAAATAATGGCTGTAGACCGCGTACAAACATTTTTAGACGACGTCAAGTTTGACGTCAAAGCACGTCATAGTAAAATGAAAATTATTGAAATGCAAACAGTTCTATTTGAGCATATGCTATTAAATTTTCAAGGTGCTCAGACTTGTACAACATATAAAAATTAACACGTAAATATTAGAAATTACCTTTCACCTCATGACGTCATATGACGTCATATGACGTTCATCTTCAGAGAATGTAAAGTAACCCTTGAGACCTATATTCTCTCCAAATATCATCTTTCTAGCTCATTTGTAAGCGATTTTATACGCATTTGAAATTTGACGTCAATGTTCGAATCTTGGATTCGCCATAGAACCATTGCCATTTCGAATTTTGTAAAACGGACACCGGAAGGCACAACTAGAGCCTAACTACACATTCTGTGAAGTTTTGATGAAAATCGGCCCAGAAATAATGGCTGTAGACCGCGTACAAACTTTTTCACCTTACGTCAAATCTGACGTTATATGACGTCATATGAATATGAAATTCATTGCATTCGAAAGCTCATGGTTTGAAATATATGCCATAAAATTTTCATTTTTTGGGCATTGGCAACACATCGAAATTAACACAAATACAAGAGGAAGAAAAAAAGAATAAGAAGAATAAGAATAATAAAAAACACTAGATTTCGTTTGCACGGCAAACGATAGGACTTTCTGCAAACGCTTAAAACTCAATCAAACTGAAAATTATAATACGGAATACGCAGAAAATATTAGGTATCTAGAGTGTAACCTATACATTCTTTGAAAATTTTCAAAAAATTCATCAATTTATAATGTTTCAGATTGCTTCAAACCTTTTGATCCAACATCTATTCTGAAGTCTATGGTTGTGAATATAATTGATATGAAAATTCAGCATATTTAATATATATGCCCTAAATTTTTTGCAGTTCTTGACCATTGGGATCACACTGAATTTTTTTGCACGAGAAATGAAAACAAATAATAACCTATGATGTCAAATGACGTCCGGCTATGAAAATCTGAAGAAAACCTTTAAAATTACAATATGTGTGAATTTCAGCTTTTTTATCTCATATGGAGTGCTCAATCTGATTAAAGTCATCTCCTATAAAACGCTACGCTACATAAGATTGTAGGAAGATCGTGTACTTTAGTCAGATTGTACTAAATTTAATTTCGAGGTCACATTTTTTTTTAAACTTGGTTTCACCACAGAACCTCGGTCCTTTCAATATTTTGGAAACGAAAGTAAGGATGCACAACAAAATCCTAACTTATACCTTCTGTGAATTTACTAGAAAATCCATTCAAAATAAATTCTGCAGAGCGCGTACAAACGGTTTAACTGACGTCAAATCTAGCGTCTATGGTGTCATATGATATGCTAGTTGTCTTTAACTACAGAATATACCCAGTCAGCAGAAGTTATCGGGGCAATATAGCACTGATATCGGCACCTATGTCTGCACTGTGGATGATTAATACCTCCACAAATGCTTTGATACAGGAGAAGCCACACTCCAGGCAGAGCATAGTAAGCACTTGTATACATAGTATATTATATATGATAGCAATCAATAAGTAAATAAAGTCATTTTTTAAAGTGGATAGAGAATCAGTTATGGTTATTTGGCACAGCAGTATAAAAGTGTAGTCACAGTTCTTAGACATTGCACTTTTCTTAGTCGCCATCTGTTTACATTTTATGTTTCAAGTAAATACCATGTATAATATTCAAGTTAATGTCGAGACAAGAAAAAAAAAGCTATTTAACAAAGGGAGATAATTAAACAAGAGGGCCATGATGGCCCTGAATCGCTCACCTGATTATAAATGGCAACATATATTGGATTTTTCATATTGACCTACTTTTTGACCCCACATGACCCACTTTTGAACTTGTCCAACATTTTATGGAAACAGACATTCTGACCAAGTTTCATGAAGATATGGCCAAAAATGTGGCCTATGGAGTGTAAACAAGGTTTTTATAAGATTTGACCTCATGAACTACTTTTTGACCCCACATGGCCCAAAATTCGAACTTGTCCAAGATTTTATGAAAAGAAACATTTGACCAAGTTTCATAAAGATTGGGCCAAAAATGTGGCCTCTAGGGTGTTAACAAGGTTTTTCTAAGATTTGACCTCATGACCTACTTTTTGACCCCACATGACCCAAATTCGAACTTGTCAAAGATTTTATGGCAATAAACATTCTGACCAAGTTTCATGAAGATTGGGCCAAAAATGTGGCCTCTAGAGTGTTAACAAGGTTTTTTCTAAGATTTGACCTCATGACCTACTTTTTGACCCCACATGGACCAAAGTCGAACTTATCCAAGATTTTATGGAGACAAACATTCTGACTAAGTTTCTTGAAGGTTTGGTCAAAATTGTGGCCTTTATAGTGTTATCAAGGTTTTTATAAGACTTGACCTTGTGACCTACTTTTTGACCCCACATGCCCCAAATTTAAATTGTCCAAGATTTTATAGAGACAAACATTCTGACCAAGTTTCATGAAGATTTGACCAAAAATGTGGCCTCTAGAATGTTAACAAGGTTTTTCTAAGACTTGACCTCGTGACCTACTTTTTGACCCCACATGACCCAATTTCGAACTTGTCCAAGATTTGATGGAAACAAACATTCTGACCAAGTTTCCTGAGGATTGGGCTAAAAATGTGGCCTCTAGAGTGTAAACAAGGTTTTTCTAAGATTTGACTCGTGACCTTCTTTTTTGACCCCTTATGACCAATTTTGAACTTGTCCAAGATTTTATTGGACAAACATTCTGACCAAGTTTCATGAAGATTGGCCTAAAAATATGGCCTTAGAGTGTTAACAAGCCAAATTGTTGACGACGCACGACGGACAAAGGGCCATCACAAAAGCTCACCCTTGAGCACGTTGTGCTCAGGTGAGCTTAAAATGGGACCAGGTAGAGTTACAGTTCTTGGACACTGCAGTTTTCCTTGTTGCCATCAGATTCTGGTTACATTTTAAATTTCAAGTCAATACATTGTATAATATTTGAGCAATGTTCCGGACAAGAAAAACAAAATTAACCAAAGGGAGATAATGCAAAAATGAAACCAGGGCAATAATTGAAACAACTCAAGTGAAATTTATGACATGCACCTATCCACCTGATTATCAATTCACACACAACATTTGAACCGAGTTGGTTAAGAAATGTAGTTCGCGTCACAAGATATTTAAAGTCAAATCAGGGGCAATAACTCCGTAATCCTCGTGGGAACGAAGTGAATTTTGCGTCTTGTACATCTACTGCTAATGAAGAACATTTTTTGCAAAGTATTAGATGAATTAGACTGAAATTGAAAGAGGAAAGCACTGGACAACACATTTCAAGTTGATTCAGGGGCAATAACATTGTAATTCTTGTGGGAATGAAGTGAAATTTGCGTCTTGCACATTTAGTTCTTCTGTCAGGGGTCAAGATAAGGTGCGTATTTGCGTAATTACACAAAAAAATAGATAAAAACCCAATTCTTTTAAAATTCTAGCGTATCAAAAGCAATTAAAATTAAATTTCTCAAATATCCAAAATATTAAAAAGTACTGGCATGCAACATTTTGAAACGAGTGATGTTTACAAATACTCGTATATTTTTGACTGGTTACTTGCGAATCCGCAAAATAGTCTTCAAAAAAGATTTTTCCCGGGAATTTCCTACTTGGGTTCCATTCAAGTAAAACATAAATCCAGTCTGTCTTATTTGTTCATCTGACGCTTTTCTATTTGTTTGCTCTTTTCTATTTGTTTGCTTCAAATATGGTTACATAAGGCAGGAAGAAACGGGTAAACGTTTAAAAAAACACTGATAGATACCTAGCACTGCAAACCAAACATCAGGCATTTGTGTCACAATAATTGACGATCTGGAAGTTGAGATAGAGTCGATAGCATCCAATCCCATGTTAACCAGTAAATAATTTGTTTTAATTCAATTTTTAAAAGTGCTAAATCTTTGGATCAGGAAGATCAAATATGATTGAATGTTTTTTTTAATTTAATTGTTGAGGAGCTAATGATAAATCCTGCATATGATAATTGTTAAATTGACAATGTTGCATACAAGGACGCAGGCGCATATACCAGTAAGAACATGTACTGTTATTTCAATTCCAAAATTAAGTTGATGAAAAAAAAAAGCAATTGACTTAATTTTGATGGAGTAACCATATTTTCATTACTCAATTAAAATTGTGAAAACCCAATTCCTTGAAAAAATTGATGAGTAAATACCCAATTGACCTCAAACCTTATCTGTAGCCCTGTTCTGATAAATATTTATGCCCAAATTTTCAGGTGAAATGGCTGAAAGTACTGGACAAGATTTTGCTTAAATACTGCATGACTGACTGACCAAAACCCAACCGACTGACCAACCAACCGACCAACAGGCTGATTCTCTTCCATTTGTGCTGGTATACAGGGGTTTTCATTTCAAAAAAATCAATAAAAACCTAGTATCATATTAATTAATATAAAATCTTAAGGTTTTTAGAACAGGGTTGCTTGCAAAACTGTTCTAAGGAAGCACACATTTTGGATTTGACAACAGTTTGGGGCTATATTAAGACATTTTTTATTTATAGATTTCCCTCTTATTTACTACACAGAGAAAAAGTCCAAAATTTATTTTCTCTCTTAACACTCAATGGTGACAATTTTCATGTTTATTTCAGACTCAGAATGATTGCGATTAAAACTAAATAAAAATGTATTGAAAATAGATGCTGGAGATATTGTATTTAATAAACTGTAATGAAAACAGATAATAATTATGCAGAAGGCAAATTCCCAATTCATGCTTAGATATTTCGAACCATAACTGGCTGGAAATTCCAGCAATAGCCGACAATATATAAATCTCTCGATTTAAATTTTTTTCAATATTAACAACATATTTTTCCATAATAAAATAGTAATTAATACATGTGTGCGTAAATATATAAAACACTAAGTTTCATGTAAATCAGATCTCTCTCGAGGACGCACACTTTAAAAATTAAAATTATGTGCGTCTCCTCGGACGCATGAATATTTCATACATTGAAACTCAAATTATCATGGTTAATGATTTGTCTTAACCGTTTACTCAGTTCAACTTCATAATGGTTTCATAATGGGTTTTCCCCATGCGCTTGCGACTAGCCTGTTGATGTGCAACATGCTTTTATTTGCCAACATATCATAATCCCTACTGGGACCTATGTTTACATGCACTGAAATACACACGCGTGTGTATATATTCTCCAAGTACATGATTGAAATCCTTTGCTATTATATAATCTTAACGGAGCTGTATTTCAATAGAGATTTGACTGTTTCGTTACATTTTGGAATATACTTAGTTCATGTAAATTTTAACACCAATGAACTAGCAGTATAATTGGACATTTGTTAAGTAAAGATGACCTGTAATTTGATGGTTGTCGCATTACGACAGAATATGTTCAAAATCAAAACCTACAAGATGTAAAAAAGAAAGAGCAATAAACAATAAAATAAACATCCGTTCAGCATTTCTTTTTTTCCTATTTTGTGATTAACAAAAATAAATAAATTTAAAAAAGAATTTTACCACAGGCATATAAGAAAAAAGTGCATTCAGGTTTTTAAAAAAGCAATAATGTAATGCCAAGGCATTACTTATTTTACTTATCTTTTTATTTCTCTTGCTCTTGATTGCAGCTTTCTCTGACAAATCACATAAATTTTGACAGTTGACTGACTTTATTTGACTTATCAACTAGCCAAATTAATGCATTACGCCAGGAATTTCTCTAAACCGCCGTGTCACATCGTCTGTATTTAGATATTCAGTGTGGTTTAGATGTCATTTCCAGCTTGATCCACTTTTACAATTTATAATTAAGGTTTATGCCAAGTAAATCCGTTTGATTATTGGTAAAACATTGTATTTTTAAAAGTTTTAATTTGCAAACCACTTTTTACACGAGGGCAACCTTTTTATTTCTTTACTTCCGGTTGTTGCTTTGGGACTCTACTGCACTCTACTATATTGATAAAGAATAGAATTGACACACCATTAAATTATTGTCAACACTTGTTTAGCTAGTAATATCAATATGATATTAGTAAAAAATTATTTTGCAATTTATATGACTAATATATATCTGTAAACTTACATTTTTCCGAAAATGCTTCAATTATGGTGAAAGCGAAAGTAGGATATTTTCTGAAAATTCTTACAATTGGGTTTAAATTCGTATTTTTGATGTAACTTCCTTATACTTAAATCAATTTCAAACACTAGGTACCAAAATAATCGTCATAAAATTCTCTACATCTCACTTGCTAAATGTGTGCAGTTATTCCGAATGATTCTTAAGATATAAAACCATACACTCTTACATACCGGCAAAATCGCTGAAATTCTACATGTTTAAATTGCTATTTTTGATGTAACTTCTACTTGGATCAATTTCAAAACTTCAGGTACCAAAATAATCGTCTGAAAATTCTCTACATTTCACACGCTTTATGTTTAGGAATATTTTTAATACTTTTTGAGATAGAAGCTTTTAAACCTCCTGAAGAATGAAAAAATCACCAAAGCTATATGCACGAATTTCGTTTTTTCCCACAACTCCATGAATCTTTAGCCAATCATTAAACTTAAAGCATCAAAAGAACGGTCCAAAACATTGCTCTACAAATAATATTCATCATCATATTTTCAAAAATCAAAGGTTTTCGAGATATAAACTGTTAAACACACTGGGGGTTACCAAATTTTCATTTTTCCGCCATAACTCAACCGATTCAACCCCGATCATCAAAAACTAAATATCTTATGAAAGGTCTTTCTAAGCACTACAAATTATACGCATAGTGTCTCGATAGAATATTTACCGTTTTTGAGATATTTAAGGCCGAAGAAAAAGCCGATAATTGATGTATGACCTTGACCTTTGGGATTTTCCGGAAACGGAACTGACACGGCTCCATAGAATCTAATACTGCATCTTCAGACAAAATTTCAAGCAAATCATACAAAAAATAAAGCCTACAGGGCTTAAAAACCGTTAAGTTTTTATACGAAAGTTTTATTAGCATTATGACGTCATGTGACGTCATATGGCGTTCATCTTTTCAGAATATAAAGAAGATAGAGAGACTAATATTCAGTCCAAACATCAGCTTTCTAGCTTATCTGGAAGCGATTTTATAGGCATTTGAAATTTGACGTCATTAGTTCGAATCTTGGATTCGCCATAAAACCTTTGCCTTTTCGAATTTGGAAAAACGGACACCGGGATGCACAACTAGAGCCTAACATACACATTCTGTGAAATTTTGATGAAAATCGGTCCAGAAATAATGGCTGTAGACCGCGTACACACTTTTTCACCCGACGACAAATCTGACGTCATATGACGTCATATGAATATGAAATTCATTGCATCCGAAAGCTCATGGTTTGAAATATACGCCATAAAATTTTCATTGTTCTGAGTCAATGGCAACACCTCGAAATTAACACAAATATAAGAGGAAGAAAAAAAGAATAATAAGAAGCAGAAGAAGAATAAGAATAACTAGATTTCATTCGTTGATACGAATGATAGGACTTTCTGCTAAAATTGAAAAATATTAAGATTAATTCTGTTAGAAAGAATATATATTAAATTCTCTACCCTTTACTCTTTTATTTTTTTTCGTATGGACTTCTTTTAGCTTTGATGTCACATGACGTCATAGGGTGCTGAAAATTCTTTTGTTCAAAAGCGCATACTCTACTGTCGTAACTCTGAAATTTTCATTTTTCTGAACAACTGGCATCATGTCAAAATCATTACCCTTAAAATGAAAATTAAGAAGTATGCCTATGACGTCACATGACGTCATATGACGTCACGACTCAAAATATATGTAGAAATTCTGCAGAACTGCAAACTGTGTAAGTATCAACTTTCTATCTCATCCTGAAGCTCTTTCATCCTAAAATGAAATTTTCGGTCCTATGTTCGAATCTTACTTCAGCCACAGAACTTCGGTCTTTCGGAAATTCGGTTGGCTGACAGGATATGCACACCTTAGTTTCAAGATGTACCATCTGTGAAAATTTGAAGTAAATCCGACCATAAATGACGGCTGTAGAGCGCAAACACCATTTTTCACTATTTTTAGCTCTGACGTCACATGACGTCATAGGGTGCTGAAGATGCTTTTGTTCAAAAGCGCATACTTTACTGTCATAACTCTGAAATATTCATTATTCTGAACAACTGGCATCATGTCGAAATCATTACCCTAAAATGAAAATTAAGAAGTATGCCTATGACGTCACATGACGTCATATGACGTCACGACCCAAAATATTTGTAGAAATTCTGCAGAACTGCAAACTGTGTAAGTTTCAACTTTCTATCTCATCCTGAAGCTCTTTTATCCTAAAATGAAATTTTCGGTCCTATGTTCGAATCTTATTTCAGACACAGAACTTCGGTCTTTCGGAATTTCGGTAAGCTGACAGGATATGCACACCTTTGATTCAAGATGTACCATCTGTGAAAATTTGAAGAAAATCCGACCATAAATGACGGCTGTAGAGCGCGAACACCATTTTTCACTATTTTTAGCTGTGACGTCATGTGACGTCATAGGGTGCTGAAAATCATTGAAATCAAAATTTCCTCACGTGACTAATAAGCCATAAAAATTTCATCGTCCTAGGACTATTGCAACATATAAAAATAAGCGTTTAGTTAGGAAGAAGAAAAGAATAATAATAATAATAACTAGACTTCTTTTGTTCTGGACAAAAGAAAGGGCTTTCTGCATGACGTCATATGACGTTCATCTTTACAAAATGCAATGGAAACACAGCGATATATAATCTCGCCAAATATTAACTTTCTATCTCATCTAGAAACGATTTTATACGTATTTGAAATTTGACGTCCTTAGTTCGAATCTTGGATTCGCCATAGAACCTTTGCTTTTTCGAATCTTGGCAAACCTATATAATCCTGCACAATGAGATCGTAATATATAACTTCTGTGAAAATTTCATGCCAATCCGTCCATAAATGACGGCTGTACAGCGCGTACAAACTTTGGTAGCTATTTTTAGTTCTGACGTCATGTGACGTCATATGAAAATTTTAAACATTGGATCAAAATGAACATGATCACCTACAAAGACTTTCAATTTCCATTGTTTATGAACCCTTGCAACATGAGTAAATTGACATCAAGAAATCGGAAATTCTATACAAATTGATGACGTCAAATGACGTCATATGACGTTCATCATTACATAATGCAAAGGAAACACAGAGACGTATAATCTCGCCAAATATCAACTTTCTATCTCATCTAGAAACGTTTTTTTATATGGATTTGAAATTTGACGTCCTTGGTTCGAATCTTGGATTCGCCATAGAACCTTAGTTCTTTCGAATCTTGGCAAACCTATATAATCCTGCACAATGAGGTCGCAATATATAACTTCTGTGAAAATTCCATGCCAATCCGTCCATAAATGACGGCTGTACAGCGCGTACAAACTTTGGTAGCTATTTTTAGTTCTGACGTCATGTGACGTCATGTGAAAATTTTAAACATTGAATCTAAATGTTAATAATTACCTACATAGGACATTGAATTTTCATTGTCTATGAGCCTTTGCAATATGAGTAAATTGACATCAAGAAATCGGAAATTCTATACAACTTGATGACGTCATATGACGTTCATCATTACAAAATGCAAAGGAAACACAGAGACATATAATCTCGCCAAATATCAACTTTCTATCTCATCTAGAATTGATTTTATATGGATTTGAAATTTGACGTCCTTGGTTCGAATCTTGGATTCGCCATAGAACCTTAGTTCTTTCGAATCTTGGCAAACCTATATAATCCTGCGCAATATGGTCTTAATATATAACTTCTGTGAAAATTCCCTGACAATCCGTCCATAAATGACGGCTGTACAGCGCGTACAAACTTTGGTAGCTATTTTTAGTTCTGACGTCATGTGACGTCATGTGAAGATAAAAATAATATATTCCAAAATGCCATTGCTTCAGGTGTCTGTTGATAGAATTTCTTTGTCCTAGACCTTCAGCAACTTAATGAAAAAACAACATGAAAAGGTTGGAAAAAAAGAATAATAATAATAATAAAAGACAGAACAAACCCAATAGGTCTTTCTGCGAAAAGCAGAAAGCCCTAATAATAAACATAACAAACCCAATAGGACTTTCTGCTTTAGGCAGAAAGTCCTAATAACTAGATGTCATTCGTGAAAACGAATGATAGGACTTTCTGCAAGCTGTGTTAATGCAAAAAGCAGGAGATAGAAGTTTCATGTAATGACTCACCTCTGGTAGTATTTCATTGTTCATGCTGAACAATTGACATTATATTCCGAAATTAGTGCAAATGATAAGAACTAAGTATTAGTCTGTGACGTAACATGATGTCATATGACGTCAGGACATGACTGCAAATTTGATTTCTAGTTTAAAGGTCCTAAGTTTGAATCTTACTTCAGCCGCAATACTTCGGTTTTTCGGAATTAAGGTTAGCTGACAAAATATTTACAACTTATTTTCAAGATGTACCATCTGTAAATATTTGCAGAAAATCTGATCATAAATGGCGGCTGTAGAGCGCAAATACCATTTTTCACTATTTTTAGCTCTGACGTCACATGACGTCATAGGGTGCTGAAAATTCTTTTGTTCAAAAGCGTATTCTTTACTGTCATAACTCTGAAATTTTCATTATTTTGAACAACTGGCATCATGTCGAAATCAAGCCCCAAATTTAAATTAAGTGGTATGCTTATGACGTCCTATGACGTCACGATTCAAAATATTTGTAGAAATGCTGCAGAACTGCAAACTGTGTAAGTTTCAACTTTCTATCTCATCCTGAAGCTCTTCAATCCTAAAATAAAATTTTTGGTCCTATGTTCGAATCTTATTTCAGCCACAGAACTTAGGTTTTTCGGAATTTGGGTTAGCTGACAGGATATGCACACCTTAGTTTCAAGATGTACCATCTGTGAAAATTTGAAGAAAATCCGATCATAAATGGCCGCTGTAGAGCGAGAACACCATTGTTCACTATTTTTAGCTCTGACGTCACATGGCGTCATAGGGTGCTGAAGATGCTTTTGTTCAAAAGCGCATACTTTACTGTCATAACTCTGAACATTTCATTATTCTGAACAACTGGCATCTGTCGAAATATTGCCCTAAAATGAAAATTACGAAGTATGCTTATGACGTCATATGACGTCATATGACGTCACGACTCAAAATATATGTAGAAATTCTGCAGAACTGCAAACTGTGTAAGATTCAACATTCTATCTCATTCTGAAGCTCTTTTATCCTAAAATGAAATTTTCGGTCCTATGTTCGAATCTTATTTCAGCCACAGAACTTCGGTCTTTCGGAACAACGGTTAGCTGAAAGGATATGCACACCTTAGTTCCAAGATGTACCAACTGTGAAAATTTGATGAAAATCCGACCATAAATGACGGCTGTAGAGCGCGAACACCATTTTTCACTATTTTTAGCTGTGACGTCAAGTGACGTCATAGGGTGCTGAAGATGCTTTTGTTCAAAAGCACATACATTTCTGTCATAACTCTGAAATTTTGATTATTCTGAACAACTGGTATCATGTCGAAATCATTGCCCTAAAATGAAAATTTAGAAGTATGCTTATGACGTCACATGACGTCATATGACGTTAGGACTCAAAATATGTATAGAAATTCTGCAGAACTGCAAACTGTGTAAGTTTCAACTTTCTATCTCATCCTGAAGCTCTTTTATCCTAAAATGAAATTTTCGGTCCTATGTTCGAATCTTATTTCAGCCACAGAACTTCGGTCTTTCGGAATTTCGGTTAGCTGACAGGATATGCACACCTTTGATTCAAGATGTACCATCTGTGAAAATTTGAAGAAAATCCGACCATAAATGACGGCTGTAGAGCGCGAACACCATTTTTCACTATTTTTAGCTCTGACGTCACATGACGTCATATGGTGCTGAAGATGCATTTGTTCAAAAGCGCATACCTTACTTTCATAACACTGAAATTTTAATTATTCTGAACAACTGGCATCATGTCGAAATCATTGCCCTAAAATGAAAATTACGAAGTATGCTTATGACGTCACATGACGTCATATGACGTTACGACTCAAAATATATTGAGAAATTCTGCAGAACTGCAAACTGTGTAAGTTTCAACTTTCTATCTCATCCTGAAGCTCTTTTATCCTAAAATGAAATTTTCGGTCCTCTGTTCGAATCTTATTTCAGCCACAGAACTTCGGTCTTTCGGAATTTCGGTTAGCTGAAAGGATATGCACACCTTTGATTCAAGATGTACCATCTGTGAAAATATGAAGACAATCCGACCATAAATGACGGCTGTAGAGCGCGAACACCATTTTTCACTATTTTTAGCTGTGACGTCATGTGACGTCATAGGGTGCTGACAATAATTGAAATCAAAATTTCCTCACGTGACTAATAAGCCATAAAAATTTCATCGTCCTAGGACTATTGCAACATATAAAAACTAGATGTCATTCGTGAAAACGAATGATAGGACTTTCTGCAAGCTGTGTTAATGCAAAAAGCAGGAGATAGAAGTTTCATGTAATTACTCACCTCTGGTAGTATTTCATGTTCATGCTGAACAATTGACATTATATTCCGAAATTAGTGCAAATGATAAGAACTAAGTATTAGTCTGTGACGTCACATGACGTCATATGATATCATAACTCTAAACATATGTAGAAATTCTGCAGAACTGCAAACTGTTTAAGTTTCAACTTTCTTTCTCATCCTGAAGCTCTCTAATCCTAAAATGAAATTTTCGGTCCTATGTTCGAATCTTATTTCAGCCACAGAACTTCGGTCTTTCGGAATTTCGATTAGCTGACAGGATATGCACACCTAACTTTCAAGATGTACCATCTGTGAAAATTTGAAGAAAATCCGACCATAAATAGCGGCTGTAGAGCGTGAACACCATTTTCACTATATTTAGCTCTGACGTCACATGACGTCATAGTGTGCTAAAGATGCTTTTGTTCAAAAGGGCATATTTTACTGTCATAACTCTGAAATTTTCGTTATTCTGAACAACTGGCATCATGTCAAAATCATTGCCCAAATATGAAAATTAAGAAGTATGCTTATGACGTCACAAGACGTCATATGACGTCAAGACTCAAGATATATGTAGAAATTCTGCAGAACTGCAAACTGTGTAAGTTTCAACTTTCTATCTCATCCTGAAGCTCTTTAATCCTAAAATGAAATTATCGGTCCTATGTTCAAATCTTATTTCAGCCACAGAACTTCGGTCTTTGGGAATTTCGGTTAGTTGACAGGATATGCACACCTGAGTTTCAAAATGTACCATCTGTGAAAATTTGAAGAAAATCCGACCATAAATGACGGCTGTAGAGCGTAAACACCATTTTTCACTATTTTTTGCTGTGACGTCATGTGACGTCATAGGGTGCTGAAGATGTTTTCTTCAAAAGCGGATACTTTGCTTTCATAACTCTGAAATTTTCATTATTCTGAACAACTGGCATCATGTCGAAATCATTGCCCAAATATGAAAATTAAGAAGTATGCTTATGACGTCACATGACTTCATATGACGTCACGCCTCAAAATATTTGTAGAAATTCTGCAGAACTGCAAACTGTGTAAGTTTCAACTTTCCATCTCATCCTGAAGCTCTTTTATCCTAAAATGAAATTTTCGGTCCTATGTTCGAATCTTATTTCAGCCACAGAACTTCGGTCTTTCGGAATTTCGGTTAGCTGACAGGATATGCACACCTTTGATTCAAGATGTACCATCTGTGAAAATTTGAAGAAAATCCGACCATAAATGACGGCTGTAGAGCGCGAACACCTTTTTTCACTATTTTTAGCTGTGACCTCACATGACGTCATAGGGTACTGAAGATGCTTTTGTTCAAAAGCGCATACTTTCCTTTCATAACTCTGAAATTTTCATTATTCTGAACAACTGGCATCATGTCGAAATCATTGCCATAAAATGAAAATTAAGAAGTATGCTTATGACGTCACATGACGTCATATGACGTCACGCCTCAAAATATTTGTAGAAATTCTGCAGAACTGCAAACTGTGTAAGTTTCAACTTTCTATCTCATCCTGAAGCTCTTTTATCCTAAAATGAAATTTTCGGTCCTATGTTCGAATCTTATTTCAGCCACAGAACTTCGGTCTTTCGGAATTTCGGTTAGCTGACAGGATATGCACACCTTTGATTCAAGATGTACCATCTGTGAAAATTTGAAGAAAATCCGACCATAAATGACGGCTGTAGAGCGCGAACACCATTTTTCACTATTTTTAGCTGTGACGTCATGTGACGTCATAGGGTGCTGAAAATCATTGAAATCAAAATTTCCTCACGTGACTAATAAGCCATAAAAATTTCATCGTCCTAGGACTATTGCAACATATAAAAATAAGCGTTTAGTTAGGAAGAAGAAAAGAATAATAATAATAATAACTAGATGTCATTCGTGAAAACGAATGATAGGACTTTCTGCAAGCTGTGTTAATGCAAAAAGCAGGAGATAGAAGTTTCATGTAATGACTCACCTCTGGTAGATTTCATTGTTCATGCTGAACAATTGACATTATATTCCGAAATTAGTGCAAATGATAAGAACTAAGTATTAGTCTGTGACGTAACATGATGTCATATGACGTCAGGACATGACTGCAAATTTGATTTCTAGTTTAAAGGTCCTAAGTTTGAATCTTACTTCAGCCGCAATACTTCGGTTTTTCGGAATTAAGGTTAGCTGACAAAATATTTACAACTTATTTTCAAGATGTACCATCTGTAAATATTTGAAGAAAATCTGATCATAAATGGCGGCTGTAGAGCGCAAATACCATTTTTCACTATTTTTAGCTCTGACGTCACATGACGTCATAGGGTGCTGAAAATTCTTTTGTTCAAAAGCGTATTCTTTACTGTCATAACTCTGAAATTTTCATTATTTTGAACAACTGGCATCATGTCGAAATCATTGCCCTAAAATGAAAATTAAGAAGTATGCTTATGACGTCACATGACGTCATATGACGTTACGACTCAAAATATATTGAGAAATTCTGCAGAACTGCAAACTGTGTAAGTTTCAACTTTCTATCTCCTCCTGAAGCTCTTTTATCCTAAAATGAAATTTTCGGTCCTATGTTCGAATCTTATTTCAGCCACAGAACTTCGGTCTTTCGGAATTTCGGTTAGCTGAAAGGATATGCACACCTTTGATTCAAGATGTACCATCTGTGAAAATTTGAAGAAAATCCGACCATAAATGACGGCTGTAGAGCGCGAACACCATTTTTCACTATTTTTAGCTGTGACGTCATGTGACGTCATAGGGTGCTAAAAATCATTGAAATCAAAATTTCCTCACGTGACTAATAAGCCATAAAAATTTCATCGTCCTAGGACTATTGCAACATATAAAAATAAGCGTTTAGTTAGGAAGAAGAAAAGAATAATAATAATAAACATAACAAACCCAAGAGGACTTTCTGCTTTAGGCAGAAAGTCCTAATAATAACTAGATGTCATTCGTTTAAACGAATGATAGGACTTTCTGCAACATCTGCTTTATATAGTATATATATAGAAGATGACATAATAGATAATCTGTCCAAATTGCAACTTTCTATCTCCTCTATTTCTAAATAAAATAGCACAAATAGAACACATTCTGTGAATTTTAATAAAAGTCCGCCCATATCTTGCACATGTAGTTTACATACAAAATTTATACTATGTCATATGACATGAAAGAAAAATGAAAAGGTGTTCAAATGTAAGTTTCTAACTTTCATCACACATAGAATTTCATCACTCCAGCTCAGTTGTAACCTTGTTTAATTTTAGCCTCAGTAGGAAGAAGTATTGAATATTTGTATAGTGCTATATCCTTTCGACACCTGTAACGTAGTTAAACGTATTTAGCGATTTTGGCGTGTTTGGGCTTCCGTAGTTTTGCCATAAATTCCTGGAATTTCGAACTATGGTGATATTTTGAAAGGTAACATCCCAGCCTACAAACTGATGCAATGTGAGTATCGTTAGCATAACAATGCAGTTTTTAGATGGTCTAAAATGTGGGGCTGCGTGTGAATTTTTCAAGGCTTGCAAACTGCTCGCTAGCTACATAGTGTTGCAAATACGGATTTTTGTCTTGTGCCGTTGTACATGTATTAACTTCAATGCTTATTTTGGAAACAGTCAACATTCGACAAAAAAACAAAAACAAAATCAAAATACCCATTTTTTTTTTTTTTTTTTTTTTTTTTTTTTTTTTTTTAATTGCGCAAGTATTTAAGCTTGGTGACCACTGCGCGTGACCTTTTCCATATTTTTATGATGCATGATTATGAAATATCTTATTTTCCATGTAACTTTCTTATATGAAGTCCAATTTCAATAAACTTGGTACCGTTAGAAAGCTCTTAAAACATGCTACATTTTATACGCATACTGTATAAACCTATCTTCAGTCGTTTCTGAGATATTGACTGTTAAACCTCAAGAAAACAGCATATTATCAGCAAAATAAGCTTCATTTTATTTAGTTTTTTTTTTTTTTTTTTTGCTTATAACTTTGTATTGCGTAAACCAATTTTAATAAACTAAATATTTTTGGAAACGTCAATTATTCAGCTATAATTCTTATTCATACATATATTTACAAAAACCGATATTTATTGAGATAGAAAGAAGAAAAGAATAATAATAATAAACAAATGACGTCACGTGACGTCATATAACGTTTATTTTCACATAATTGTTAAGACACCCAGAGACCTACTAACTGACAAAATTTCACCTTTCTATCTCAAATAGGACAGTTTTTATAAGCATTTAAAAATTGACGTCTTTGGTTCGAATCTTGGATCCACCATAGATGCTTGGACTTTTCGAATTTTGAAAAACGGACACCGGTATACACAATAAGAACGTAATATACACATTCTGTGAAAATTTGATAAAAATCGGCCCATTAATAATGGCTCTGGACCGTGTACAAACTTTTGTAGTCAACTTCAAATGTGACGTCATATGACGTCATAGGCTTCTGAAAATCATTGAAATCGAAATTTCAGCGTCTGAATCATTTGTCATTAAATTTTCATTGCCCTTCGACAATTTCAACATATAGAAATACTCTTGTTAATATTAGAAATACATTATCATATAATGACGTCACGTGACGTCATATGACGTTTCTTTTCACAAAATGTTTAAGACTCCCAGATACCTATATACTGACCAAATATCACTTTTCTATCTGAAATAGGATCGATTTTATAAGCATTTAAAAATTTACGACCTTGGTTCGAATCTTGGATTCGCTATAGAACCATGGAATTTTCGAATTTGGAAAAACGGACACCGGGATGCACAACTAGAGCCTAACATACACATTCTGTGAAAATTTGATGAAAATCGGTCAAGAAATAATGGCTGTAGACCGCGTACAAACTTTTTCACCTGACGTCAAATCTGACGTTATATGACGTCATATGAATATGTAATACCTTGCATCCGAAAGCACATGGTTTGAAATATATGCCATAAAATTTTCATTGTTCTGAGTCAATGGCAACACCTCGAAATTAACACAAATATAAGAGGAAGAAAAAAAAATAATAAAAGAATAAGAACTTTTTTTTGATAGGACTTTCTGCTAACATTGAAAAATATAAAGATTAATACCGTTAGAAAGAATATATATTAAATTCCCTACCTTTTACTTTTTTTTCGGATGGACTTCTCATGCATGAACTTTGTGAAATAAGCCATATGGCAAAAATAAAGACATCTTTATTTCGATATCGCTTTCTTATAACTTGACCAATTTTAGTATTCTAGGTTTTAAAAAAAAAATGGCCTGAAAATCCCGACAATTCCATTGTAACATATTTGGGTCTATCAAAATATAAGCAATTAAACTTAAACCTCTTAATTCTGCATATCAATTTTTTTTTCGTGTACAGTCGCGGGAATAAAATAGTAAATGCTACCATGCAATAGAATCGTCGACGCGTGTAGCCTCGTGAGTTAAATTGCAATAACGCTTGTACATACATACGATCGAGACGACTGTATTACACAAAGTTACTCCATTTTGCGCTTTACAAATTAGCTTGCAGCGTCTTGAACGGATGACATATGTTGAAACGTTTACACTTATACACGCTCATGGTATCTCAAGCTGGCAATTAAATTACATTGTACTATAACATATATTTTCACATAGGTTATCATTTATCATAAATTTGGAATATAGCTTGTACAACATTTATCGATAGATGCAACAATAACGTCTGGAAATTGCAATGTTTCAACAACGGTCTAAATGACATGTGTCAAAACAATGCTGCAACTGATATTCATAAGTAACGTAAATAAAATGATTTGACAAAACATTAAATCATTGTCAACACTTGTTTAGTTTGTTTGTTTGTTTGTTGGGTTTAACGTCCCACCGACAGTATTTCAGTCATTTGGAGACGATGTCTACTTAATGCAGTTATAGTGCTGCCACACTGCAGTATCACGTCGTAGACATGTGGCATGATACCACACCCAGTCACATTATCCTGATACCGGGCCAACCAGTCCTGCAACTACCCTTATATGCTAAGTGTCAAGCAAGGGAGCTATAACAGTACCATTTTTTACGACTTTGGTATCGAACCCACGACCTCCCGCTCCCGAGGCGGACGCTCTAAACACTCAGCCACCGGGAACGGTACACCTGTTTAGCTAGTAATATCAATATGATATAAGTAAAAAGTTTGTTTTTTCAATTTATATGACTAATACATATCTGTAAGCTTACATTTTCCGAAAATGCTTCAATTAAGGTGAAAGCGAAAGTAGGATATTTTATGAACATTTTTACAATTGTGAATAAATTCGTATTTTTTATGTAACTTCCTTATTTCTTGATCAATTTCAAAACTCTAGGTGCCAAATTAATCGTCTTAAAATTCTCTACATCTCACTTGCTTAATATGTTGACTTATTTAATATGGGTTTTAAGATATAAGCCGTGAAACTCTTACATAACGAAAAAATCGCTGAACTTCTACATGTTTAAATTCTTATTTTTGATGTAACTTCCTTATACTTGGATCAATTTCAAAACTTTAGGTACCAAAATAATCGTCTTAAAATTCTCTACATTTCACACGCTTTATCTATAGGAACATTTCTGATATTTTTTGAGATACAAGCTCTTAAACCTCTTGAAAAATGAAAAAATCACCAAAGCTATATGCACGAATTTCGTTTTTTCCCCATTCCTCCATGAATCTTAGGTCAATCATTAAACTTTAAGCATCAAAAGAACGGCCAAACATTGCTCTACAAATAATATTCATCATCATATTTTCAAAAATCAAAGGATTTCGAGATATAAACTGTTAAACACACTGATGGTTACCGAATTTTTGTTTTTCCGCCATAACTCAACCGATTCAACCCCGATCATCAAAAACTAAATATCATCTGAAAGGTCTTTCTAAGCACTACAAATTATAGCATAGTGTCTCGATAGAATATTTACCGTTTTTGAGATATTTAAGGCCGAATAAAAACCCGATAATTGATATATGACCTTGACCTTTGGGATTTTCCGGAAACAGAAGTGACATGGCTCCATAGAATCTAATATTGCATCTTCAGACAAAATTTCAAGCAAATCATACAAAAAATAAAGCCAACAGGGCTTAAAACCCGTTAAGTTTTAATACGAAAGTTTTATAAGCATTATGACGTCATGTGACGTCATATGGCGTTCATCTTTTCAGAATGTCAAGAAGACCTAGAGACTAATATTCATTCCAAATATCAGCTTTCTAGCTCTTCTGAAAGCTATTTTATAAGCATTTGAAAATTGACGTCATTAGTTCGAATCTTGGATTCGCCATAAAACCTTTGCCTTTTCGAATTTGGAAACACGGCCACCGAAAGGCACAACTAGAGCCTAACATACACATTCTGTGAAATTTTGATGAAAATCGGTCAAGAAATAATGGCTGTAGACCGCGTACAATCTTTTTCACCTGACGTCGAATCTGACGTTATATGACGTCATGTGAATATGAAATTCATTGCATCCGAAAGCTCATGGTTTGAAATATATGCCATAAAATTTTCATTGTTCTGAGTCAATGGCAACACCTCGAAATTAACACAAATATAAGAGGAAGAAAAAAAGAATAATAAGAATAATAAAAAAACAGTACAAACCCAATAGGACTTTCTGCCTGTAGGCAGAAAGTCCTAATAATAAAAAACAGTACAAACCCAATAGGACTTTCTGCCAGTAGGCAGAAAGTCCTAACTAGATGTCATTCGTGAAAACGAATGATAGGACTTTCTGCAAGCTGTGTTAATGCAAAAAGCAGGAAATAGAAGTTTCATGTAATGATTCACCTCTGGTAGTATTTCATGTTCATGCTAAACAATTGACATTATATTCCGAAATTAGTGCAAATGATAAGAACTTAGTATTAGTCTGTGACGTAACATGATGTTATATGACGTCAGGACATGACTGCAAACTTGATTTCTAGTTTAAAGGTCCTATGTTCGAATCTTGCTTCAGCCACAATACTTCGGTTTTTCGGAATTAAGGTTAGCTGACAAAATATTCACACCTTAGTTTCAAGATGTACCGTCTGTAAAAATTTGAAGAAAATCTGATCACAAATGGCGGCTGTAGAGCGCGAATACCATTTTTCACTATTTTAGCTCTGACGTCACGTGACGTCATAGGGTGCTGAAAATGCTGTTGCTCAAAAGCGCACACTTTACTGCAATAACTCTGAAATTTTCATTATTCTGAACAACTGGCATCATGTCGAAATCATTGCCCCAAATTAAAATTAAGTGGTATGCTTATGACGTCCAATGACGTCACGATTCAAAATATTTGTAGAAATGCTGCAGAACTGCAAACTGTGTAAGTTTCAACTTTCTATCTCATCCTGAAGCTCTTCAATCCTAAAATGAAATTTTTGGTCCTATGTTCGAATCTTATTTCAGCCACAGAACTTCGGTTTTTCGGAATTTCGGTTAGCTGGCAGGATATGCACACCTTAGTTTCAAGGTGTACCATCTGTGAAAATTTGAAGAAAATCCGACCATAAACGGCGGCTGTAGAGCGCGAACACCATTTTTCAATATTTTTAGCTCTGACGTCACAGGACGTCATAGGGTGCTGAAGATGCTTTTGTTCAAAAGCTCATACTTTACTGTCATAACACTGAAATTTTCATTATTCTGAACAACTGACATCATGTCGAAATCATTGCCCTAATATGAAAATTAAGAAGTATGCTTATGACGTCACATGACGACATTTGACGTCACGACTCAAAATATATTAAGAAATTATGCAGAACTGCAAACTGTGTAAGTTTCAATTTTCTATCTCATCCTGAAGCTCTTTAATCCTAAAATGAAATGTTCGGTCCCATGTTCGAATCTTATTTCAGCCACAGAACTTCGGTCTTTCGGAATTTCGGTTAGCTGACAGGATATGCACACCTTAGTTTCAAGATGTAAAATTTGTGAAATTTTAAGAAAATCCGACCATAAATGGCGGCTGTAGAGCGTGAACACCATTTTTCACTATTTTTAGCTCTAACGTCACATGACGTCATATGGTGCTGAAAATGTTTTTGCTCAAAAATGTATACTTTACTGTTATAACTCTGAAATTTTCCTTATTCTGAACAACTGGCATCATGTCGAAATCATTGTCCTAAAATAAAAATTAAGAAGTATGCTTATGACGTCACGACTCAAAATATTTGTAGAAATTCTGCAGAACTGCAAACTGTGTAAGTTTCAACTTTCTATCTCATTCTGAAGCTCTTTAATCCTAAAATGAAATTTTCGGTCCTATGTTCGAATCTTATTTCAGCCACAGAACTTCGGTCTTTCGGAATTTCGGTTAGCTTAAAGGATATACATATCTTAGTTTCAAGATATACATTCTGTGAAAATTTGAAGAAAATTCGACCATAAATGGCGGCTGTAGAGCGTGAACACCATTTTTCACTATTTTTAGCTCTGACGTCACATGACGTCATAGGGTGCTGAAGATGCTTTTTTTCAAAAGCGCATCTATTTCTGTCATAACTCTGAAATTTTCATTATTCTGAACAACTGGCATCATGTCAAAATCATTGCCCCAAATTAAAATTAAGATGTATGCTTATGACGTCACATGACGTCATATGACGTCACGACTCAAAATATATTAAGAAATTCTGCAGAACTACAAGCTGTGTAAGTTTCAACTTTCTATTTCATCCTGAAGCTCTTTAATCCTAAAATGAAATTTTCGGTCCTATGTTCGAATCTTATTTAAGCCACAGAACTTCGGTCTTTCGGAATTTCGGTTAGCTGAAAGGATATACACATCTTAGTTTCAAGATATATACACATCTTAGTTTCAAGATATACCATCTGTGAAAATTTGAAGAAACTTCGACCATAAATGGCGGCTGTAGAGCGTGAACACCATTTTTCACTATTTTAAGCTCTGACGTCACATGACGTCATAGGGTGCTGAAGATGCTTTTTTTCAAAAGCGCATCCATTTCTGTCATAACTCTGAAATTTTCATTATTCTGAACAACTGGCATCATGTCGAAATCATTGCCTTTAAATGAAAATTCAGATGTATGCTTATGACGTCACATGCTCATGACGTCACGACTCAAAATATATTAAGAAATTCTGAAGAACTGCAAACTGTGTAAGTTTCAACTTTCTATTTCATCCTGAAGCTCTTTAATGCTAAAATGAAATTTTCGGTCCTATGTTCGAATCTTATTTTAGCCACAGAACTTCGGTCTTTCGGAATTTCGGTTAGCTGACAGGATATGTACACCTTAGTTTCAAGTTGTACCATTTGTGAAAATTTTAAGAAAATCCGACCATAAATGACGGCTGTAGAGCGCGAACACCATTTTTCACTATTTTTAGCTGTGACGTTATGTGACGTCATAGCGTGCTGACAATCATTGAAATCAAAATTTCCTCACGTGACTAATAACCCATAAAAATTTCATCGTCCTAGGACTATTGCAACATATTAAAATAAGCGTTTTGTTAGGAAGAAGAAAAGAATAATAATAATAAAAAATGACGTCACGTGACGTCATATGACGTTTATTTTCACATAATTGTTAAGACTCCCAGAGACCTACTAACTGACAAAATTTCAACTTTCTATCTCAAATAGGACAGTTTTTATAAGCATTTAAAAATTGACGTCCTTGGTTCGAATCTTGGATCCGCCATAGATGCTTGGACTTTTCGAATTTTGAAAAACCGGACACCGGTATACACAATAAGAACGTAATATACACATTCTGTGAAAATTTGATGAAAATCGGCCCATTAATAATGGCTCTGGACCGTGTACAAACTTTCGTAGTCAATTTCAAATGTGACGTCATATGACGTCATAGGCTTCTGAAAATTATTGAAATCGAAATTTCAGTGTCTGAATCATCTGTCATTAAATTTTCATTGCCCTTCGACAATTCAATATATAGAAATACTCTTGTTAATATTAGAAATACATTAATATAATGACGTCACGTGACGTCATATGACATTTATTTTCACAAAATGTTTAAGACTCTTAGGGACCTATATACTGACCAAATATCACTTTTCTATCTCAAAAAGGACCGATTTTATAAGCATTTAAAAATTTACGACCTTGGTTCGAATCTTGGAATCGCTATAGAACCATGGACTTTTCGCATTTTGAAAAAACGGACTATAAACTAATACTTTGAAATAACTTAATATACACATTCTGTGAAAATTTGATGAAAATCGGCCCATTAATAATGGCTCTGGACCGTGTACAAACTTTCGTAGTCAATTTCAAATGTGACGTAATATGACGTCATAGGCTTCTGAAAATCTTTGAAATCGAAATTACAGCATCTGAAGCATGCGGCATTAATTTTTCATTGCCCTTCATAAATTTCAAGATATAGAAATAATCTTGTTAGAATTAGAAATTCATTATCATATAATGACGTCACGTGACGTCATATGACATTTATTTTCACAAAATGTTTAAGACTCCCAGAGACCTATATACTGACCCAATATCATCTTTCTATCTCAAATAGGACCGATTTTATAAGAATTTGAAAATTTACGACCTTAGTTCGAATCTTGGAATCGCTATAGAACCTTGGACTTTTCGAATTTTGAAAAACGGACACCGGGATGCACAACTAGAACTTAATATACACATTCTGTGAAAATTTGATGAAAATCGGTTCATAAACAATGGCTGTAGACCGCGTACAAACTTTTGTTGCATATTTCCAGTGTGACGTCATATGACGTCATAGGCATATGAAAATCATAGAAATCAAAATTTCCTGACGTGGCTAATAAGTCATAAAAATTTCATCGTCCTAGGAGTATTGCAACATAGAAAAATAAGCGTTTAGTTAGGAAGAAAAAAAGAATAATAATAATAAGAAGAAGAAGAAGAATAAACAGTACAAACCCAATAGGACTTTCTGCTTTAGGCAGAAAGTCCTAATAACTAGATGTCATTCGTCTAAACGAATGATAGGACTTTCTGCAACCTGCGTTAATGCAAAAAGCAGGAGATAGAAGTTTCATGTAATGACTCACCTCTGGTAGTATATCATGTTCATGCTGAACAATGACGTTATATTCCGCGAAAAATAAGCCTTTAGTTACGAAGAAAAAAAAAAGTAGTAGTAGTATGTTTATGACGTCATATGACGTCACCATTCAAAATATATTAAGAAATTATGCAGAACTGCAAACTGTGTAAGTTTCAACTTTCTATCTCATTCCTAAATTCTTTAACCCTAAAATGAAATTTTTGGTCCTATGTTCGAATCTTACTTCAGCCACAATACTTCGGTTTTTCGGAATTATTGTTACCTGACAAAATATTCACACCTTAGTTTCAAGATGTACCATCTGTAAAAATTTGAAGAAAATCTGATCATATATGGCAGCAGTAGAGCGCGAACACCATTTTGCACTGTTTTTAGCTGTGACGTCATGTGACGTCATAGGGTGCTGACAATAATTGAAATCAAAATCACGTGCCTAATAACCCATAAAAATTTCATCGTCCTAGGACTATTGCAACATATTAAAATAAACGTTTAGTTAGGAAGAAGAAAAGAATAATAATAAGAATAAAATGACGTCACGTGACGTCATATGACGTTTATTTTTCACATAATTGTTAAGACACCCAGAGACCTACTAACTGACAAAATTTCAACGTTCTATCTCAAATAGGACAGTTTTTATAAGCATTTAAATATTGACGACATTGGTTCGAATCTTGGATCCGCCATAGATGCTTGGACTTTTCGAATTTTGAAAAACGGACACCGGTATACACAATAAGAACGTAAAATACACATTCTGTGAAAATTTGATGAAAATCGGCCCATTAATAATGGCTCTGGACCGTGTACAAACTTTTGTAGTCATTTTCAAATGTGACGTCATATGACGTCAAAGGCTTCTGAAAATCATTGAAATCGAAATTACAGCATGTGACTCATTTGTCATTAAATTTTCATTGTCCTTCGACAATTTCAACATATAGAAATATTCTTGTTAATATTAGAAATACATTATCATATAATGACGTCACGTGACGTCATATGACATTTATTTTCACAAAATGTTTAAAACTCCCAGAGACCTATATACTGACAAAATTTCAACGTTCTATCTTAAATAGGACAGATTTTAAAAGCATTTAAAAATTTACGACCTTAGTTCTAATCTTGGATTCGCTATAGAACCTTGGCAATTTCGAATTTTGAAAAACGGACACCGGTATACACAATAAGAACTTAATATACACATTCTGTGAAAATTTGATAAAAATCGGCCCATTAATAATGGCTCTGGACCGTGTACAAACTTTCGTAGTCAATTTCAAATGTGACGTCATATGACGTCATAGGCTTCTGAAAATCTTTGAAATCGAAATTTCAGCATCTGAAGCATGCGGTATTAATTTTTCATTGCCCTTCGAAAATTTCAAGATATAGAAATAATCTTGTTAGTATTAGAAATTCATTATAATAGCACGTGACGTCATATGACATTTATTTTCACAAAATGTTTAAAACTCCCAGAGACCTATATACTGACCCAATATCATCTTTCTATCTCAAATAGGACCGATTTTATAAGAATTTGAAAATTTACGACCTTGGTTCGAATCTTGGATCCGCCATAGATGCTTGGACTTTTCGAATTTTGAAAAACGGACACCGGTATGCACAACTAGAACTTAATATACACATTCTGTGAAACTTTGATGAAAATCGGTTCATTAATAATGGCTCTGGACCGCGTACAAACTTTTGTAGCTTATTTCACGTGTGACGTCATATGACGTCATAGCTATATGAAAATCATAGAAATCAAAATAACATCTCTTGGAGAATAAGACATCAAAATTTCATTGTCCTTGGACCATATTAACATATATAATTATGTGTTTAAAAATTAGGAATTTGATGACGTCATATGACGTCACAAGACGTCTATTTTCACAAAATATTTTAATCTATCGGAGATCTATATACTGACAAAATAACAACCCTCTGTCTCATTTAGGGACGATTTTATGAGCATTTATCAATTTGACGTCCTTGGTTTGAATCTTGCATTCGCCATAGAACCTTGTGCTTTTCGAATTTTGAAAAACGGACACCGAGATGCACAACTAGAACGTAATATACACATTCTGTGAAAATTTGATAAAAATCGGTTTATTAATTATCGCTCTGGACCGCGTACAAACTTTTGTAGCAATTTGCCAAGTGTGACGTCATAATGACGTCATAGGCATTTGAAAATTATAGAATTTTTAATTACGCATATGAATAATATGCCATCGAAATTTCATTCTCCTAGGACGATTGCAACATATGAAAATCCGTGAGGAAGAAAAGAATAATAATAATAATAATAATAAACAGAACAAACCCAATAGGACTTTCTGCTTTAGGCAGAAAGTCCTAATAATAAACATAACAAACCCAATAGGACTTTCTGCTTTAGGCAGAAAGTCCTAATTAGATGTCATTCGTGAAAACGAATGATAGGACTTTCTGCAAGCTGTGTTAATGCAAAATGCAGGAGATAGAAGTTTCATGTAATGACTCACCTCTGGTAGTATTTCATGTTCATGCTGCACAATTGACATTATATTCCGAAATAAGTGCAAATGATAAGAACTAAGTATTTCACTATTTTTAGCTCTGACGACACATGACGTCATAGGGTGCTGAAAATTCTTTTGTTCAAAAGCGTATACTTTACTTTCATAACTCTGAAATTTTCATTATTCTGAACAACTGGCATCATGTCAAAATCATTGCCCTAAAATGAAAATTAAGAAGTATGCTTATGACGTCACGTGACGTCATATGACTCAAGATATATGTAGAAATTCTGCAGAACTGCAAACTGTGTAAGTTTCAACTTTCTATCTCATCTTGAAGCTCTTTAATCCTAAAATGAAATTTTCGGTCCTATGTTCGAATCTTATTTCAGCCACAGAACTTCGGTCTTTCGGAATTTCGGTTAGGTGAAAGGATATGCACATCTTAGTTTCAAGATGTACCATCTGTGAAAATTTGAAGAAAATCCGACCATAAATGGCGGCTGTAGAGCGTGAACACCATTTTCCACTATTTTCAGCCCTGACGTCACATGACGTCATAGGGTGCTGAAGATGCATTTGCTCAAAAGCGTATTCTTTACTGTCATAACTCTGAAATTTTCATTATTCTGTACAACTGGCATCATGTCGAAATCATTGCCCTAAAATGAAAATTAAGAAGTATGCTTATGACGTATCATGACGTCATATGACGTCACGACTCAAAATATATGTAGAAATTCTGCAGAACTGCAAACTGTGTAAGTTTCAACTTTCTATCTCATCCAGAAGCTCTTTAATCCTAAAATGAAATTTTTGGTCCTATGTTCGAATCTTATTTCAGCCACAGAACTTCGGTCTTTCGGAATTTCGGTTAGCTGACCGGATATGCACACCTTAGTTTCATGATGTACCATCTGTGAAAATTTGAAGAAAATCCGACCATAAATGACGGCTGTAGAGCGCGAACACCATTTTTCACTAATTTTAGCTGTGACGTCATGTGACGTCATAAGGTGCTGAAGATGCTTTTGTTCAAAAGCGCATGCTTTACTGTCGTAACTCTGAAATTTTCATTATTCTGAACAACTGGCATCATGTTGAAAACATTGCCCTAAAATGAAAATTAAGAAGTATGCTAATGACGTCACATGACGTCATATGACGCCAGGACTCAAAATGTATGTAGAAATTCTGCAGAACTGCAGACTTTGTAAGTTTCAACTTTCTATCTCATCCTGAAGCTCTTTAATCCTAAAATGAAATTTTCGGTCCTATGTTCGAATATTATTTCAGCCACAGAACTTTGGTCTTTCGGAATTTCGGTTAGCTGACAGGATATGCACACCTTTGATTCAAGATGTACCATCTGTAAAAATTTGAAGAAAATCCGACCATAAATGATGGCTGTAGAGCGCGAACACCATTTTTCACTATTTTTAGCTGTGACGTCATGTGACGTCATAGGGTGCTGAAAATCATTGAAATCAAAATTTCCTCACGTGACTAATAAGCCATAAAAATTTCATCGTCCTAGGTCCATTGCAACATATAAAAATAAGCGTTTAGTTAGGAAGAAAAAAAGAATAATAATAATAATAACTAGATTTCATTCGTTGATACGAATGATAGGACTTTCTGCTACATTTGTCAAATACTTAAAAGCAAAAAAAGTAAGAGGATATGAAATTGCAGCCTTTAACTTGCTTTTGTATGGCCATAACTTAAATGAACTTTGAAAAATAAACCGTTTAACTTGGAGGAAATGGCAAAAGTAACTGGAAATCATTTTTTTATATCGATTTATTTAACTTGGACTATTTTTATAATCTATGTTACAAATCAAATTTATTTAAAACGCTTACAATTCGAATTCCATCCTGCAATAATGGCTGTAGACCGCGTACAAGAGTGTGTAGACAACGTCAAGTTTGATGTCACATGACATCATAGGCATAAGAAAGTCAATGAAATGAAACATATAGAAATTAACGCGTAGATATATTAACATTCTTTTTGACCTTATGACGTCAAATAACGTTAATCCTCACAGAATATAAATAAGTCTTAAAGACTAATATTCAGTCCAAATATCAACTTTCTAAATCATCTCGAAGCGATTTTATATGTTTTTGAAATTTGACGTCAATGTTTCGAAACTTGGATTCGCCATAGAACCATTGCCTTTTCGTCTTTTCGAATTTGTAAAACAGGACCGGGATACACAACTAGAGCGTTACATATACATTCTTTGAAATTTGCTGAAAAATTGGTCCAAAAATAATGGCTGTACACCGCGTAAAACCTTTTTGTCCTGATGTCAAATCTGATGTGATAATACGTCAAATTAATATGAATTACATTGCATTTTAAAGCATTTCTAAAGTATATACCATAAGATTTCATGGTCCTGGGAAGTTAACAACATATCAAATTTACGCGTATATATCAGAAATAATTTTTGACCTTATGACGTCATATGACGTCAAATGACGTTCATTTTCACAGAATGTAAAGCACTCTTGGAGACTTATTTACTTTCCAAATATTAGATTTCTAACACATCTGGAAACGATTTTATACGTATTTAAAATTTGACGTCAATAGTTGGAATATTGGATCCGCCATAAAACCTTTGCATTTTTGAATTTGGAAGAACGGACACCGGGATGCTCAACTATAACCTAATATACACTTTCTGTGGAATTTTTATGAAAATCGGTTCATAAACAATGGCTGTAGACCGCGTACAAACTCTTGTAGCATATGGCAAGTGTAACGTCATATGACGTCATAGGCATATGAAAACTGTAGAATTAAAAATATCAACGTTTGAAGCAAAATGTCATATAATTTCCATTTCCATGGACCATTTTAACATATAGAAATTTTCTTGTAAATATTAGAAATATATTTTCATGTAATGACGTCATCTGACGTCACATAACGCTCATTTTCACAAAATCGTTCAGTCATCCATAAACCTACATAATGTTCAAATATCAACTTTATATCTCATATGGGACCGATTTTATAAGCATTTGAGAATTAACGACCTCGGTTCGAATCTTGGATTCTCCATAGAACCATGGTCTTTTAGAATTTTGAAAAACGGATAGCGGGATGCACAACTATATCCTAATAAAACATTCTGTGAAAATTTGATGAACATCGGTTCATAAGTAATGGCTGTAGACGCGTACAAACTTTTTTTGGGAATATGTCAAGTGTGACGTATTATGAGTCATATGCCTATAAAAATGATTGAAATAGAAATATATTGTCTGAAACATACGCCATTAAATGTTTATTGCTCTTCGAACTTTTAACATATAGAAATAATCTTGTTAATTTTTAGTAATATATTTTCTTATAATGACGTCACGTGACGTATATGATGCAAATTTTCAAAATATTTTTAAGACTCCGAGAGACCTACAAACTGACCAAATATCAACTTTCTATCTCAAATGGACTGATTTTATAAGCATTTGAAAAATTTACGACCTTGGTTCGAATCTTGGATTCGCTTATAGAACCTTGGCAATTTCGAATTTTGAGAAACGGACACCGGGATGCACAACTAGAACTTAATATCCCAATTCTGTGAAAATTTGATGAAAATCGGTTCATCAATAATGGCTCTGGACCGCGTACAAACTTTTGTAGCTTTTTTTCAGGGTGTGACGTCATATGACGTCATAGAGATATGAAAATCATAGAAATCAAATTCAGCGTTTAAAGCATGTGTCTTTTTAATTTTCATTGCTTTGGGACAATTTCAACATATAGAAATATTTTTGTTAATATTAGAAATCTTATCATATAATGACGTCACGTGACGTCATATGACATTTTTTTTTCACAAATGATTAAAGTTCTCGAGACCTATATACTGATTAAATATCAACTTTCTATCTTAAATAGGACAGATTTTAAAAGCATTTAAATATTTACGACCTTGGTTCGAATCTTGGATTCGCTATAGAACCAGGGACTTTTCGAATTTTGAAAAACGGACACCGGGATGCACAACTAGAACTTAATATACACAAGCTGTGAAAATTTGATGAAAATCGGTTCACAAACAATGGCTGTAGACCCGGTAAAAAACTTTTGTGCATATTTCAAATGGGGACGTATATGACGTCATGGCATATGAAAATCATAGAAATCAAAATTTCCTCACGTGACTAATAAGTCATAAAAATTTCTTTCGTCCTGGATTATTGCAACATAGAAAAATAAGCGTTTAGTTAGGAAAAAAAAAAAGAATAATAATAATAACTAGATGTCATTCGCCCTAAACGAATGATAGGACTTTCTGCAACCTGTGTTAATGCAAAAAGCAGGGGGATAGAAGTTTCATGTAATGACTCACCTGTGGTAGTATTTCATGTTCATGCTGAACAATTGACATTGTATTCCGCGAAAAATAAGCGTTTCGTTACGAAGAAAAAAAATAAGTGCAGTAGTAGTTTGTATGCTTATGACGTCATATGACGTCACGACTCGAAATATTATGTAGAAATTATGCAGAACTTCAAACTGTGTAAGTTTCAACTTTCTATCTCATCCCCAAGTTCTTTAACCCTAAAATGAAATTTTGGGTCCTATGTTCGAAACTTACTTCGCCCCCAATACTTCGGTTTTCGGAATTAAGGTTTGTGACAAAATATTCACACCTTAGTTTCAAGAATGTACAATCTGTAAAAATTTGAAGAAAATTGATTTATAAATGGCGGCTGTAGAGCGCGAAAACCATTTTTCACTATTTTTAGCTCTGACGTCACGTGGCGTCATAGGGGGGCTGAAAATGCTGTTGTCAAAAGCGTATCTTTACTGCAATAACTCTGAAATTTTCTTATTCTGAACAACTGGCATCATGTCGAAATCATTGCCCCAAATTAAAAATTTAAATGGTATGCTTATGAGTCCTCTGACGTCACGATTCAAAATATTTGTAGAAATGCTGCAGAACTGCAAACTGTGTAAGTTTCAACTTTCTATCTCATCCTGAAGCTCTTCAATCCTAAAATGAAATTTTTGGTCCTTGTTCGAATCTTATTTCAGCCCCCAGAACTTCGGTCTTTCGGGAAAATTTTGGTTAGTGCGGATATGCACACCCTTTTATTCAAGATTTTTACCTCTGTGAAAATTTGAAGAAAATCCGCCTAAATGGGGGCTGTAGAGCGCGAAACCATTTTTTTTTTCCCATTTTTTTAAACTGTGACGTCTGTGGGCGTCATGGGTGCGAAGATCGTATGTTCAAAGCGCATACATTACTTTCTAAATCTGAAATTTTTTATTTTCTGAACAACTGGATCATGTCGAAATATGCCCTAAAATGAAAATTAAAAAGTATGCTTTTTGAGTCAATGACGTCATATGACGGTTTGTTGAAATATTTGTAGAATTTGAGAATGCAAACTGTGTAAATTTCAAAAATTTCTTCTCATCCCCAAGTTCTTTAACCCCAAATGAAATTTTTGGTCCCCATTTTTGAATTTTTTCAGCCACTACTTTGGTTTTTTGGAAATTTTGGTTAGTGACAAAAATTCCACCCTTTGTTTTAAAATGTACCTTCTGTAAAAAATTTTGAAGAAAAAATTTTTCAAAATGGCGGCTGTAGGCTCGAACCATTGGTTTACTTTTTTTAGCCTGCGTCACGTGCGTTGGGTGTGAAAATGTGTTGCTCAAAAGCGCATATTTACTGTCATCTCTGAAATTTTCATTTTTCTGAACAACTGGCATCATGCGAAATATTGCCCAAAATTTAAAAAATTTGGGGATTTCTTTGCCCTCAGGAATCAAAAAATAGTAGAAATTCTGGAAATGAAAATGTGTAAGTTTCAACTTTCTATCTCATCCTGAAGCTCTTAAATCCTAAAAATGAATTTTCGGTCCTATGTTCGAATCTTTATTTCAGCACAGAACTTCAGTTTTTTTCGGAATTTGGGTTTTAGCTGACAGGTATGCACCCCTTAGTTTCAAGATGTACCATCTGTAAAAAATTTAAAGAAAATCGGACTATAAATGACGGCTTTTAGGCGCAAACACCATTTTTCACTATTTTTAGCTGTGACGTCATGTGACGTCATAGGCTGCTGGACAATCATTGAAACAAAATTTCCTCCACGTGACTAATAACCCCATAAAAATTTCATATTAAAAAAAGGGCATTTAGTTAGGAAGAAGAAAAGAATAATAATAATTTAAAAAAATAAACGTCCGTGACGTCATATGACGTTTATTTTCACTAATTGTTAGACACCCAGAGACCTACTAATGACAAAATTTCAACTTTCTATCTCAAATAGGACAGTTTTTTAAGCATTTAAATATTGACGTCCTTGGTTCGAATCTTGGATCCGCTATAGTGCTTGGACTTTTCGAATTTTGAAAAAACGGCCCCGGTTATACACAAAAAGAACGTAATATACACATTCTGTGAAAATTTGATAAAAAATCGGCCCATTAATGATGGCTCTGTCCCGTGTACAATCTTTCGTAGTCAATTTAAAATGTGAGTCATATGACGTCATAGCCTTCTGAAAATCATTGAACTCGAAATTTCAGCGTATGAATCATTTGTCATTAAATTTTCATTGCCCTTCGACAATTTCAACATATAGAAATTCTCTTATTAATATTAGAAATACATTTTCATATTTAAAGACGTCAAGTGAGAGTCTGTGACGTTTAATTTCACAAAATGTTTAAGCTCCCAGAGACCTATATATGACCAAATATTACTTTTCTATCTCAAATAATCCTATTTTTTTTAAAACATTTAAAAATTTACGACCTTGGTTCGAATTTGAATTCGCTATAGAACCATGGACTTTTCGAATTTTGAAAAACGGACACCGAGATGCACAACTAGAAGTTAATATACACATTCTCTGAAAATTTGATGAAAATCGGCGCTTAATAATGGCTCTGGACCGTGTACAAACTTTCGTCATCAAATTTCAAATGTGAAGTCATATGAGTCAAGGCTTCTGAAAATCATTGAAATCGAAATTTCAGCGTTGAAGCTGGGGCATTAAATTTTCATTCCCTTCAAAAATTTCAACATAAAGAAAAAATTTCTTAAAATTAAAAATTTCTTTTATCATTAATGACGTCAGTGACGTCATATGATTTTTTTCAAAAATGTTTAGACCCCCAGAGCCCTATTAGGACCCATATCATTTTTTCTATCTAAAATAGGCCCTTTTTTATAAGAATTTGAAAATTTACGCCCTTGGTTCGAATTTTGGGATTGCTATAAACCATGGACTTTTCGAATTTTGAAAAACGGACCCGGTAGCACAACTAGAATTAATATAACAATCTGTGAAAATTTGATGAAAAATGGGTTTCAAAAAACAAGGCTGTTGCCCGCGTACAAACTTTTGTAGCAGTTTTAAATTTTTATGACGTCTGGTTGAAAATCATAGAAATCAAAATTTCAGCCTTTGAAACTGTGTCTTTAATTGTCTTTTTCCCTTCGACAATTTCAACTATAAAATATTCTTTTAAATATTAGAAATACTTATCATATAATGACGTCACGTGACGTCTATGAATTTATTTTCACAAAAATATAAAACTTCTGAGCCCATATATGACTAAATTCAACTTTTATTTAAAAAGGAATATTTTATAGCATTTAAAAATTTAGACCTTGGTTTTGAAATTTTTGGGTTCGCTATAGAACCCTGGGGCTTTTCGAATTTGAAAAAACGGGGCACCGGGTGCACAAAATAGACCTAACATACAATTCTGGAAATTTTGTGAAAATCGGTCGAAAAAATGGTGTAGACCCCGTACAAACTTTTTCACTGACGCAATCTGGTTATATGACGTCGTATGAAAATAAAAATTATTGCATCCGAAATCGGTTTGAAAAAATATGCCATAAAAATTTTCATTTTCTGAGTCAAGGCAACACCTGAAATTAAAACAAATATAGAGGAAAGAAAAAAAAAATAAGAAGGAAAAAGAAGAAGATAACTAGAGTCATTGTCAAAACGAATATGGACTTTCTGCACCGTGTTAATGCAAAAAACAGGAGTGAAGTTTTGTAAGACTCCCTTGGTGTATTTCTGTTCATGCTGAAAAATTGACTTATATTCCGCGAAAAAAAAAAGCGTTTAGTTCGAAAAAAAAAAAAATAAGTGCAGTAGTGTAGTATGCTTATGACGTCATATGACGCACGATCAAATTATGTAGAAATTTGCAAACTGCAAAAAATGTGTTTAAATTTCAACTTTTTATCTCATCCCGAAGTTCTTTAACCCTAAATGAATTTTTTGGTCCTAGTTCGAATCTTATTTCAGCCACAATCTTCGTTTTTCGGAATTAGGTTAGCTGACAAAATTTCAAACTTTTGTTTTAAAAAGTACCA
>CM037782.1:62526583-62576583 GCA_021229015.1 Solen grandis
TATAGTTTCTACAGAGCTAGCTGAAATCGCTCTCTGTTACATTATAATCCGGAATAAGGGTCATGAACTTCATTCATTAGTTGGGTACCTAAGTAGGTCATTCCCTTTCTTTAGTACTAGTGAACCTGATGTATACAGTCTATCTGTTGTCGAGTAAGTGTAGAAATTAAAACTTTAAGGTATTTGATTATTTAAGATTCTTGAATGTTTGCCTTTCTATTTCAGAGTTAAGAAATGCTCTGGGAGGCACCTAACTGGATATCATGCAAAATTACGTGTGAACTACTTTAGGTTAATTACATACATTAGAGTTTCTAATGCGATGCGCTACTTTATTTTCTTTTTACAGGAGTAGATCTTCATGTATGTGAAATGGGTTGCTGTTCTGATTAATAAAACGTCACGAATATTTTGTTCACCCTTAAAATGGATGTTTCCAGTGAAAAATTATGGTAAAAAAAAACATGTGAACAAACAATAACACATTAAAGTGGTTACGGTTATGTTTAAAACGTCTGTGTAACATATTCCACTAGTATCCGCTGGTGCAGAATCGCATTGCATGGATACTCACTAAGCGCGGAGAGGTACGGTTAAATTTTTGCCGTAGAAAATATGCAAATCAGCAAGGTCAGCAAGGCTGTTTTCAATTTCCAGCGGCCGCCGTCAAAAAGAGATAATACATAAACTTTAGATATCAGGCATCGTCAGAAACCCACGGTCGCTCAATACGCTTTGCTTCTTACATACCGTGGGATGTGAAGGATATCAGAATATACAAAACAAAATGTGGAAATGATTTGGATTGATTTAGATGAGTCAAACACTTACTTTTTATATATACTATAATCAACAACACACATGATGTCGATACAATAAGTTTTTGGTGATTTCTCACTTGGGACAGTTTTGTACTTAGGTTTCTGTCTGTAACCGGACCGCCCCCTCCTCAGCGGAACCGAGGTGTCTGAAAAATAACAACACTAATCTTAAATCGTGTATATGAAAACAAGTGTCATACAATGAACAGTAATCTCGAGTCGTATTCAGTAAACTAATAAGCCCTGGGTTTGCTAAGGTGTTTCAATAAGCCGTCCATCTGACTGGATGCTACATAAGGCAATTCAGTAACCGGCAATTTCATTGGCTGATGGAGTATCAAGATTATCGACGCAAGAGGAACTATCCAAATAAGCATATGTTGAAATAATAGCAGTAGTAATGATGATTGAAATAATATTGTTGCTAACTCAATGATTATGTACAATATTCTATGGGGCCTCCGTGGCCGAGTGGGTAAAGTCGCTTTCAGCCCCTCACCACTGCGGGTTCGAGTCCCGACGGGTTCATTCGCGTTTTTCGTATGGTGAATTCTTCCTTACAGTAGGTCGACGGTTCAACCCAGGTGCCTCTGTGCACTCGGGGTTTACTTCGCCTGTAATTAGCTGTCTAAAAAAATAAAATGAGTTTAAACTTTATTTACTTTACATCGATTACGAAACAAGTTCTCAGAACTTATATAAATCACTTTCGACGGCTCGGGAGGCGGCGTATGTGATTATTATTGTGGGAGGAAACCGGAGAACCCGAAAAAAAAAACACGATTCTGGACGGATGACCACTGTACCCTCTCATATACGTTACCAGAAACCGAACCCGGAACGCATTGGCGAGAAGCGAAGCGTGTTACTACGATTTCCAGACATTGTCGCAGCTACGGTACACTTCAGTACATTATAAATAATGTACAAAAATAACAAATAAATAAAACTTGTCTGAACTGAAATCCAAATTGAATTTAAAGCAGCAAAATGCCATCAGACTATGGTGTGTTTTACGTTGCAATATTCGATATATTATCCTATATATGTGCAATAAATATCATTTATATTCTAAATTTTGATCATTTATATGCAACACTTGTTATTTAAATTCAATGTTTGAATATTTATATTGTTATTTTTCCCATTTATATTCTACTTTGTTTTTAAGTATATTTCGTTCATTTATATTCTATTTTGTTCATTCAAATGTTACATGTTCAATTCGTATGGTTTGTTTGTATGTTTGTTGGGTTTAACGTCCCTTCGACAGTATTTCAGTCATTTGGAGACGATGTCTACTTGTGACATATATAGTGCTGCCACACTGCAGTATCACACCGTAGACATGTGGCATGATACCATTCCCAGTCACATTATCCTAACACCGGGTCAACCAGTCCTGCAAATACCCTTATATGCTGAGCGCCAAGCAAGAACATATTTTACGACTTTGGTATGTCGGGGCCGGGGATCAAATCCACGACCACCCGCTCCCGAGGCGGTCTTCGTTTGGTAAAAAAGACGCTCATTTTTATGGTATCAAATGTTGATTTATATTCCATTTTGTTCATTCAAATGCTACTTTTTCTATCTGAATGGTAAAAAAAGCTCATTCGTATGGTATCAAATGTTTATTTATATTCCATAATTGCATTCTGGGAAATGAGTGACGTAATGAACAATTAATATGATTGGTCAATTCAAACTCCGCGCACTGGTTACGTCACGCTACGCTACTTCACCGACAACTGTAAGGGGAGGTAAATACTGCGGCGGAGTTTGTGGTTAATTGATAGGGGCTTGTTTAATCTGCGGGCCTTTGTGGTCCTTTTGAAAAACAGTTCTAGAAATGGAAAGATATTGATATTCAGTACTAGAAAATGCTGTGCTAGCTGAGTATTGACAAAGTAAATGAATTTTAACTGTACCATTGAGAAATATTTTTTTTCGATACATTCATCTTTTAAAATTTAAAACTACATTGTGCAGTGTGGTTGGTTTACGTTCAACATTTTCTTTATTTATTTTATTCTATTTCTTTTTTATGCCACATGCCAAGGAAAATAACCAGATTTAATGATGTTAATTAAGAGACATTAGCGATAATGGAGGTGTTGAGAGTTTTGATTCAGAAATGAGGCTCCCTGAATTGAATTTAAAAACAACTCCATATTAGTGGAACAAATGTACTTTGATGCCCCACAATTCGTTGAAGCATCTCAGAGATGGAATCTCAACAAATCTATGAACAATATCCCCGGTACTTCGGCCGAGATTCATTACAACGGATATCAGCATTGGGTAGTTTCCTACAAAAACTCTTCCGGTGACATGTTTATTATAGATAGTTTAAAGACAAACAGGACACTGAATAACTCCATTAAAATTCAGCTCTCTCAAATATACTGTGATAACAATGCGTTATTCCTTAATGTCAATATTCTTGTAATTCAACAACAAACCACCATGTCAGACTGTGGTGTATTTGCAATTGCTTTAATAGTTGAACTTTGTTTCAATAATTAAACATACGATGTTAATATTAGATATATAATTCTGGAGATTCGTTTGCAACTAATTTCGTTCTTGGAAATGGGAAAATGGTACCATTTCCCAAAATACACACAGAATGTCCAAAATGCCATAAGTCGTAAAGCTTCCCTTATACTGCACATGTAAACTTCCAGACTGTATAGGTGATTTAAAAATATTCTAACAAAATATGCCCCGTGAAATGGTTCCATGGTATATGAATAGCGGGGTATTACTATACTGAATAGGCCTTACAAGTACACTTGAACATTTTAAGGAAAGAAACGTATAAGCTTAAAGCTTTCGTTCTAGCTACTCTTATCCCTTACTACTGTTATGAAATATTTGATTTACGAATTACATGTATATGTAAATAAATATTTGTAAGCTATTAAATCACTTTGAAAAATAGTACCACTGGTTGTAGAAGTCAACATTGCAGTTTTGATAAAAGTAAGATATATTGTAGGATTTTGAAAGCAGTGGGTATAATCACAATTTCCGTGCAAATAAAACAGTAAAAGAACCAAGTATATAATTCAGTGTTCATCCACAGTTGCATTCATTAAACTACCTATAAATAACCTTATTTGCACCACAAATTACCGCTGCGGAATTATCTCAATTAGTAAGAGCGTCGATCAGTATTTTGTTCTTGCAAGGGGTCGTGAGTTCTTGTCCAGCTGAGACCTTTTTTTTTTTCTTTTTTTTTTCTGTTTTCTTTTTGTAATACTTATTTTTTTCTTAGGTTATATATTTAGAATTTTTTATGCTTCCATTATTTTGCGTTTGTTAACCTTTTGATTTTTAGTCATAGACCACAGGACCTTGATATTCAGTAAAAAATCGACCTCTCTAAATAGTTTATAGAGAGGTCGATTTTTCTAATATGAGGGTCCTGCGCATAGACAGGTTTGGTTATAAGGTCAAAACAGTAGAAATGAGAGGGGGAAAGTATGTTTAACGTAAGCCGTCAATTGAAACATTTTGTTTTTAATCTTTTCTTGTAAGAATCTCAAATGACTGTAGTGTCTCTAGTCGTATCTGTATGTCACAACTCAGAAAGTACTCTAGGGATTGGGTTTATACTTTATACAATGGTCAAACTTTACTTACCAAGAACTATAACTCTACCTTGCTTCATTTCTATTACTTACTTGTATGGTGAAATTATGTTTTTTTCTAGAACATATTTTAAAAACTTTTGAAGGCATGGATATCATTCTTTACACATGCGAAGGATGTGAAGTGACAAAGAAAAATAACTTTATCTTGTCCCATTTTCTTGCTTTTCTATTAAAATTATTTCTGTCTGCAGCAAATTCATGAAGTATTAAAGGCATTGAGAGGATCAATACTAAGAACCACTATTCCTTATCCTTTTTTGTTTAATAAGAGACCAGTAAATAAAATAATCTGTCTTACCTGCTGTTTTAATAAGATTTACCTTCCCCGATTTCTTACATGCATACCACAAAATATAAATAAAGGGACTGACTTTATTATTCATACATTTTAACTTTCGCTTCTGACAGTGCTCTCAGTGCTTTGATTGTTTATATTTATTACTGGAAAAATATACACATCGTTATATATAATTGTTTTCTATATACTTAGAGAGAGAGAGAGAAAGAGACAGACAGATAGACAGACAAACAGATAGCCTCTTCGATTTGCACTGCGGCAGGTCATCTATTTTTGAATCTGCCTCGTATTTTTGTATCGTGTACATATATACATGTGTATTTGATTGATTATATTTGTTATGTTTCGTGTCTCTTATAACTCATTTTGAGTGGCTTTGTACTTGTATAAAGTATTAATGATTTGTGCAATTATATGTCTTTGTACAAAGATGAGACGTAAATAAAGAATATATATATTCCACTCAATATTTGGAAGACGACAGCATACAAGATGGCGGAAGTGAAGCGTAAATTGGTTTTACCCATCAAATTTGTATAGAAAGTGATTTTTGTTTATGTATATACACAGCAAACTTAGACAAATCGAGTTAAATTTAAACAAGAAATATCTTTAAAAAATCGATGTTCGGTGTAGCTAAATAATTGTCAATTGTAACATGTAAAACAGATTAAAACTATTATAAAGTTGGAGACGTTAGCAAAAATGTTTATAAATACCAAGATTATGGGAGGTATTGTGACGACTATATAGCAAAACGAATTTAATTTACAACTAACTACTAACTTCCATTAAGGAATATGAACTTGCTGATTTTTTTTTTTTAAAGTAAAGACAATTCATATGAAACCAAGCGAAACCGAAAGATCATAATTCGCGTATTTCTTATTATTGTTTCCAGGTCCGCACAATAAACTGCACAACTTCTCCGCAGAAGTTACCTCCCCTAAAGACCGAGTCCACTTTTACAAATTAGGGGAAATTGTGTCTAAAAATAGGCATACGCCTTTTCTTATTTAGTTGTCTTAAATAATATTGCCAAAGCAACATTCCTAAATTGACATGGAAGTGTTAAAATTTCCATGACTGTGTTGCCTTTCATGTTTAAACTGACAGAGAAACCTGTTATATCAAGTAGAAAGATATATACAACTTGAAACTCCCATTATAAATTGGAATATCATAAATATCCTAAACATAAATTATACAGGCCAATGATAGCATTGCATTTACTCTGGCTTCATTTGCATACCAACATTTGATTGGTTCAAGAAGTTTGTCAAAATCAATATTATACAGCTACACCAAAAGAAAATGTTTATTCATTTTATCATTGCCGTGGTCTGGTGAAACCTATAGGTGTGTTGTTGTTGTTGTTTTATACGGAAGGGTGCCGGATGTAGCTATATATCTGATGTCTGTAGATTGTAAAATTATTGTTTGAATTTTGAAAAGAATAATTATTACATACCTGTATAAAAGAAATATGTTCGTTTACCGGAAACAAATAAATAAAACATTAATAAAATTAATAATAAAACTGAGATTACATATATACTTTTTTGTTAGATACTTAAAATAATATTTTAAAAAATATTTTCAAGAAATATCAAAGTATATATACATACATATATACACATAACATGTCTGACATATGCACATTTATGCATATAAAAACACATACACGAAAATATTTATTCTTTATTCTGCTAACGTGAGAAAATAATATGAAAACCAGTGAGTGTGTTAATTCATTACCAATAATTATTGATATATAATGGCCTTTTCAGACAAAAATGGTAGAGTATGAACTAAACAGATTTATTTTTTTAACTGTTTCCATTTTAGTAATACACGCAATAACAATGGAAAATAAAATGAAAATGGTAATCCAAGTATAGTGTATAGCTTGTGCGCATCGCATCAAAAAATAAGTTAGTTTTGGCTCCCGATATGGGCTTTGGAAGCGGGATAGAGGTATCTTTTTAGCATGGTCAAACTTTTTTCTTTTCTCTTATTAAAAAAAAACAACAAAACAAAACAAATTCTTAAAAGTGTTTGTTCGAAAATGGACTGAAAATACAACGTGACAAATTAATTTAACACGAAGGCACGCTTGAATAACCATCCTCGATTACTACGCTAAATATTTGGCTATTATCTCCGTATATACAATGGTATTGCTTCGTTTTTATGAATATTAATCAACTACTTGATGATTAATGAAACCACGCGTAGTGAGAGATAATTAATCGATTGATTGATTGGTTGATAAATCAATTAATTTATTAAATAAATAAATAACGTTTCTTTCCATGAACATGTTAAAACGAGTGTATATCCTGAAACATATTATATATCCGTAAAACAGTTAACTTTTTAACTAAGGGGCCGCATAAGAACCGCAAAGGTTCGCAGATTAAACAAGCCCCTATAAATCAACCAATCATATTTAATTATTCATTGCGTCACTCTTTTTCTGAACATTTGATACCAAACGAATTAGCTTTTTCACCATTCGGATAGAAAAAAGTAGCATTCAAATGAACAAAATAGAATATAAATGAACATTTGATATTTAATGAATGAGCTTTTTTACCATTCGGATAGAAAATGTAGCCTTTGAATGTCCAAAGTAGAATATAAATGAACATTTGATATCAAATGAATGATTTTTTTCCATTTAGAAATGTAGCTTTGAATGCCAAAAAATAAATGAACATTTGATATCAAATGAATGAGCTTTTTTACCATTCAGATAGACAATGTAGCATTTGAATGACCAAAGTAGAATTTAATGAACATTTGATACCGAATGAATGAGCGTCTTTTACCATGTGGATAGAAAAAGTAGCATTTGAATGACCAAAGTACAATATAAATGCGGGGCCGCCGTGGCCGAGCGGTTACAGTCGTGGACTACAAATCTCTCAGCCCCTCACCGCTGTGGGTTCGAATCCTGGTAGGGACTTCGGATTTTTCATGTGAGGAAGCCTTCCAGCTGGCTTGCGGTAGGTCGGTGGTTCTACCCGGGTACCTCTGTGTACTCGGGGTCTTCCTCCACCTGTAATTAGCTGGACGTCGCTATATGATTGAAATACTATCGCAGCGACGGTAAACCCCAATACAACAACAACAACAATATAAATGAACATTTGATACCAAATGAATGAGCTTTTTTTACCATTCGGATAGAAAAAGTAGCACTTGAATGACCAAAGTAGAATATAAATGAACATTTGATACCAAACGAATGAGCTTTTTTTACCATTCGGATAGAAAAAGTAGCATTTGAATGACCAAAGTAGAATATAAATTAATGAAATATAACTTACATGGAAAATATAAATGAACAAAGTAGAATATAAATGAAAAAATAAACAAAGTAGAATATCAATGGGAAAAAGAACAATATAAATATCCAAATATTCAATATACATAATAAGTGTTGCATATAAATGGTCAAAATTTTGAATAAATATGATATTAATTGCACATTATCATAAATAGGATATATCGAATAGTGTACCGTAATATAAGCCATATCAGACTCGCTACTTACGGACCATGTTGGCGGTCCACCGCTTCTTGATCACGTGATACCGATTGCTAGACAGGTCACGTGACTCTAGCGGAGTGAATTCATAAGATGCATTATGCGTGTTGGCAACACCTTTCTGAAAAGGAAAAATAGCCTGGTAAGATCACTCACATTTCCTTTAAAGTTAAAACTTCATTTATTTTACATTGATTGGACAAATAGTGACATTGCTTATAATAATCGTCTTGCTGGCATTTCTAGTGACGTCCGCGTAGATACGGAAGGAGGAAACCGGAGTACCCGGAGAAACCCACGTGTCTAGACGGGCAAACAAATACCCTTTCACATACAATATCGGACCAATCTGGAATCGAGCCCTTGAAACGAAATTCGGCAATAAACTACCGTGTAGCCGTATTTCATCAATTTGTTAAGACCAATAATTCTTAGCGCTAAGTAATATTTAAATACTTTTCATCATTCTTGTTTCTCTATTAAATACCCAAATATTTCATTTCTTAACACACATTGTTAGATTGATTTCAGGTTAGTCATTATTATTATATTATTATTATTATTATATACCACATTTATATAGCACTTTTCTCATAAATACATACGTTCAAAAGTGATTTAAAAAAGTAACAATAGAGTCATACAAACAACTACACATCCAGTCAAACATGAGACATAATGCAATGCACACAAACGACATAAAACCTAAGACATAATTTAAGACTAACTTTAGACATCATGCAATACATAATATTATACAGAAAAAGATATACTAGTAGTAAAAAAAGGGTAGGGTAGGGAAAGCATAAGAAATGGTGTTATCATAAGGCATGTTTAGTTACGTCCAAATGTTATCATGTACTCAAATATTTCCTAAAGTAAGAAATGTGGAATATGTGTCTACCTAACTAAGGAATTTAAGTATTACTTAGCGCTAAGTATTATTGATGGAATTCCAGCCGTGTTTACTCGTGGTTTTTATTATTTCGATCTAGCAAGAAAAGTGACACAAAAGTCTATTACCAATCTGAGCGTCCCGTTCTCGTTCGCTATGGCAACGGCGACTGAGTGGTGAGAATCCCGGTAGAACCTGATACCCTGCCGACAGATGGAATAAAACAAATTATGAATATATGTTCTTAATTAAGACGCATGGTATACACAGGACCTTTATAAGAATATCTAATGTTGTACATAACATTAATCATGTGTCCTTACATAGTTAAGGCTTTGTTCAATGTTTGCTTATATTTATTCGAGAAAATGTTTCCGCTTTGCGAGCAGGATTAAGAACAGAACTGAACAGAAACTTTATTTCGACATAAACTATACAGTTTCTAGTCGTAAATAATAAAAAAAAGTACATACAGACATTTTTTTTTATTAAGGAACAGATTCGTACTGGTTGCTATTAAGCACGTTGTATTTTATAGGGTAATTGTTTGAACTGGTTTGCTCGGTATCTCAGGATAACGAGACTGGGTGTGGTATCATACCACTTGTGTACGACACGACAGTGTGGCAACACTATACATTTCCTAAGTCAATAAGGTTTCCCAATTACGGAAAAACTCCCCATGGGGCTCCCTTGTTCTAATGATCATTAACCCAGGCATGTATGTAAATCAACGAAAAAAATGTCCTGAAGACACTATGGATAACATGCCGCTTTACCTTTCCTATTTGATTTGATAGTATATCAGTCATTTTGTAGACTATGTCTATTTGAATCAGATATAGTGCTGCCACGTTGCAATACCATACACAAGATTTCGCATTATCCTGACACTGGACCAATCAGTCCTGGGGCTATCTAACATGTTGAGAGCCAAGCAAGTACCAAATCTTACGACTATGGTATGTCGCGGTCAGGGAACGAACCCACTATTTGCCATTTCTGGGGCGGACGCTTTGATCACTTGGCCACCGGGACTTATTTTTACTAGTTTACTACATGTGCCAGACTGTTCTGTGTTGTGTTGTTAAAAGTTCTTGAATGTGGTACTATATGTTAGATCACATTATGCATGTTCATTCAACAGGGGCCTCCGTATAGCCGAGAGGGTAAAGTCACTGACTTGAACACTCACTCAGCCCCTCAACGCGTGGGTTCGAATCCCGGCAGGGACATTCGGATTTTCGTGTGAGGAAGCCTTCCAGCTGGCTTGCAATAGGTCTGTGGTTCTACCCGGATGCCTCCGTGCATTCGGGGTCTTCCTCCACCAGTAATTAGCTGGACGTCGCTATATGACTGAAATACTTTCGAAGCGACGGTAAACTCAAATAGTCTAGTCAAGTCAAGTCAAGTCAACAGGTCGATAGTCTCTGAAATTTGGTCTGAAGTCTATAGAGTCTTATGGATATTCTATACCGGGTAACATATTTTGAAAGATTAATCTCCATGACCGTCCCTATTTTTTTCCAAGAGCTCAAATTGGCAGAGAATAGAATGGTCAGATTTTCATTCTCAACGTTTACAGAGTATATCGTTGCATAAATATCATTTATAGACCGTACACACAACATGAAATGAAATCTTATCTCAATCTGAAAAAAAAAAAACAACTAATATTCCTATCATTGTTATTTGAATATATGTCTTATGCGGCCAGTCAAGAGAACAAGAGAAAGTTACCGATTAACAGAGGAGACCGCTTTATGAAGGTTAAACATGTAACAATAAAGTAGGAATATCTAAATTGATCGCTAAATACAGGTTGATCGCTTAATACAGATGACCGTTAATACAGGTCAACAGTCTCAATTCTAATAGAAGGGGAGGAATGTCTCAGTTTAAATATACGACACATTTTATCTTAGGTATAATGGCGAGGTATTCCGTAAAAAAACCCATAAAACTAGATAGTACGAATATATATATGTTTATCAGTACACCGCCAGGGCTGGATTTTAGTTAAACATTCAGCTGAATATTGCACGTGATACAAGAAATCCCCCAAATATATTAAAGATATTCTAAAGTGATGTATTCCTATCTTATAGAAAAAAATGACCCCTTTATCCGAAAGTCTGGATAAAATTGCGTTTGATGAATCACTCACACAAAAGTGATGCAAAAAATATCAATTATTTCAGAAAAAATGCGTTATGTTGTTTTTTCTTCTGGTGCTTTCGCATGCTTAAACCTTTTAAACCACATTTAGCATATCACTCACATCAAATTCACAGTTCTACTCTTAAAAACATAATCGAAATTATCATAATTATGATTTTCACGAAAAACATTAGCTTCATCATTATCGCTACTATCTGACTGCTGCACAAAAATCCACAATAATAATTATTATTTTCCCCCAGGAAAATGTTTAGACTTCAAGTTTTATGAAACTTTGCCAAGAAAAAAATGTACCCTCTTAACTGTAGTTTCTCTATTTTAAGTCTATAATAGTGTCATTATTATAAAGGGCAGAAATGTTAGAGGTCCAAGGACGATCCCTGCTGTACACCTAATTTTATGGGTACTTTTGCAGACTCTTTACTGTCCATTCTAAACCGACTGGCTAGCCTCTGTATAAAGGAATTGCCTCAGATAATGCATGGACCTGCGGGCATATGTCATAAAACTGAAGATTGAATAAAAAAAGAAAATAGATTATTGTCTTAATTCAATGCTCTTCTGAAACCAACAATAATGTGTTATAAATCCAGACAAGTAATCGGGTAATTAATTCTATAAAGATTGTTTTTCGTCATTGCGTTATATCGGAAAGACAAATATCTGAATATGCAAGTGGGCTACAGTGCTGTTCCAGTGTCATGCATAGATCGCATACAAGACAAATAGGTTGTAATTTAAAAATAAGAAATGTTAGTATAACTGCTTTAAAACTGTCTTACCTTGATGCTTTGCCCAGATCAAGGTTTGTTACAATTTTGTGACTATTTCGGCCTGTGCTGATGCTACTGATTTTCACGTATTGACAGTCGTTTAGAAAAAAAGCGGTTAAAATCTTTTTGGTTTAGTTAAAACTTATTTATTTTTCCTCAATTGAGAAACAATTCTTACAACTTATACTTATCCCTCAGGACCCCCACAAGGGTTGTTGGGTTGGACAAATACTTGGTACCTGAGAAAGTCATGAAATTATTTGCCCCCAATGGGATTGGAACTGGCCCGTAGTCATGCATCTAACCACTCGACCACGGCGTCATTAAAGTTTTGTTTCAGAGGGAGAGGCGAGGTTTTGCAAGGACGGACTTTGTCTGTATGTAACCCTTTACCTGAATAAAATATGACTCAGTAAATATTAATTTGATGAAATTTGAATGGGCTGTGCAGAGTCTGAGCTACAATACATAACTAGTAAACAGAGGAGACAACAGGTGTGCAGTGGCTGTCAAAATGAATCTTTCGTAGATAAAGGATTAAATGTCCCGTCTTGTAAGGTTAGTTTGACACTTGTATTGGCGAGAATACACTTTTTTAGGTTCAGATTACTTGGTTTGTCTGCAGACTGCTAATTTTCAGCAATGTCATTGCTATAGAATTTAAAATATCAAAGGATTTGTCAAAATCATCTGAGTACTGCAGTTTTTGATCTTATATGTTAAAAATCTCCGAGATTATTAAAGTTCTTGGTGGCCAAATCAACTTTGCTTGTGTGTCCTTCAATACAGGCTTGCGTCTCTTTGCTAATTCAGATAGTTTCATTCTGATTGTTCGTTGACTTTTAAATTGTTTGAATAAGGAGAAAAACGTACCAACCATTACTGTGTGCTTTTATCATCTCTAAAAACAGTATAAACTAATGACAAAAGGAAATTCGCAGCTACGATGTTTTTAGCCATGTTTTAATCAGGGTTGCTCTTAGGTAAGGTTTTGTACTGCTGAAAATTAACTAGCTGTTTTAACACAGTATTTTAGTTTTAAGACAAACAGAGATTGTTTTGTAATTGGTTATTTAGTTTTATTTTATTTATTTTTCTTTCTTTTTTTTCTGTTTGTTTGGTTATTTGTTTGTTTTACCTTATTACCATACCCTAAAAGTAGCAACGTATGCTCTACAAAATATAAAGAATGTGTTGAATGTACTAGATTACGTAACATATCATATTCCTGAAATTCTCTAAAATAACGTGTATATCAGAATATTATACACACACAAATGCAATAAGACAACTGATAAAAAATTACGTTCACCCATTAATCATTCAATAGTAAAATTTAAATACGTACACTTGCGCTGAGAGACTGTCGGCAGGACTTACCTGATGAAAAAGCTAATTTTTATTCAGGCGTAACTCGGTAGGAGCAAAGGCCATTTTACGCCAAAAACTCTACACGTTTTCCTGCAACACTAGTTACTAGAAGGAAAAAGATCTAAGACAGAACATATCTTTTTTGAATTACATCTACCCCTTTGCTTCAGCTGGGCCTAAGTGGCACTGAGTCCAATCTGCTTAATGTAACTGTGATCATGGTCCAACAAGTGATCGTGGGAATTTCATAGTACGTAAATGCAAACCTTTATAAGATTTGAGCAAAAGCGACTGTAACTCCAGTCAATGAATGCGTGCATCTTCACTTATTAAGTTTTTTAAAGCGTTTGAAGGACCATGATTATAATTTAATGATGGATGGATTACCTTAAGTGACCTGTTGCAATAATCTACCTCATATTCCTTCATATTTAAACTCTGGATTTTAGTACACATGTACTTGAATGTACAGTGAAACCTCTTTACAACGGCATTCAAAACCCTAAAAATAATCCTTCTTTGTCTCTATTCTTTACAACGGCAATTTCTTTATAACAGCAAAATTCACTGAAACAAACACCGCCGTTGTAAAGAGAGTTGACTGTATAATCTCTGGATTAAAACCATTCCGCCGAGATAAATGTTAATGCATGTTTCTTATTCTTAAACCTTTATTCAATGTGAATCAGGAAATTATTTAAATAATCTGATACGTAAAAAGTAGCAAAAAGGACTTTGATTCCTCACACATGGTTTTAAATGATAGGAAATTTCGGTCGTTGTAATTTAAGTTAAAACAAACCAAAACAAACCTAGGTATCAAAGGCTTCATCTTGTTTGTCTCTTCGCCTCCTGGGCCACAAAGGGGAATAACTGAATATTCTTGATTAAAAAAGCATAACGTATCTATGGTATTGTTGTTATTGAACATGTTTTAATTGTATATGTTTATACTTGTATGTTTCATTAATGCGTATTTATATAAATTTTAGTTATGTGTGACGTCAGTCACACCAACTATAGTACTACGTTTTCAACCCAGGTTCTCCTAGATTTAAAACAGAATAACCTCTTAATAGTGTAAATATGATCGAACAATTGTATATATCTCAACAGCATAAGTATACTAGAATTAAGCAAAAATACATGAAAAATCAATGCTATGTCAAAGATAAATATTTACAGGCTAAATAAGATTTGCATGTGACACGAAAACATGATAGGGCTTATTTTTCTATGCTGATGTAACTGCAATCGAATGATGTAACTGTTTTTATCACGTGGTCACTTTACCATGCGCACGAATATTGTTTGTTTCGATGTAAAGGTGGCTCGCAAATAAATTTGATAGTAAATGTGCACGTTCGGTCATTTTAGGCTGTTACAATAACCCATGTGAAGTCCAAAACAAATCAACATAAATCACCAGGGGGTATTTCTTACTCTTAAAAATGACCGAAATCTGTATATATCTACTATCCAAAATGAGTTCGGAGCCTCTGACCTGTGCAGAAAATTTGCGAAATTACTTCAATCTATTTATAGAGACTGTAAATAAGGTACTGCATGAATACAAATCAAAGCACTGACAGCGCTGAGAGAACAAGAATGCCGCATTTCTTTTGTATATTTATCAAAGTAGATTTAATTAACGGTGATCGACTTGCAGCTCTTCAAACACTCTTTCATTTGAGACACACACAACGTCAGTGCTTTCAGTGCTTGATTTTCCTTAAAGTTTTATGTAACTTGCAGCGAATCTGTAAAATGGATAAGGTTGCAAGGGATATTCTTTATGTTATCGGATCCTATGTTGGAGTTGGTAAGATTACAATGCTTTCAAGATATAAAAAGAATAATGATTAGCTTCAACATCTGATAGATAATCTTGATTGTATGGCTTTGAAACGAAGCTATAAATTCAGTTTCAATCTTCATTTTTTGTCGCTGTATCATTTAGAAAATAGGAAAGAGTTGTAAAACAAGATAAAGATTTGATTTTGAAAGCATGGATTGAAAACGGTTTATAGAATTTCAATTTGGATTTCAGAGCAATTAACTCAGATTCACAGGAGAAACAACTTCTCTAGGGAGATTCATTGCTCCTTGGTGTAATGAAACATGTGATTTTGTCGTTTTCATTTTACTGGGGGTGTTATAAATACAGTTAATAAAAAAAAAATACAAATTGCGTTAAATTAACCGGGTAATCATTACAGCTTCGGCGTGAAGAAAGCTGATGCAAGACAAGTTAAATTAAAGTGCCGAAGGCACAGGAGTTATGTATGTATCAAGTGGAAGAGAGTTTGACGAGCTACAGATTGATATCAAAGCACTGAAAAATTGTCGGCAAGATTTACAAGTCATTTAAGTTTCAGCAGTGTTAAGAGGTTATGATCCCATGACGCCAACACCTTTGCTTTTCCTGTAAATATAGTTACTAGTAAGTCAGCTGAACTCTTTTTCCATTTTTTTTTCATGATGTCCGTATCGGCAGTCTCTCCGTGCCTTAAGCTCTTAAGTTTGATTTTGCTTCATAATGATCGGGAGCGAAAGTCGTGACCCTGATTCCATTCATAAATTACATACATATGGGTTGTCATGACCACCCCTCAGTACTAGATCTATCTGTTTATTCCTCTATCAACTGATACACTTGAAAGAATATTTTTACTATAACTTAACATGTGTCACTAAAACAGCAAGTATTGACGACAAATATATACACTACTTTCTACAATCACGTGACCAAAATCTATATGCGTCCAAATGGGAAATGTGCAAGAGGTGACTTTTTAATTTTTACAGACGATCAAGCTGTTAATCTTGTGTAGTCTTTAATTTCAGAATTCAAAATGGAAAAGTTTTAGATCTTACTAAAGATATTTTATTGTAAAGAAAATTATTCATACGTGTCAAAGTAAAAAACCAAAAGTGTGTGTAAATGGGGGAATTTGCCCTAAAATCATTTAATTTAATTTGGAGACGAAGTGACCACGTGATCAAAACACTTAGGCATCGGCGTAGGAAAAAAAAGTTCTATAATAGTCCTATATTTTTGTTTTTAGTCATAACATTTTTTCAACACTTTTGCTTTTCAATATCCATGTGTTTTAGAGTTATGTTCAATCGTTCAATGTTTTTTTTGTTGTTTTTTTTTTAATGGAAAGGCACATTGGTTTTATAAATAAAGACCGGTAAAACACTCAACTAAAATGTATAGATGTGTAACTTGAACCTGGAGAAACGAGCTCAGAGGGCGGGAGGGGTTAAGTGATCCGGCGCATGCGCGTTGTATTATTTTTTCCCCTGAATAGATAGATTGGGACATTATTATTCTCTATGTGGTTGTTTGTATGCGGACAACTTTTATATTGACGTAAACTTGAAATCTATACAAGGTGTTGTCGTGCAACTTAAAATAAACATAGATAGTGACGGGGAGGAGAGCTGTTACCAAAAGCCATCCCGACAACGACATACGGTACTGATCATGAAGGGGGGGGGTAGTTCGAGGACTGGTTGGGCCGGTGTTCGGCTAGTGTGACTGGATGTGTTATGATGCCGTGTGACAACACTATGCCTGTAAACATAATCTCCAAATGACTAAAATAGTGTCGATTGGACGTAAAACCCAATTCTTACCTTTTCTGATCCGTGATGGCAGTGGACACGGTCACCCTCCATGTAACACATAGGGCTGTTGAGATCGATATTAGTGTTTGGATAGAGAGGCCGATATGGTTCCGACTTCTCTAACCGCAGCTTGTAGTGTGCTGATTCATGGTCATCGTTGTCATGGTAATGATTGTAGGTCAAATACTCATGGTCAAGGTCAATAATGTCGTTGATATCTGAAACAAAAACAAAGAAGTTATTCAACTTGATACAGGATTTAAGTTACTTTGTATGAAATATTTCAGTTCGGTGCCATCGCATTAAGGTACTGTTATAGCTCCCTGGCTTGGCGCTCAGCATATAAGGGTAGTTGCAGGACTGGATCGCTCGGTGTCAGGATAATGGTGTGGTATCATGCCACATGTCTACGGCGGGATACTGCAGTATGGCAACACTATATCTGTCTCAAGTAGACATCGTCTCCAAATGACTGAAATACTGTTGGTGGGACGTTAAACCCAACAAATACATTTACAGTGTTAAATTTATCATAATATTGGCAGCAACTAGTGAATTAGTTTGAATGGTGCCATTTGAGTAATAGAGGAAGGTTGTCACATGAGGAATTCCAACCAGTGTAAGTGTGAAGTACATGGTGAACAGTTGACCTGTTTTACTCAAAAGAACATTGACCTACTTTACTCAAAAGAACATGTGTTTTTTTGTTTGTGATACTGTTTGTGAGCACTTGACCTAGGTATGAATAGAAACTGTCAAATTATCAATAGGGGGAGGAGGTACATACAAATTGCGGAACCGTCCATGGTTTAGGGAAAAACAAATTCCCTGACAAGTACATATAACTACAATCTCTTTTATATGTTTTGTTTCTTATATCATAAGATATATAGCGTGGTCCCCGATCACTTCAGCTTTGAAGTGTAAATGTCTGGGAATATATCAACATTATCCAAATTTGAACATCATTATCATCGTTATCATGCAATTACGTTGGTATACATTGTCCCCATCTACGGGTACATCGCAACCTTTTTTTGGTCTGACTGTCTGTTTGTCACAAGACTTTAACCTTGACCATATATGTAACTCGGAAGTGCTTCCACCTACAGCATGGACACTTCGCAAGTGTATGCAACTTGATGAGCTCTACCTACCAGGTGACCTTGACCATCAAATAACATTGACCTCTAAGCCCCCACCCCCCTAAAGATGTCCAGAACGGTACTAAGTGACAATATCTGGTGAAACTATACTGAAAAGTCGCCATTCACTGCTCATCAGGTGCTTCAACTATTTATGAACAACATAAAAAATCGAGCAGATTTAATGACTTTGTTAAATTAGTGCCATTCCAACCAGAGTCCTACAGTGGTACTCTTAAGTTACTCCTCTTTAGTCTTGCTCATCCCATTGGCCCTGATAAGGTATGCCCCATGAAATTATACTTCGTTTTATATTTTTCTGATGAACAATGCATTAATTACATTGCCAAGTGTAGATATGTCAGAGTTACGTGTGAATAATGAGCTCAAGAAAATAGTCGGAATTATCCAAAATTCCCTAAATAAGCTGTGATTCAGATAATACTCTAGTGTCTAACTGGAAAGACGATGCAAGTTATTTTCCATTGAGAGGTTTATAAATGCATTAGCGGGCATTGATTTTGGATCATGGGCAGTAATACGGCCGAGTGTGAACTTCTGTGGAATTTATTACAGTGGTGGATTTAGACACATACGAAAGAAAAAAAAACAAACGTTCGTTCATTTTTTTAAGACATGCAATGGTACAATGGTACATAAAAGGATATAACGGGGAAATAGAGAGAGAAGGAATGTGTGTGTATGTGTGGCGGGGGAGGGGGGTAGAGAAATAATTTGTGAGGCCTTATACACTGTGTTTAGTCACGCCGTTCGCCCACACCTTACTATACGCTCTGAGTCAGCAATGCTCGGGCTCCAATCAAATGGATGTATCCGTGTTTCAATAGTAAAGGTGGACTAGAAAGAAATAAAAGCTAACAATTTCGTAAAAATAAAAAAATCTATACATACGCGTATGTATTTATAGTCATATTTAGGTGAAAAAGGTTATTTGTTTCCATCTCCGAAAAAAAAGGATCGTTTTATCGGCTATATTTTTCTTATTATTATTTATTTTGAACTTTTTTCCATCTTTACCTACTTTTTTGAGATAATTTGACGAGGAACAGCGTAATAGCCCAAATGGTAAGAAAAAGGTTTGGGGTTGGTCGGGTTAGTGGAAACAAGTACGTGATACTTTTTTTTATGCCTTAGTTTATTATATCGGCTTGATTACTAGGGCCAAAAAATAGCCCCGTTTCTGGTCTCCAGCAAGAAAACAGGGGGTAGGTAGGGATTTAAAAAGTAAAGAAAGATTTTTTTAAATGTAGAAATGTAAAAAAAAAAATTAACGGTCGTTAAAAAAGAGGGTCGGTCGGGAGACCAGAAATGGAACTTTTTTTTATTTTTTTTACCTAGACCAACATTCCAAATTTATGATTATTGATGTATTATATCCTTCCCCGCCCAGCCCAAAAGAAATACTTATAAACAGAAAAGTCTGCCCTTTTAAAGACCACATGTTTAAATATGACGCAATCCGCAACCAAGTGGCGAAAAACGAGATTAGCAGTACTTGTACATGTCTGACTCACAAGTGTCTATATTTACTCTAGTGGAATAATGATTAGTTCCTTTAATCTTTCTTATATCTTTCTCCTGAACACAGATATTTCATTTTGTTGTTGTTGTTGTTTTTTGTTGTTGTTTTTTTGTTGTTTTTTTGTTTTGTTTTTTTTTGTTTTTAGAAAGGCACATTTTTTGCCGAAATATTGAAAATGAGTGAATGTAATGGTTTACAAATATTTTTGTTCTTTTTTTTATCTTTTGATTTTCTCACACCACTTCATATTTAAGTGTTAACATTTAAGATTATAATGTCTGTATTACGTCTAACAATACCCATCTACTTACACATCGTTGCTCATTACAACCATCTGTGCTCGTTAAATATGGGTGGTTTCCCATCACAAGCAATACCGTCAAAGACGGTATTGAAACTATATTTAGAAGTATTAAAGTATATTTAGATTTTCTTTTTTCATTTGCCGTCACTTGGCTGATCAAATTCACCCTTCGCGCATGCGCCAAACTCTTAGGCTGAACTTACGAAATCGCTAAACTGAACTGGTGGAGACGCCATGTTGCGGAACACGTCACATGGTAAAGCAAACACTTGCTTCAGGGATACCATATTCTTTATCTCACCGATTTCGTTGAAGTTTTGCAATGTGAGTTTATTTGCCAGGAAACAAAAAACTTAGCGAACATAAACGAGGGAGAGTAGAATTCTTTTTTTTTTTGTTTTTTGTTATTATTATTATAATTATTATTATTATTATGATTATTATTTCTAATGATCGTCTGTGAAAGAGCTGCTTTAACTGTTCAGGCTCAGTGTCCTAACAAAATTAAGGAAAAAATAATATTTAAAAAATATGTTTAAACGATGTCAAAAGTTTCTCTATAGAGTTTTAAGTTAACGGCTCGTTGCAAAAAGCAGCTAAAATTTTCTTAATGTTAAACACTAAACAATTCATAATGTAACCAAAATGAGCTGAACAAGGAAAATTAGTTGGAGCTACAAACAATACATACAATCTCTAAAATGCACGGTCAGCAAATTTGAAGTATAGATATATCAAAAATTACCGAGATGACATATTTTATGCCAGATGTTATTTGAGCTGAAATCCATTTTTTAGACATTAAACAAAACGGAGTTGTCTTAGATACAGGTTGGTAGCCATGCACGTTTTATAGACCATAAAAGAATCAACACAATAAAATTAACAAAGCCCGAGTGCATTAATTCTTTTTGCTAAATAAACAAGGATACCTGGCGATTTCATGTCTAACACAGGGGTTGACTAGTTTAGTGATGTAGATGTGTGGTGTAACTGAAGCGTCATAAAAAAAACTCGACAGAATACAAAACAAATTATCATTTTATAACACTGTGACTGTTTCACCGACACTTTTAAGTTCATGGACATTAGTTTTACTTGCAGCTGAACACTCATTAATTTACTGATGTAAAAAGTTTCTAACAACAATTAATGAGTTGAAAATCTAGTTCAAAAAGATTTCTATAAATCTTAACCGGGACTTTTTTTTATTCAGATTGATGCATACACGTGAAATAAACACATTGTTTTAATAAAAAAAAGTAGTCCACTTGGAATGACCCCAGGTTCTGGCACAGATACAAATTTGCCGCGCGTAGACAGAACATGAGAAAGTGCCCCGCGCCCCCTAGTGGCAGCTGATAACTGGGTCAGTGGTGCAACACACGGGCACATCCATCACAGCAGGAATCACATCATTAGTATCGTATCCCTCCGCGAATCTCCATTATTATAAGGCAGTAGTTTAAACTTGTTCACTTTACGTATATTGATAAACAAGCTTTAACCACTTACACGTATTCCTCACGGCGGTTCCTTGGTTGGACCAGTGCTTTGTGCATATGAAGGTCACAAAAAAGTCTTAACCGAACCCCAAACTCTATGATCCGGAGTCGGGTACCTTACCACTGGATCAAGGCGCCCTTGTGATAATGAAAAATAGACTGACTTTAATCTATTTACCAAAGGCCTATTCAACAGAGATATGAAATTGTCCGAAATAATGTTGTTTATTTTTTTAGACGGAAAAAAAAGAAATACAGGTGAACGGAACTTGAACGTGATCTCGCTGAGATGCTTAACAGTTTGAAGACTCTTAATAGACGGACGCTTTACAGTATCACTCATAACAGAGACTGCGATCTGACAGATCTTCATATTTAGTTATATCGGTATAAATTTAAGGAGAAAGATTAGTATATCTATGATTGATATTAACAATTGTATACATCTCACGTTATCTCGCGGTCACATGATCGTACACGTAACTAAACGAGAGCTTCTTTTGACTTTCGCTTTACTTATATCAGAGTTGCGGATCTGTTAGGTTATAAGGCATTTGATTAAACTTACATCTCACTTACATCTCACTGAGAGGAAAACCACCGCCTACACATTTAGTTTCAGCCTTGTTCTTCTTTGTTATAAAAACTGGTTGTATTCAGAAAAAGTAATCAGTAATCTGAATTATACTCCGTGTGTTTGATCTTTCAACTTATGTTTTTAATGCCGTAACAAATTTTACCACCAAGGGGCGCGTCGAAACGCGTTTTCATTTGGGGTGGCGTGACTGGCTTTGGTTAAAAACACTATATTTAAGCGTTTTGAGTGTTCAGTTTATTTTTTAAAATACAAACAATAAGTGATGATTTACTGATATCATACCCACATAGAAACAAGTTTGTTTATTTTATGATGCATGTTCATATTTTATCAGATCATCTATAATACAATATATGGGAACATTCAGACATAAATGGCAGATAGACATCTATAGAACTGTGATGTAAAATCAAGATCCTCGAGCGTTTAACGACCTTAACTCGGGACATCTGTTCGCACATTCGTTAATCTGTGATACCAAGTTTAGATACAATATTCATTTATTTCTAATTCAGTTGCTCATTACCAAAAGTATGATCATATTTTGGAATCAGTGACATCAACGACTTTTATTTTATAGGTGTACTCGTCTTAACATCTATTGGTCCGATTTTTTCCATTGTTTTATTAGTTGTAGGTGTTCTTCATGACTCTTTATCAATTCTACTTAAAATGTATGGCTTAGCTGGTCCAACTAATTTTTCATGACTTTATGGTTCGACTTACAATTCACGGCTTTACCGGTCCGACTTATTCTTTATGGTTTTCTGGCCCTTCTTATTTTTATGACTTCGATTTGCCGCTCAATGCCTAAGCTGATGTCATTCCCATGATTCAATTAGCAAAAACTGCCAATATAAATTGACCAATCATTGTACAGCAATCAGGCGGATAATAGTTTTTTGTTCAGTGGGTAATTACGATAGTTCTGTACTACGATCCTGCTATATGAGCTTCAACACGGCACATGGTTAAGGTGATGTCCTCACTGCCCGAGGGTAATACATCAGAGCTGTCTCCTGCATATGAATGGCCCCTGTCACTCGTAACCCGAGAGGTCATCGTGTCGAGCGACCTCCAGCGGACATTTCGCGCGATCGTGTGGAAGAAGGTATCCAGAGGTGTTAATTATTATATGTCAACAATCACCTATGTAACAGAAATCATTATTTCTCCCGTCAGAAATCTGAAAATCCATAGTCTGGTTTTCTTTAATCTTGAGGGCGACCGGGAACCAGACGACAAAAACAATGAAACTATTTGTGTGAGCAACTCGATCACATTCTACATGTCATTAAGCAGTGACACGTGAGCCAAGAACTATCTCAAGCACTCCCGTGCTTCATTTTTTATTGTATTAAATTCCTGTTATCTAGAAATTTGGAATATATTAGCGGGAAAAAATAACGCAAAAATAAAAATAAGACAATTCCCGTGAGCACACGCTGTTACGGACCATTTTTCTACCATGCTCTTATTGTTATACAGAGTTATTTTTTCTTTCTGTATGACTCTGTTACTCAGTGACTCGAAGTCAAAGCAGCAAAGGGGCTAAGTAATATAAAGTCAGAAGACATGGATATTTTTACAACATTGGACGACTAATTATCAGAAAAAAATATTATCGTACAAAAGCAGTTATACTGTATCTGAACCCGAATATTTGCATGCAACAGCACATCAAAGGATTTCGAAATATTTTCATAGCATTCAAGCAATTGGAAGAGATGTATCATTCTTACATTATTATTATTATTGTTGTTGTTTGTGTTTAACTGATTATTATTATTATCACATACAATCTAAAGGAAGAGACAAAGAAACCTACAACTACACCGACATTCGTTCCTGGTTTTGTCTGTCAACAGTTTTGTTGTTGTTGTTGTTGTTGTTGTTGTTGTTTTCAACATATGACAAACGGTTTGAGGTAGTATCGGTCCATGTGAAGACACCTCTCGTCCGTCGAGAACTTCTCGCGGATTTTCTAAAGACCTTGTTTCAACAACGAGATATGGCTCGTTTACCACTAACCATACTTAGCGATATGTAATACTTTTATTAATACTAAAGGGCGATTTTTTTTTTATCGTTTCGTTAATAAAATACGCTTTTTGACAAATATTGTTGATTTATATTAACCCTTTCCCTCATATAGATTCATTCTGACGCACTCAATAAGTACCACATAAAGCCTGATCTGCAGAAAGCCAAACTAAAACCTTACCAAATTTAATTGTAAAATCCTCATTACCAGACCACTGAGGAGCAGCGAACAGCATAAAACCTGATCAGCCTGCGAGTAACTCGCAGGCTGATCTGGTTTATGCTGTTAGCATAGGTCTTTTCATGGTATCCTCTATGAGGGAAAGGGTTAAAGGCACATTATTCTACTAAAAGCTGGCAAAAATCTAAATGTATGCTACAGCTTTGTTAAGAGATGCAATTTTTACATACTCGTTGACGACAACATTCCTACAATGCATGAATAAGAAAGAATCTTTTACTAAAGATCTTTCAATTGTTAAAATATACCTGATTTGCATATTCCGCAAATTTTCTGGCGATTTCTGTAGATCTTCCGTATGTCTCCGTTAACGAATCACGAGCACATAAATTTATGGCATTGCAGATAAACAAATTGTGATTCGGCGACGGTTTTTTAAAATTCAAATATTTCCGATTACGGACCGTCTTCGGGAAACTCGCCAATGCGAAATGTAAACAATGAGAGTGCAAAATACTAAATGGCATACTTTTATCGACAATTTCTTTAAATGCTTTTCTACCGTAAACATTTGCACGTTTCGTACAATTTGCGTTAGCCCACAATATGTCAATATAATTTTATCTTTTTCTTTTTTCATAAAAATAGTATCACAATGATATATTTATAATGGGTCTTTCAGATAAGAGTGTTGTTTTTTTTTTATGTACATGAATTTTTAATAATCAGATATCGTGGAATGCATATCTACCTAATTGAGAATTTAAGTACATTTATATATCTTAAGCGCTAAGTATTGTACGTGGAATTCGCAAACGAATACCTTGTCAACTGCTTCGAAGAAGAACCTGTGACCGGGGGCATTTGAACTCTAGAGTCAGATTCGTTTTCAAAGGATATGTACATTCAGTAGGTGAAATTGAAAAAAAAATAGAGAAAAATAAACATACCATGTGCAGTTTGCGAATGACCAGGGAGCGAGGCAGCATGTAAATACGTACAGATTGACATCCACACGCTGGCGGTCAGCTTCACACATTTCATGTTCTAACTTCGTATGTCCACAGTCCAGTTTCTCAGTCAATTTTTCCTACAATGGAGAGAGGTCTGTCACACAATAGCTCAATCTGGCATTGTGTAATCCATCTTTATTGTATTCCTCCGAAAACAGAACAAATATTAATCCGCAATGAATTGCTAATCCCGTTTTACAGCCTATTTATCCGCGAGGATCTTGGAGAGATGCAGGATGAAATAGCACGTATGTTTATAAACATTCTGCCTAATTATGGTTTCTTACCAATATTAACTGTTTTTTTACCTATTAAATGTGCTCACTTCATTTTCCATTTGCACTATATCTGCAACGGGCATGTGTGTTATTTTTCTTGAATTTTATCTTCAATCCTTCCCGACGTATGTTCACCTACTTTTATACGTCAGTTAAGCATATGGCTATAGGTTCAGTGACCCAGAATGTCGCGTATTGCAGTATATAATATATTTATGATTTATCGCGTGAGAAATACTGTGTCAGCCAGAAGATGTAGAAGAAGTTTGTTGAACCACACAGCCTTTGTATTTTGTTCCGAATGCTAAAAATCACAAAAATGTATCCTTAAAATGTTCTGTGTCTTGCCTTTAAGTTTTAGTTAAAATCACGGAGCAGTCCCGGTCTTCAGAGATATACAAATATTGCCCAGATATTGCGTCACTTCCGGTCTGACGTACCCTTTGTCTGCGGCGGCTAGGTGAATCACAGACTCAATTCCCCGATTCCAGACCGCAAGGAACAAATCAAGCACACCCAGACACGGTCACAACTACCAACTGAGCACATCGGCGTGTCGCCCGTAACAACCGTTTTCTCCTTCATTTCCCAAACGACAACTTCTCGCTTGATGCCCTCATTAATCAGTGCGCGCGCGATGACTTACCCAGCGGTCTTTCTTAATGATTATCATGTCAGTTATGGTTTAAAATAAAGGTATGCTTGTTTGACCTTATCATAATTAGAGAACTGCATTTTAAGGTGGAGTGTCTGCTGCTGAATTTCATCGTCTCATTTTTCAGTCTGGCGGACCATTTTGAGAAAAGATCTGGTGCACTTGCCCGGATGCTGGAGACAATGGTTGGTGATTCATGATACCAAGTGCAGAAAGTGCAGAAGTTTTTTTGTTGTTGTTGTTTGTTTGTTGTTTTTTTCTCTCCCATAAACAAAAGATATTTCCTCAATTTTAGCAGTATAATGTTAGTATCTAAATGTGATTTTTACTGTACTTTTTTTTTTAACTAAAGTTGTTTACTACAAGTTTAGCAATGTAATGTTCGTATCTAAATGTGATTTTTGTTACTGTATCAATTTCAAAAAAAAAAGGAAAATTAAAATGAAAATGTATTAACAGAATATTCTTCAGGCACCATATTGTCTTTTTTCTTAACCAGTAATCAATAAACTGTCAAATTATATTACTAAAACATGTGGATATCAGCAATCAAAGGTAGTTTTAATATCTTATTATATATAACTCAAATCGTTGTTGATTTACATTGGATTCAACTGAAATGCTTTTTTTTCAGGCATTTAAATGTTTGTATGTGCGTTGAGTTTATCGTCCCAGCGACAGTATTTCAGTCATTTGGAGACGATGTCTACTTTAGACAGATATAGCGTTGCCATACTGCAGTATCACGCCGTAGACATGTGGCATGATACCACGCCTAGTCGCATTATCCTGCCACTGGGCCAATCAGTCAACCAGTCCTGGAGCTACCATCTACATGGAGTTTACTACTGTTATACACAACGTATACAGCAGGTCCAATATTGAAATGTGTGTGTGTGTGTGTGTGTGTGGTTAGATTGTAGTTCCGTATCACGCATTAGTATGAAGCGTATTATTTCGATGGGCAGGATAGAATATAACCGATTTAGATACCAGAAGATATGATATAATGAAGTAACTTACGAAAAGGTAATATTTTAATGGACATGTAATGTTTTCATTATGACGCAAAGTACTCTACTGACGTCATGCCATTATGTGATGTCACAGAAAGGCCAAAGCTCAAGTCCCCCTTAAGAAACGTAAAAGAAAATGTTTATAACTGAAAGGTTGGAAAGTGAAGCCGCTGTCAAGTTTCCGTGTCTCCCGACACTTCAACACGTGGCTGTTGCAGTGTATTATAATGCATACATACGTTGGTTTTGACAGGTGTAAATTAATTAGCTCGAATCATTATAAAATTAGTTACCGAAGAAGGTAGCAAAACTGTGCGCATTGTACTCACGTCCATTGTCATCTGGTATTACAAATGTCACTTTTAGAAACGTACGATATTTCAAACATGGGCAAAGAAGGCACAACATCAGACGACTTTGTTGTGTTGGGTTTACGTTCCGCCGTCGGTATTTCAGAGAGTATGCATACCTGAGACAGATCGAGTGCTGCCAAGCTGCTGGGTCACGCCCGTTTAAATATAACACTTTTTGACCTACACATTGTGGCCTATAACAATATCTCACTTCTCTCTTGGACCTACACATTGTGCCCCATAACAATATCTCACTTCTCTCTTGGATCTACACATTGTGCCCCATATCAATATCTCACTTCTCTCCTGGACCTACACATTGTGCCCCATAACAATATCTCACTTCTCTCCTGGACCTACACATTGTGCCCCATATCAATATCTCACTTCTCTCTTGGACCTACACATTGTGCCCCATATCAATATCTCACTGCTCTCTTGCACCTACACATTGTTCCCCGTATCAATATCTCACTGCTCTCTTGCACCTACACATTGTGCCCCATATCAATATCTCACTTCTCTCTTGGACCTATACATTGTGCCCCATATCAATATCTCACTTCTCTCTTGGACCTACACATTGTGCCCCATATCAATATCTCACTTCTCTCTTGGACCTACACATAGTGCCCCATATCAATATCTCACTTCTCTCTTGGACCTACACATTGTGGCCTATAACAATATCTCACTTCTCTCTTGGACCTACACATTGTGCCCCATAACAATATCTCACTTCTCTCTTGGACCTACACATTGTGCCCCATATCAATATCTCACTTCTCTCTTGGACCTACACATTGTGCCCCATAACAATATCTCACTTCTCTCTTGGACCTACACATTGTGCCCCATATCAATATCTCACTTCTCTCTTGGACCTACACATTGTGGCCTATATCAATATCTCACTTCTCTCTTGGACCTACACATTGTGCCCCATAACAATATCTCACTTCTCTCTTGGACCTACACATTGTGCCCCATATCAATATCTCACTTCTCTCTTGGACCTACACATTGTGCCCCATATCAATATCTCACTTCTCTCTTGGACCTACACATTGTGCCCCATATCAATATCTCACTTCTCTCTTGGACCTACACATTGTGCCCTCAATATCTCACTTCTCTCTTGGACCTACACATTGTGCCCCATATCAATATCTCACTTCTCCATATCATATCTCCTTCTCTCTTGGACCTACACATTGTGCCCCATATCAATATCTCACTTCTCTCTTGGACCTACACATTGTGCCCCATATCAATATCTCACTTCTCTCTTGGACCTACACATTGTGGTCCATATCAATATCAATTTGGCCTACCCATCAATATACAATTCTCTCTTGGACCTACATCGATATTGTGGCCCATATCAATACACCACGGTACATTTTGGCCCATATATTTTGCCCATATCAATACACAACGGTACTTTTAGACCTACATATTGTGGACAATATCAAAACATATTGTGGCCATATCAATCACACGGTACTTTTTGCCATATCATCATACAACGTAACTTTGGACCTATTATTGTGGCCCATATCAGTACATCACATGACTCTTGGACCTACATATTGTGGACAATATCACTACATCACGTAGCTCTTGTATCTACATATTGTGGCCCATATCACTACATCACGCAACTCTTGTATCTACATATTGTTGCCCATATCACAACATCACGCAACACTTGGATCTACATATTGTGGCCCATATCATTACATCACGCAATTCCTGGATCTACATATTGTGGCCAATATCAATACATCACGTAACACTTGGATCTACATATCGTGGACAATATCACTACATCACGTAGCTCTTGTATCTACATATTGTGGCCCATATCACTACATCACGCAACACTTGTATCTACATATTGTTGCCCATATCACAACATCAAGTAACACTTGGACCTTTATAATGTGGCCCATACAAAAAACAAATAACTCTTGGACCTTTATATTGTGGCCCATATCATTACATCACGTAACACTTGGATCTACATATTGTGGCCAATATCAATACATCACGCAACACTTGGATCTACATATTGTGGCCCATATCACTACATCACGCAACTCCTGTATCTACATATTGTTGCCCATATCACAACATCACGCAACTCTTGTATCTACATATTGTGGCCCATATCACAACATCACGCAACTCTTGTATCTACATATTGTTGCCCATATCACTACATCACGCAACTCTTGTATCTACATATTGTTGCCCATATCACTACATCACGTAACTCTTGTATCTACATATTGTTGCCCATATCACAACATCACGCAACACTTGGATCTACATATTGTGGCCCATATCACTACATCACGCAACTCCTGTATCTACATATTGTTGCCCATATCACTACATCACGCAACTCCTGTATCTACATATTGTTGCCCATATCACTACATCACGCAACTCTTGTATCTACATATTGTTGCCCATATCACTACATCACGTAAGTCTTGTATCTACATAATTTGGCCCATTTCACTACGTCTCGTAACAGTTGGACCTACATATTGTGGACAATATCACTACATCACGTAACTCTTGGACCTACATATTGTGGCCCATATCACTACATCACGTAACTTTTGGACCTACATATTGTGGCCCATATCACTACATCACGCAACTCTTGGACCCACATATTGTGTCCCATATTACTACATAATGTAACTTTTGGACCTACATATTGTGGCCCATATCACTACATCACGTAACTCTTGGACCTACATATTGTGGCCCATATCACTACATCGCGTAACTCTTGGATCTACATATTGTGGCCCATATCACTATATCACGTAACTTTTGTATCTACATATTGTGGCCCATATCACTACATCACGTAACTATTGGACCTTTATATTGTGGCCCATATCACTACATCACGAAACTCTTTTATCTACATGTTGGGGCCCATATCACTACATCACGTAACTCTTGGACCTTTATCTTGTGGCCCATATCACTACATCACGTAACTCTTGGACCCATATCTTGTGATTCATATCACTACATCACGTAACTTTTAGACTTACTTTTTCTGACCCATATCACTACACCACGCCACCTTTTTGACCAGCGTGATATGACAATGAGAAAGCTCTATCTGTAATATAGAAGTGATAATATCCTGAAACTATCCTGAAACTATCCTCTCTTGGATGCACTAGGCTCCATATGATACATTTATTTCTATTTTATCCTCGCTGAACCGCCTACTGTGCCTCCATGATTGATAGAGATTGTCTATTTACTTGTAACTGTATACAATGAACACTTTATATGCAATAAACTGTCTCCGATTCGATAGATCAGGAGACAAAAAGATATACACATATAAGCCATCAATTGATTAAACAATACCATAACTTACTATCTTATTGTTTTAATTGAAATTATGATTTCTGTTCCAAACGCATGTCCTTCTGCTTACTCAAAATGCAACACTTATGGCACGCAAGCTGATAAATAACAATAGTTTATGATGAAACGCATAATAACTGTTGTCATTTATTTGGGGCAGTTTTTCAACTGAGAATAATCTATGGATCCATCTTTGACAAAGCTACTCCAACATACTTGTGTATGTACATTTAAAGGAATTCCTACATTCATTTACCGAATATGTATTTCCTTTGTGGAGATCGAACACCCCAACTTGCGTGTTCGTATATTGTGCCTTGATATGTTCTGCTACATTAATGTCTACTCATGTGCTGCACTGCTAGTAGCCAGTGTAAAAGGTCTTTGTAATTCTTCTAGAAATGCGTATTTTAATTCCAATCAAGCCACCCTTTTCAAAAACTTTTAGTTGGATATCCTGTATAAATCATTTAGTAACCTTATCCATGATAAGTAATCGTCTCTGAAATTATTTGAGAGCAATGCAAATCAGACTCACTTTTATGGTCGGGTTTTTTTTAATTGTTTTTTTATATTTTTTTTGAGTTTCATAAATTTCGTGCATTCCGAATGGCAGTGACATATATATTTTCAAGCATGCAGTTTTTTAAATAATTAACCAGAAAACAATCTGGCATCGTTGAGTTCTCGAAGTCATCGATGTAGAAAGAAACCGAAAAAGGCCGAATTAATCGAACCCGCTTTTCACTATTTCGATAGCTATCCTGTTAATTGGAAATTATGTCACCCTCGTCAGTCAGGACCATCCCATGATCTGAATATGACTCTTTAAAAGTCTTGTCCAATTAACGGAAACTGATTCAAGCTCATTGCCTCTTCGGCTATTTTTCATCGGTGAGCTATTTCACGCCCCAAGCTGGTTTACATATCTAGCTGCATTGTGCCCAAAGTTGTAGGTCTGAATTAATCTAATTTCAGGTGCGGTTAACGTGGCAAGTTAGTTCATTATTAATAATCTATTTAAAGATATGGTAAACCAAGCAAGTTTGTTATTTGCTATAAATATGGTCCTATCATAAACAATATGACTGTAGACTAAACCACAGAAACCCATTAGTTAGCTGGGTTTTCCATCTGCTGATGTGACGCATCCGAGTATCAGGCTACTTCTAGAACAAGTCGGTCCCGTCTCAAAAGTGCATGACTGAGCGTGGTACCAGTCACTTGTCTAATATAGGGTGATGGCGCAAAGGGCGCCGTGGTTCATTGGCAACTTACCCAGACTGCCGATCAGAAGGTTGTGAGTTCGAACTCCGTCGGGAGCTACGAATTTGTATGACCTTCCCATGTGCAAAGTACTGGTCCAACCCTGGAAACACCGAGAGGGATTAGTATAAGTTGTAAGAACTTGTTTCCGAATCGACTGAAAACGAATATATTTGAACTGACGCCGCAAAAACTAGTATATGAGTTTATTTCCCTAAATTTAAGAGAATCTCATAATTAACATTAATGATATTAAAGAGAATTGTATATATTCGTCTGCTATATATCTACTTCATCTTAAATGTATAGCCAATACCTTTGCAATATATTAAGTATTGTTCGACATCACAAACAAGTGCAGATATAATATTAAGACAAATATCGTGGTTCCCTTAAGTCTGAATATTTGAGTTGTGTGACACACTACTGATTATTAACGGTGAATAAAGTATAAGAAAAAGGTATATTAACATTTCAACGTCATAGTTTCTATATACTAAAGATTTAAATCATTCGAAAATTTCCTAAATGATAAAACTAAATGTAAGTATAGATAGGTTCGTATGCTGTCGTCAAACGATGAAAATGTAACGAAGCGCAATAAACATGACAGACCCACCGGAAGTTGACGCACTAATACACTCACGAATAACCTGTGATTTACAAATACCTTCTCAATAATAATACATGTAAGTTTTTTTTTTTTTTTTATTTATCAAAAAAAAAAAAAAACTTGCTTAGGCTTTTTTAGACCTACACATTCGAATTTATTATTAAGCGTGGTTTTCATTTAAGATTAAATATGATATTTATTATATAACATTCTAAATTCATCCACAAATTGCATAAACAAATTAACAGAGAATTAGTCAGAAGACATAAATAAGTAGCTACAGTAGAGACCAACGAAGAACTCTGGCTCTACATGCATTTTATTGTCCTGGTTTCTAATCACCTTTCCATTATTTGCCTGCATTTATTCTACACATTTATGGAACGAAATTACAGGACGCCGTTCACCATTTGTTGCTTTTTAAATATAGTTTTCCTACAATTTAAAATGTATAACTTTATTTCTCCATAACCTCTTAAGGCACCAAATAACGTTCTGTTGAGACCAATTTAAATGGCATGTGTGGTATGTATGGTAGTGTTACACACAATTTCGAAAAGGAAAACCACTCATTAAAATAAGAAGGCAAACAATGTTAATGTTTCGGACTTGACTTGACTTGACTATTTGAGCTTACCGTCGATACAACAGTATTTCAGCCACATAGCGACGTCCTGCTAATTACAGGTGGAGGAAGACCCCGAATGCACGTAGGCATCCGGGTAGAACGACCTACCGCAAGCCAGCAGGAAGGCTTCCTCACATGAAAATCATCCGAATGATCCTGTCGGGATTCGAACCCACGCGGTGAGGGGTGTTAAAGTCAGCGACTTTACCCTCCCGGTCAAGGAGGCTTCTTAACGTTTTGGATAACAAAAATCCAATGTATTTTTGTAATTTATTGTTTTACTGTTAATATTGTATTAAGTGATACTTTCTGGATTTTTTTATCAACGCGCGTTTGAGATGTACATTTATACTTTCCGTTAAGTACGCCTAATTACGATTTTTTTAAAATTTATTTTTAGCATTAAAAGAACAACATTAAAACAACATCAAAATATACAATTACCACTAAAAATAGTCCAGCGAAATCGTGGGAATGTTACTTATAATTTGAATTCGTCTGAATAGATAAGAGTTATATTATGTCCCAGTGCCCAACAACAGGATAGGGACTATGGGTTTCACATAAATTAATCGGCCTTGGTGACGCATGGCTTTGAAGCCGAGGGTTGTGGGTTCGATCACTACTGGGGTTGGCATGGTCTCCGTAATGAGTGACTTACAGTTTCTTTCTGATGGTCATTCGTCTTCCACCGCTGTACTAAGTTAACCACAGAGATGCATGCTAAATTTTTATTACTGTTAGAATATTAGCCTTTGGTGACATAAAACGGTGTTAAATAATCCAAATAAAATCAAATAAACCAAGTTAGACATACAAAAAGATCATAAAAGTAAAAGGACTCTTTGCTTTCACATGTTTAAAGGTATGTGTTTTCAAATTTCAAAGGGGAAGGATAATAGTTGCAGCATTGGAATATAATGCTGAATGGACTATTTAATGGTACCTTTAATTGGTGTGAACAATATTAGTTTTATTGCGACATGCATAGCAGAATTAAACAAATTCTATAGGAATGACAAACGAATTGGAAAAACAAATCACAAATCTAAAACTAACAGAATGCACAGGTTAAACTTGGGCTATACCATCCGTTGCCCGATATTGGTGGGGCAATATTAATATTGAATCGGGTACGAATGACGCCATGAGCCCCACTTAGTACTGTACACAGCTGTGAAGTTTTCTTAGCCTATGATCATGTACCATGCTTTTCACGTGTACCTTATGCTGCATGAAAACTGAATATCGTGGTTTATATGCACACCAGACAACAGACAACATAAATTCGAAAGCTCTCAAATATAAATAAAAAGAACTGTGTTGTTAAACCGATTTCGTTGCTTTGAAAACCTCTTGTAACGTGGCTTCGAGGCTAGTCGAGGTTCCACATGAAGAGTAGAACTATTTTTTGAACAATACAAATAACTCACTACACGGTGTTCCCCAGAAATGGTAATATTTCTAGATTTATCCAATTTCGATGATCACCATAAATTCTTGCAAATTGTGTATTTTTTATTTATTTTTAAACACACATAAAACAACTGCTGAATTGTTACTGAATAACCGTGATACTCTGTGTATATAATGTTGATTCGTAACGGCGCCAAATCCGACACAAAAATCAGCATGTTTCTTTGGTAATCTCAAAGTACTGCGTTCGGCATTATTTCAACTTCATGAAACAAAAGTTCAATGTCTTCTATGTTAAATTGTTTGTTGTGTCGGTGACCTTACGTCTTGCCGCTTCTGCACTCCTTGTCGACGGAACTGTCGTCTGCTTCACTGGAAAGCACAGTGCTAAAAGTACGTCACTTCCGCCCGCACAGTCAGTCCGCGGTCGCACGGTAAGCACGAGTAACTCATCCTTAGCTTCCCTAGCGTCAGACTTTAAATTATTTCCATTTTTTATCATCAATATTAATTTAACCATCTCTGAACCCATTAAACCTGCAAATGGTACAAACAAGATAAAAGTGCTATAAAAGAGCTATAAATCTGCGTAAATAGTTTATGACAATAAATTTATATTTATACTGGCTGGGCTAATGGATTTCGTAAATCAATGTTTGTATATTGATTCGTACTGCATTTTGCTTTTTTCACCTCTCAACATTTTGTTTACTAATCCATACACACTATAAAACTCACGCCGTAGAAGTATTGGCATAATACACCCTATCCATAGTTATCCCGCGGAATACAGTGAATGCGTATTCCGCATTTTTCACAGCATTTTGTACTACATGTCTAGTCTGATTTTCAAAGTCGTTAATTAAAGCGTTTTCATTGGAGAAGTTTCCTTTTAATTCTCTTTTTAAATTAAGATATAATTAGAGTAATTAGAATAAAACTTAATGTATGGTTCTGGTCTCCAGAAACTATTCATTTTATAGTGGATTATATTACATAATAGTGACCAATTCTAACAGACATTACTTTTTGCAGGAATTAAAATGCATTATTTTCTTTGTGTCCCATTGATTATTCTGTCCTAATTTTCAGTTGATAGATGTGAAAAGAAAGATGTCTGATCCTATCAGCAAAGTCAGAATTTAAGGGGTTTTTTTTTCTTAGACGCACATTTTAATTGAAATACCCTAAATTTCACAGAATCCCAACATCTCAATGAGTGGATACTCATGGTAATACACTGGTACTTATACGATCTTGTAAATGAGCTAGCTTTTGTTTTCAGTTTTATTTATTTTTAAAAAAAAATAATTTAAATTATCATTTAAATTCGATCAGTGTAGCAGAAAAACAACACACTTTGCATAATTATCATCATGCAGGTACTTTTTTATTTTACATGAAATCTTTTTATTGCTTGACTTACTTTAATACATAATGTAGGCTATCATCCTGATGGTAATACAATGTTCTCTTGTAAGATACAATTTTCATTCAATAGAAAATGAGATATTTAATAACGTGACTTTACGAGAATAGGACAATTTGTTACGTGCTTTTGTGAGATTTAGACTAGTTGCCAATCTTCGTTAAATAGGACTTTGCTCAACGAAACTCAGGACACATTCTTGAAAGGAGGAAGTGTATTTAGTAGATGTGTATTATGGCTCTTGTACTTACTAACCATAGATTTAGCTTTTGTGGCGACGTGGTAGAGTATCAAAACGAGGGTTTCTAGTTCAATTACAATAATATTTTACTCCGTTGCAATAAAGTTTACAAGTTATTTCACCTTAATCTTAAAAGTGATTTGAAGCCCAGGAATGCAACAAAGGCCAGATGTTGTGCCCGGAAGAGCTTGGTGTAGAGAATTTAGGATTCGCACCTTGAAGTGTTGAGACTGAAGCCTCAATGGAACTAGGTCACTATAACCTTACTAGCTTGTAACAGTATGTCACTCTGACGAGTTAGGTGAGTGTGGATGCACTTATTGCACTCCAATCGGACCGGGCAAAAGGACGTTCGTGTCAGATCAGTCAGTGGAGGCTAGGCCATGTTGCCACGTGATGTCCGCCTGGTGTTGACAGTTCAAAGGTGGGATGACCGATAGATAACGTCTTGGTCCTGCATAGAAGAACTTAGGGTGGGGCGGGGTACGGCTGTCACCGCTGTATGACCTGTCCACGTGAGGTGAAGGTTACGTGCATCAGGGCCGTCTGGGTGACATGACTACGTCCCGCAAAATGAACACGCGGAAACACGTGTCGGTGCCTATTCAACCAAGGTAAACCTGATCAGCCGAAAACAGAACTAAGTCAAGATTAGGTTTCGTTTTATCGAGACATCAATGTTTAAGCCTAGCAATATTTACAAGTATCTAATAAATTTGAAAAAGAGCATAAAACTTAAAAAAAAAATTTAAAAAAAAACATGACATGCGCCTTGAAAAGGGCTCATTAGCAGAGAGAGCGAGAGCGAAACTAGGCTAAGTGCTTATAAATGTATATGAACTTAGCCTAGTTTCGCTCTCACCCCTCGATATATATATATATATATCGGACAATATCTGGCTGCTTTAAGTAAATCGAAAGATATATATATACGTTGCGAATGATTTTAACCGAAAGGTTGACAAAAAGCGGAATTTTAAAACCTCTTCAGCCCCCCTTATGAAATATATTTTTAGATAACGTTATAATTATTCATTCTTCACTATTGTTATTTTTTTATTAAGTATTTCCTATAATGAGGTGTTTAAACCATGTTTGCTTGTGTTATGTTTCCGACCTACATGCATGTCTCTTTAAATTCTAACGTTGAGTGTTTTAGTGTTTTAAGGAACAGAGTTGAAAAGTAAACTCAAATAAATAATTGGCTATGAGGGAAGACCCGGATGAAGGCCGGTCCCATGTCTGTTTGACTGGCTTGAATCTGGACCATCCCTGACGGTAACCGTCTGACACAGACTTACAAACCCTGGTCTCTATTTCAACTGCTCGCGGGTAGTTCATGAACCAAATTTACGAGTATTGTCACGCGGTAAATCAAGTAGTCTCGCACAAGCACAATAAATCTCGTGTAAACTCGTTAGCAGATGACGCATCGAAGAATGGCAAACTCGAGATCTTGGGGCTATACACCGACAACGACACCACTCACGAACGTGTATTACTCAAAAATGACCCTCAGCTTCGTACCTGCATTGCCCATCTACAAATTACACCTATATAGTAATAAAACTGGTCGTGTATTTAATAATATACCTATAGGTAGTTAGTACACTCGATGAGTCTGTATATATTATTGTATATTATTGATTAATGTTTTTTTGTAATTGTCATCACACATAATTGCATAAACAAACAATCAGTCCACTCACTGACTCTCTCAGAAGGTTCTTTGATGTAACATTTTACACTTCATGAATTATTTCAAAGACCTATTCAACAGAGGTACGAAACGGTCCGAAATAACGGTTTTCTCTCGTGACGAAAAACAACAGGTAACCAGTATAAAGGTGCTGCTTGAGGCAGCACATTGAAATAAGCACGGCGAGAAAAAAAAGCTGTCTGATAGTAAAATTTATGGTTGACAGGAAAACAAATTGTTTTAACATAACTGTGGAACTTGTTTACAGAAGTATATATATTTGATTACATAAATGGAAAACTAGTTCGGAAACTTGAAGTAAATATTAAAATGAAGAAAGACACAAAATATGTTTAAATATGAAAGCAAAGGCATAATATACAATTTAGAGGACACAAAAAAGGTTTCAATGTAAGATGGTGAGAAAAATGAGACCAGGACTGAAACCCGAGACCACTAATAAAAGTCTCCCACCGATAACTGTTACATATTCCCTGCAATTTGGAAGTTGTTGAAGAATTTACAGAGATCAAATTGTTAATGTTCCTGATGAACAAAATGCAGTATATACATTGGAGATACTATAATGATCTCTTGTTTGGTGCAAGATAACCAAGTAAGAAAATGTGCAGCCAGACCAAGACTTCAGTCTGGGGCCCCTAAAGGGCTTACAGAAAAAAATAGCTGGAAATTGGAAGGTTTTATAACGTTTTACAGTGGTAAGAGATTAAAAATTGTAAAAGAAAATCTTATTTTTCTGTATTTTTTTTTTCAAGAAATAATTTTAATATACAGCATAAAAAACAACATAAGAATGCATAGAAAACTTGTTTTCAAGATGTTTTTAGATATATATATATATATATATATATATATATATATATATATACATTTTAGTATCACATTTAGAAAATACTTTTTTAAGTATGGTAATTAATAACTGAAATGAAAATATCACAAATTCAAATAAAGAGAAAATATATTGTTCTAGTGAACTAAAACAGATTACTACCCTTCAACAAGAGTGTCCGTAAGACAACACGCTCGACTGTTTGAATGCTTGTCAATAAAGATAAATATTGCAGTTAAAGGCAAAATAAAAATCTCTGTGTTATCGAAATATACACAAGAACAATAAACATGTGCTCCAAATTATTAAGCAAATCTCAAAGAATTCAGTGAAAAATTTGGTTAGTACAAAAAGATTAATCAAGTCAGAAAAGGGGCATAATTATGTCAAAATCCAAGACAGAGTCATGTACTCTTGCCATGTACAAATAGAGGTGATGGTATATACAGTTATTTAAAGTTTCAAAGCAATACCTCAAAGGGTTAAGTGAAAAAATGAGGTGGTGCGAAAATCTTAACAAAAATTCTTTAAAAAAAAGGGGGGGGGGATAACTAGTTCAAAGTTCACCCCCCTTCTCTCTCTTTGATATGAATCAAATATACTTTCACGAATTATTTTAAAATTAAATAAGCGGCATTAAACCTGTCTTGATTTATGTTACTGAGAGGATGTAACCACGGACTTGTGTTGTTAATTCCGTCTGGAAATTAATTCATATTTGTTTCATGATTTAATAATAAAACTGTTGTGTATATTATCTCTCATGCAGTGTATGTGACCCCGTATTCATATAGTACGGGCCAGGTAGTTGGGTGCGATTTTCAGGACGACGCGAGGCCAAGCAAATTAAACATGTTCCTTATATTTTACATTAAATAAAATTATTGGACTAACTGAAACTGATTAAACCAAATTATCATTTGTCAGGCGTTCTTTATTGGAGGAATTCAATTTAATACATGTATATGGTTTTCGTGGTAAACTAAATTTTTGTAAACATACTTTACTTGAAACACTACGAGAAGAGCAGATACTAGGAGAAAAGGGGGGTGTATCATTTCTAAAATATAATCGCAGTCATCGGAATCTATTTCAATGCGTGTACCTCCAAAGTACATTTTTGCGTGCGCGTGAGCTCACGTGTGCCTGCGCGTGCGCTCACGTGTGTATGATTGTGTGTGAATCTGTAATTTATATTCCCCAGCTGCAACATACCGAAGTCATTAAAATAGCATTGTGGTATTCCCTTGCTTGACGTAATTAATATATAAGTTAACAATGAAAAAATCATAAATCGAAAGTGGTTGAAATTTTCGTAAAATATATATTTAAATCAAAGCGCTGAGGGCACTGAAGTTGTGTGTGTCTCAAGCGGAAGAGGGTTTGACGAGCTGCAGATATGCAGGGTAACTTAGTTTTTGCCAGATACCAAACTTATATTAAAAAAAATGCACGGTTGTTTTTTTAGATTTGTTTCCCTTTTGATTTAGATATGCATATTTGATATCAATCTTAAAAACTGTAGGCTATAGAAATAGTGAGAGTAACATTGGCGATGTGCAAATTTTAACAGTCCGTTGAAAAAAATGATTTCATCTTTAATTTTTTGTAATGACCTTGTTAACGCAGTTACAGCGTTTTTTGTTTTTTTTGTGTTTTTTTTTTTGTGTGTTTTTTTTGTCAATTGCTTGAAACTTTAACCCCAATTTATTAAATGCAATTTGATAAACAAAAGAAATGCGATAATACTATTCTCTCAGTGCTATCAGCGCTTTGATTCGAACTCTCGGTATCTTCTATAACCAAGCGATTTCACAGTCTATATTTATACATGTAGATATATCAGTGACATCCAATCAACCTCGGATAGCAGATATACAGGTATCGGCCATTCTGTAGTGCAAAAAATAACCCATGGAGGTATCTAAGGTCGTTAGCTTGACGTGATTGTTAGTAAGTTACACGGATTAGTATCGGATTTAAGCTTTCTGCATGGATCATTGTTACACCACTAAATGACCGAAACATGCACATCCACAATCCAAATTCACATACGAGCCACTTTTGCATCAAAAGAAATTATATTTCTCCGCATTGTAAAGTGACAGTTACGCAACATCATAGAGAAATTATTTCTTCTCTGCTTTTATGCCACACACAATTATTGTATTTTTTTTTTTACTACCTAGACCTTTGTCCAGAGGACACAGATGCCCCCATCCGCATTTTCTAAAGCAAAAGCAAAGTTGGGGGGCAAAAAATTTGAGTTTTCAACACTTAGGCTGAATCTCAGCATACCTGTGTTGCAGAATTTTGTTCAATCGTTAGATCATTCATACTATATTTGTGAGTACGTCGCACGAAAACTTTGGATTTGAAGGGAAACATACTAACACACTCTACTCAGTCAACACATTCAGCAACGCTAACAAATAATACTCACTCAACGCATTCTGTTACACTTACACAAACTTTCCTCCACCAACACATACTGCTACACTTACACACTCAACACATTCTGCTACACTAACACACTCAACACATTCTGCTTCACTTACACAATCAACATATTCTGCTATACTTACACACTCAACACATTCTGCTACACCAACACATTCTGCTTCACTTACACAATCAACATATTCTGCTATACTTACACACTCAACACATTCTGCTACACCAACACACTCAACACATTCTGCTACACTTACACACTCAACACATTCTGCTACACTTACACAATCAACACATTCTGCTATACTTACACACCCAACACATTCTGCTTGACAACACACACAATACATTCTGCTACACTTACAAACTCAACATTTTCTGCTACACTCACACACTAAACACATTCTGCTACACTTACAAACTCAACATATTCTGCTACACTTTACACACATAACACATTCTGCTATACTTACACACTCAACAAATTCTGCTAGACTTACACAAACTTTGCTCCACTAACACATTCTGCTACAACAACAAACTTTGTTAACAACTGAATTTTCTTTAGTAAGAAATAGTCCTTCTTATTTATGCACTGAAGTATGTTGTCAACGAGTATTACAGATTGCATTTCTTAACATGTCTGTAACACACATTTTGCTTTCCTGTCAGAAGAAGTAACATTGCTTTTGGAAGAACGAGCTGATTTCTGTGACGGATTTAACAACACTATGTATACAGAGTATCGGGGTTATTATTCAGTAGTTGTGTTATTTGTGTTTGAAATAAATAAAATTGCACAGTTTGCCAGAATTTATGGTGAATCCATCAAAATTGAATAAATAAAAAATAGTCATATTTCTGGGGAACACCGTTTGGTATATTGGGTTCTCGTATTGTTTGAAAATACCTCTACTCTTCTGGCGGAACCTCGACTTGCCTCGAAGCCACGTTCAAAGATTTGACTTGACTATTTGAGTTGACCGTCGCTTCTACAGTATTTCAGTCATATAGTGACGTCCAGCTGAATACAGGTGGAGGAAGACCACGAATGCACGGCGGCATCGGGTAGGACCACCGACCTACCGCAAGCCAGCTGGAAGGCTTCCTCTCCTTACCACGTTCAAAGAGTGTTACAAAGCAACTTAATCGGTTTTGCGTCCACATTTTAACTACATGGGACCTATTATTAATATTTGAGAGTTATCAAGTTTATTTTTTTAATCTTTTCGATTTTTTCAATGCCATATTCAATTGAAAACAAACCGCCAAATCCAATATATTTTGTTACTATGTGTTTTGTCCAATGTTATTCACTATGTAAATCTTGAAAATGATCTTTTTAATTGAGTGTGGCGTTTATAGGAACGCTCGGACGGAAGACACTGTTGCCTGGCGTTCGTATTAATCACGATGGGTTGAGACAACTTCAAAGCAGTACTATGGTGTGGTCACATATTCACGGAGAACCGCCACAGAAGAGCTACGGTCTAATCGTTCACGGATGACTACGGAAATTCAAATTCCGTAGTCCGCTACGGTTCCAATACGGATGCACAACGGTGTGAGTATGGAGATCGACGGATGTACCACCAAAGCCCGGGAGAGATACGGATTGTTACGGTCCGACACGGTTTAATACGGAGCGACACGATCAGGACGATTGTACTACGGATACACTACGGTTTGATACGGTATAAGTACGGGTTTGTACGAATAAGAACGGTCCGATACGGTGTAGTACGGATCGCTACGGATCGATACGGACCTGCTTCGATTTAGCATTCTATCCACAACCTCTAGCTTGCTCACTTTTACTGGCCATGAAGGGGTCTTCGTAAAAGCCAGTCTGTAGTCCACCATCTCCTCTGTCTTCTTTTACCTGATTAAGTATTCATATATAATCATTAATGTAAAATATTGATCAATAATGTTTCTCTTCTATTAATAAAATCTGCTGTTTATCTTACAAATTACACTAATTATCGTGAATGTTAATGTTTTAAAAGTAAAGTGCTTGTTTATTATAGTATCACCCATATTGAAAGGGCCAGCCTCCCGGGCTTATGAGACCCCTCATTCTCTGTGCATCTTTACTCCCAATTCCTATCCTTTATGCCAGGCACCAGGCAATCGGTAACCATTCATTTAACTATAAGCTGGCGGTTCACCAACCAGCCATATCAGAACAAGCTCCTGGCGGGGCTCGAACCTTCGACCTCCCTTTCCTTTGGCGGACGCCTGAACCACCAGGAAACGGAGACGGTTTTATGTACTAGTATTATTTGATCTTTTTACCTGCATCTTTAGCATCGTTGTTTGGATAAAAGGTCACATTATAATATAAGACTGATGTTTATTCAGTTTCATACAATGTTTTGTAAAATATGTAACCTTAAATGTAAAGCTATTACTAAAAGTACGATAATAATATGATTATTATCTCTATGTATGTCATCAAGCAGTGGCATTTTGTGCCTTATCAATATCCAGTTGCAACCAATTTATTGCAAACACCATTTGTTGACGATTCATGATTGTGCACTCAACGACAAAACACAAATACGTTGTGTCTTGAGGGGGTATTTATAATACCCTTGTGGAAGTACATGATACTGAATTTATCCTACCAAACAGTAGTTGTCCGTACAATTCCGTACTGTGTCGTGTTGCAACATAGTAAACCGTAAAAGACCATTGCTGCAACGTAGTAAACCGTAAAAAACAGTGTGAATCCCTGCCTCTCCGTAGTATAAAGATCGTGGATTTCCGTGACAAATCCGTATCATAATCGTAACCCCTTAAATTTTGGGCCTACGAATAAGTACGGACTGATACGGTTTTCATACGGACCAGAACGTATCAGTACGGTCTATTACGGACTAGTAAGGATACGCTACGGTTATTTGATCCGTAGCGATTTTTTGTGCATGTTCAATAATTGTCAAGGATCGCTACGGATATATAAGACCTACTACGAATTACTACGGTTACAATACGGAGAGCTACTGACCAATACGGGTAGTTACGGACGATGCCGGAACGAATCCGTAGCTCTTCCGTGGCGATCTTCCATGAATATGTGACCAGGGTATAAAGTAGGATTCACAGGGTCATTAATACCCGATTCAAAGCTTATATTGACATACTTATATCAGGCAACGGATTATATAGCCAAAACTTAACCTGAGCATTGTGTTAGCACCATATCATAAGTCTTAGCTTTGTGATCATTTTTTTTCAATTCGTTTGTTATTCCTGTAGAATTCGTTTATTTCAGCAATGCAGGTCGCAAAAATCTATTATTGTTCACAGCAATTGAACGTCCATTATTCTGCACTATATTTTAATGTGGCAACTATTATCCTACCCCTGGGAAATTAAGAACACATACCGTTTAACATGTGACAGCAATGAGTCCTTTTTAAATTTATGTCCTTCATTTTGTGAGTTTAATTTGGTTTATTTGAATAATTGAAGGCAATTTTATAACATCAAAGGCTTCACAGTCAAGCGCCATCAAGCCGGTTTTTTATGAGAAACACCTGGTCCCCATCCTTGGACTCTGGGACATGATATAACATATCTATTCAGACGAATTCCAACAGTAAAGAACATTCCAGCGATTTCTCGGGACTTTAATTCTAAGGCTATTCATACTAGTATTGAACGTAACCCTTCATTTATATTCATTGAAAAGATATGCCGTGACACCAAAACAAGATAATGAGGATTTAAAATTACTTGACGAAAGTAAAGAAATTATGACTGACTTCTATTTTTCCATGTATGGGTATGTGTTTTACATTAAGTTAAACACCCCCTTATCAAGTATGAAGAACGATGGAACGGTATTGTAAAGTAAGCGAATTTTAAATATTTGATAGATCATATAATTGTGTTTCATGTCTGTTAGCCGATTGAATCACGAAAGGGGAGGCGAAAGAATATTAAGCTTTCAATTCTATCTAGATAAAGCTTTCAATTCTGTTTAGATATAAAACTGTTTTGACGTAGAAGTAGATCAAGGAGTTGATATTTCCATTTATTTCTATCGAACTTAATGGATGTTGATTAAAGATAAGGAAACACTTTAATTTTGAAGATGAAACAAAGTTCTTAAGTATTTCCAATACTCACTCTATAATAAACAAATCTATGTATATAAAGGGCGTATGTTACAGTTTGCTACATTTTCTATATAGACAAAGTAAATCTTACTGAAACCTTATTTTATTTCTTGTTAATGTTTGTGATTTCATTTCAAGTCAATATGCAAATTTGAAACCAATTGATCTTATAGAAGTTCTGTTGCGATTAAAACTGTAAATATATTGCATTTTTCTTTGAAAAGAGGAGATACTTTGAGAATATATATATATATATATATATATATATATATGCATGCTTGATTATAGTATATGTCGTATAGAATTTCTACAAATTTTGTACAGAGACAAGGAATTAAGTACTGAACATTGATTTTGAAACCTTATGTTGTGTTGTTTGCCATTATTTGAGTCATCTGCCCTTGAATATGGCCTAAAAGCGCTTAAATGTTCAAGGGCAGATAACTCAAAATGTAGGACTTTTTCCAAACAAAAATGTTTCTTTTATGATTCTCTTTAATCATGCAAAGTTTAAAAAATCTATGGAACACTTTTTCCTTCTTTCCTTCTTTGCCTATATAGAAAATGTAGCAAACTTTAACCAACACCCTTATTAAATCTTTCTGTGGCAATTTTCCTCCAATTCTGTACAGCGATTGTCGAAAAAAATCGACTTTATTTACAACTCAGTTACCTTTCTTACTAACAAACTATATTAAAAGGCCCAATATATTTCATAATAATAATATACTTTTCATGAAAAAAAAACATGAAAAAAAACACACACATACAAAAAAAAAAAGAAGATAAAACAGCGTTGGTATACTGTAGACTAACGGATTTGTGCAAATATCTGCCGTAAAATAACAAACTACGCTTTTTAGTATTTTGTATGTATGTTTAAATAATCTCATTGTTACATACTCTCATTGTGTACATTTTGCATTAGCATGTATTCCCGAAGATGGTCCGTATTCGGTAATAATTTGATTTTGAAAAACCGTCGCTAAATAAAAAAAAATGTTTTTTTCTGCTACGTCATCAATTTAAATACTGTCTGGTAGAGTTATGTCTTGTAAATAATGACAGTAACTGTCTTGGTATATACGGCAGCCTGAGATGGTTATGTTATATATTTATATATACTGGCAGAAGGTTTCGTGGTATATACACCAAGTCTTTGGGGGGATAGCTTCTATATAATGGCAGTAATTTCTTGGTACATGCGGAAGAGCCTCAATATACTAGTAATGGCAATAATTGTCTTGGTATATAAAGCTTGGTGGGTTATAGGTGTCATATAAAGAGAGTATTTGTATAAATATATACGGAAGTCTGGGTAGGTTATAATTTTCATATAATGACAGTAATAGTATTGGTATATACGGCAGTCTGGGTAGGTTATAATTTTCATATAATGACAGTAATAGTATTGGTATATACGGCAGTCTGGGTAGGTTATAATTTTCATATAATGACAGTAATAGTATTGGTATATACGGCAGTCTGGGTAGGTTATAATTTTCATATAATGACAGTAATAGTATTGGTAAACATAGCGGTCTTGGTGTGTTATAGCTGTCATATTATTCAATAATTGTATTTGTATATACGGCTGTCTGGGTGTGTTATAGCAGTCGTATAATGACAATAATTGCATTGGTATATACGGCAGTCTGGGTGTGTAATAGCTGTCATATAATGACAGTAATTGTATTGGTATATACGGCTGTCTGGAAGTGTAATAGCTGTCATATAATGACAGTAATTGTATTGGTATATACGGCTGTCTGGGTGTGTTGTAGCTGTCATATAATGAGAATAATTGTATTGGTATATACGGCTGTCTGGGTGTGTTATAGCAGTTGTATAATGACAATAATTGCATTGGTATATACGGTAGTCTGGGTGTGTAATAGCTGTCATATAATGACAGTAATTGTATTGGTATATACGGCTGTCTGGGTGTGTTGTAGCTGTCATATAATGACAGTAATTGTATTGGTATATACGGCTGTCTGGAAGTGTAATAGCTGTCATGTAATGACAGTAATTGTATTGGTATATACGGCTGTCTGGGTGTGTTGTAGCTGTCATATAATGAGAATAATTGTATTGGTATATACGGCTGTCTGGGTGTGTTATAGCAGTCGTATAATGACAATAATTGCATTGGTATATACGGCTGTCTGGGTGTGTTGTAGCTGTCATATAATGACAGTAATTGTATTGGTATATACGGCTGTCTGGGTGTGTAATAGCTGTCATATTATGACACTAATTGTATTGGTATATACGGCTGTCTGGAAGTGTAATAGCTGTCATAATAAAATGACAGTAATGTATGGTATATACGGCTGTCTGGGTGTGTTTAGCTGTCATATAAGACAGTAATGTATGATACGCTGTTGAAGTGAATACGTCAAAATGACAGTAATGTATATGGTATATACGGCATGTCTGGTGTGTGAGCGTCAATAATGAAATAATTGTATTTTATAAACGATGTCTGGGTGGTTATAGCATCGATAATGACAATAATTGCATTGTATATACGGCAGTCTGGTGGTATATACTGTCATATAATGACAGTAATTGTATTGGTATATACGGCTGTCTGGGTGTGTTGTAGCTGTCATATAATGACAGTAGTTGTATTGGTATATACGGCTGTCTGGGTGTGTTGTAGCTGTCATATAATGAGAATAATTGTATTCATATAAACGATCGTCTGGGTGTGTTATAGCAGTCGTATAATGACAATAATTGCATTGGTATATACGGCAGTCTGGGTGTGTAATAGCTGTCATATTATGACACTAATTGTATTTTTATATACGACAGTTTTGATAGTTATAACTTTCATATAATGACAATAATTGTCTTGCCAAATACGGCAGTTTGGGTTGTTTATATCTTTCATGTAATGAAAATAATTATCTTGGTTGGGGTTATAACTTTCACATACTGACAAAAAACTGTCCTGGTATATGCCGAAGTTTTGGCAGAGTGTAGCCTCTGTTAACTTACAGAAACTAACTTGATATATACGACAGTCTGAGCGAGCTATAGTGTCTGTATACTGACAGTAACAGTTAAATATATACGACATATATGTGTATTAAATGTAAAGGGGAATTTGGGACGTAAGTATTGCTGTAAAAACTTTCTGGAATGAAATCTAATCGGTATGTGCATTATGTCTTGAACACCCCTCGTACACTACACAATTACTTTACTTTCGTTTTTTAAGACTTACTTATTCTCACTCAACCCCAGTTCTCAGAATCATGTTTTTAAATGCAGTCCCAGTTTTTTCAGAGTTCGTATTTGTGAATGCAACCTCAGTTCCCAAGATCAAAGTTTGTGATACAGTTCCCGCAAGGACCAATGTCTTCAAAAACAGTGATTGTCCAAGCTCTAAGTGTTTGGGAATCCAATGTCATGTTCAATGCTTGTGAAATAATAACAGTTCAATGTTTGTGAGAGTTCACAGGGCCAATATTTGTGAAGTAGCCTCATTCTAAAAGTCTGTGCTTGTAAATACAACTTCAGTTCCCAAAATAGTTCCAGAAAAAAATAGCGGTTTTTGCGCAATCTAATGTCAAGGGCCAATCTTTGTAAAATAAGACCAAGGTTCAGTATTTGTGAATACAAGCTCAGTTCACAGGGCCAATCTTTGTGAAATAGCCCAATTTTCAGAGTTTGTGGTTTGTGAATTCAATCTCAGTTCCTAGGATAAATGTTTTTGATAAAGTTCCAGTTCATAGGACAAAAAGCAGTACAAAGGCACAGTGTTAGTGTATACAATAAAATAATAAAATTTCCTAAGTGTAGTGTTTGTCAAGACAACCACAGATCCAAGGGTCAATGTTTGAATTTTATGAAACATTCGAACCCTTGGTTCCCAGCTGGGAATTTGACATCCCCATCCAAGGTTATGAATATATTCCTAGTCACCAGTGTCAATGTTAATGAATACATTCCAAGTCACCAGTATTTATTATGAATATATTCCTTGGAACCGTATCATTGTCAATGGATTCATTACCCCCCG
>CM037782.1:62576683-62626683 GCA_021229015.1 Solen grandis
TGTCACACTTTGTCCTGCATACTTATTTATTATGTCACCTGCTGTAAGCAGAGGTGACACTTACGGATCATTTTTCCATCATCTGTCTGTCTGTCACACTTTGTCCTGTATACTTATTTATTATGTCACCTGCTGTAAGCAGAGGTGACACTTACGGATCATTTTTCCATCATCTGTCTGTCTGTCACACTTTGTCCTGCATACTTATTTATTATGTCACCTGCTGTAAGCAGAGGTAACACTTACGGATCATTTCTCCATCATCTGTCTGTCTGCCTATCACACTTTGTCCCGCACGCTGATTTCAGCTAGACACTAGTTTTCCAAGGAACACTTTTGTATACAGTATAATGTGGACTGTTGGAGGATGTCTTGCCTAATTGTAGGTATATTTCTTGTCCCAACTCAAAATCATTTACTTCCCTTGAAACTGAAAACACAATTGTCCTCATTATTCAGAGTCGTGTAATTATCCAATGATTTCATTTGTCCCCTTTTAAGTTTGGGCTATATATGAAATATGATAAAATGTTTTAAGCAATACTGTGTGAAATGACATGTGACTGTTGATTTTCCAGCCCCACCTGGACCTATAGACAATAAACGGATCAGCATCTCCAAAAATGGTCAGCTGGTAGTCAGACCCAACTCCGACCATGGTCAGTTATCCGGGGAAATGTGGGAGTACCTGTATGAGATATACTGTGGGGGACCGGAGCTGGTCATCAAGCAGGTGGTCCCACCACGAACACTGGCTGAGCAGGCGCAGTCTGCTCCTCACGTGAAAAGTGAGAAACCAGTCGCAGACAGTGAGAGGGAGCTGCAGAAAAATGAAGCCTAGACTGGTTGTTGACCACAAACTGACTACAGTTTACAGACTTGTTTTTGACTTTAGTTAATAGACTGGTTAATGGTTATAGTTGATAAGACTGGTTATGGACTAAAGTTGAAAGACTGGTTATTGACTAGTTTACATACTTGTTGTTGACTGAAGTTCATAGACTGGTTATTGATTATAGTTTATCAACTGGTTGTTGTCTAAATTTTATAGACTGGTTATTGACTGTAGGTTCAAAAATTGAGGCCATAAATACTGGAGAGAAATGCAGCATACTGTGTATAGATTCATTTAAATTGAACGGGATTGATAAATTGAACAGGAACAGGATACTTTCTGCAGTGTTTCTTCTACACTTGAAACTAAAAACTTTATAAGTCAGTCACAAAGTATGGAAAGGAGTTGAGGAAAAGTATTTATTATTCAAGTTTTTGATGAAAATAGTATGTTGTGTAAATATTTGTTTTACAGAAGCATGATGCCAAGTTTGTTTTATTTATTATAATCATGTGCAGTGTGATCGAAGCCTGTGTGACTATTCACTTATAATTTTTCTCATTCATTATTTCCTTGTTATTTATTGTTGGCAAGAATTGGTTAACTTTTATACTGTAAAATCTTTTTTTTCATCAGCATTAAATTTCCTTGATTATGTACTAAAGGAAGTATCATGGATACTTCTATTTGTGAATTGCAAGTTCTGTTAAATGAAAATTTTAGAGGGGGTTAGTATTTGTTGATACTTCTTATGAGCTGTAAGATTGTTTAATGTGATAGAATTAATTAAATTAGAAAACACAAAACTGTCAATAATTTGTTAAGCAATGTGCAAAACAAGCATGCTTTTACTGAAAATGTAATACTGTCAGGTGTTGAGGACATCTGTAAACAATTTACTGTATCATATTTATATATGGAAGCTGCCAGAAAAAAATATCAGAGGCAGCAATTTGAAACCAGGCTCATGTTTCATGAAGATTTCCACCACAAGTGATTCTCCTGGTCTAAATTTTTTTCATACTCCTGCTTCTCAGAGCTCAATGTCTTGAGCCTACCCTTGGCAATGTAGGTGTATGAAAAGCTTGTTATCTGTTCATATTTTTGAGTCGGGGCTGTAAAGCAGGAGTATTCATCTCTCTCATTTGTTGCTCAAGTTATATGTTTAGATTATTTCTTTCTTTACAAAAAAGAAAAAAAGATATTTTCACACAATGGAGTCAAGACAGTGTTGCAGGAGTATTCATTACCTTTAGTATTAATTCTAGTTAAGGATCTGTAATTCCTTTAAGGATAGAAACCCTTTCAAATTCATCTTGTTATGAGCATGTTTTTTAAAGATTATGATTTTTAATTTCCTTAGTATTTAAATTATTGTAATACAAAAATTGAGATTTTTTTTATATAAAGAGAAAAATCTTTTTTGAGATGTTACTTGAGACACATGCCAGATTAATATTTGAGTAGCTACAAGATAAAAGAGGTTTAATGAAAAGGTCTTCATAAATAAAAAAAATTTCAGGAATCCGGTAGCACAAAAGTGAAGATAAATTAAAAAAAAAAATCAAACTAGTCTTCCTAACACCTAGTCAGTTCTCTCCCTTTACCTCATGAATATTCATGTACAAATTTATGACCTGCACGGTTTTCCTTAATAACTGATTGCCGATTGAAATAATTTGTTAAAATTGCATAAAATTTGTTTTGTTTTTTTTCCAGCAATACTTGAAATTTTGAACATCAGAAATCCAAATTGACCCTCGTCAAATCTGTGTTTTTCCCAAAAAATAAAAAAAATGGTTGTTATATTTATTAATGATAACCCTAGACCTGATGAATATTAATTTACTGAACTTTAATGGTATATTAAATAATGGATTTTTTTTTTTTGCTTTACAGGCTGTAGAAACTAAGTTATAATATTTTGTGAGCAAACGGAGGAAACCCTAATCAGATAGGGTTGCAGTTTTCCAATGTGTTAAAATGAGTCTATATGAAGTAAAGAGTTGAGAGTACCATCCAAATTTTTTATTGTGTTTACATGAAAAACCTATGGGAGCGACATGCAAATTCAAACCATAGCATCCTCATTTTGATGTACATGCAGATCAATTGTTAGTATAAGAACTACAATGTTGTAATAATCACTCATTTGATCCAACCTATGATTTACTGTGGATGAAAATTGTTATTTTTTCACTCATTAATAAAAATGGCACACCATTAGCACAAGTTGATTTTCTGTTGTTAAAAATGTTCAGTAAAGCAATGGCATATTAGCACATGACCATAAGGTATTAAACACAGCAGATTTGAACACAACACATATTCAGAATTAGTGGGATTTTTTTATCAATGTACCGGTAAAAGAGATGAGAGAAGGATGGGACAGTACATGTACCGGGTATAGAGTTGCACCTTCAGTCTGAGTAACCATGATTCGAATTACTGTGACTAGACTGTGTGTGGAAAATTACTTGTGTAACTTGGCTAAAACCAGCCTTGCTGTATAACTCTGTTCTTTTTGAAACCATAAGCATTTGTTAGCAAGGGAAAATATAAGTATGTTTGTAGTGTTGGGCAATAAATATCCATGTATTCTTGTATCAAGAATAACTTTTTCTGTAGTTTTGTTGAGATATTTATGGTAACCATGATAACTGAGGACTGAAGGTGAAACTGTTCCAAGTGCATTGATAAATAGAAGGAGATGGGACAGTTTCCCGGACAGCCCTCAGTAGTATTACTTTGATAACTGAGGTTGTATCGAAATTCTTCCATTTTACGTTAATTAGGATACAAGTTCTTACAACTTATATTTAGTACTTTCTGCCAGGAAAGGTCATGAAATGTTCTTGCCCCCAGCAGGGTACAAACCCACAACCGGATCCAATATCGTGCACACTACCTCTGAACCATGGCGCCCTTAATGGAGTTGATGATTGACTGTAGGTTTGAGCAATGTCAAGTTATTCCACTTTTTGATTGAGCACAGCCATTTTGTACCTTGATGTACACTTCAAAAGCCAGACAAGGCTGAAAGCAGTTACCAGTCTAATCAGGTTTTACAGTGGTTGCCTAGATACCAGTGAGTAGCCAACTGTATGAAACATGATCAGCCTGCAAGATGCTGGGCAGGATAGCTTGGATTCATTGTTAGGTGGACCTTTTCTTTGTTTACAGTTATATGTAAATTAGATAAGCAGATTATCCAATAGCTGCACAGGGATATCATGTGATCATTGCTTGACCTGGGTGCATTGCAAAAGCATAGATCATATATAGAAATATTTTTTAATAATTTATTTATTATAAAACTAAATGTGAATTGATTTAATTAACATTTAGAATTATATGACAGTATTTGTATTGTTTTTATTTCAACATATTTTTTTAAAATTCTTTTTATTTTTAAATATTTTGACAGTTCAAGTATAACAAATTCTGAAAACATATTGGAGCCACTTGCTTTAAATTTGGCTCCAACTTCTTAAATTTGGCTCTAATTTTTCTCATTTGGCGAATGTGTTGGCGCAAACATTTTTACAGCCAGGGTGAGCCCTGATAGATGTCAAACATAAAGTTTTGAGCGCAAATGTAAGAATTTCTTTCCGAAGGAAAGAAATGATTTGTATAAGGAAATAATTTTTAATCTATTTATGTAGCGGTACTTAAGACTTGATAGACAAGCTTTCATTCATACTTATATTACATAATAATAGAAAACATTAACAATAAAAAAAATCTTGAAATATTTTAGAATGACCATAGTGTCATTTGTAAAGAAGAGGTTTATTATATATACTTTGTGATTTGAATAAGGACTGGGATGTGTAATAATTATTTTGACGTTTGTGTGTGTGTGTGTTTTTTTGTTTTGTTTATTCTTGTGCTGTGATTGCCCTTAATTTCAGACCCTGCTATGTTATATTATGGAATCATTGGTCAATATTTAAATGGTGTGCATTTGATACCTTGTTTAAGTGTTTGATTTCTTACAGAAGTGTCTCTGTGGCCAAGTGGATATAGTCAATGACTTATTGTATGTTACCCCATTTCCACTGTTGGCTCATGTCCAAGTCGGGTCATTCAAATTTTTCATGTGAGAAAGCCCTCTAGCTGGCTTGTCTAAGGTCAGTGTTTTTACCCAGGTGCCATTGTCTGCAGATTATGGTCTTGCAGTGTTAACAAGGTTGTTATATATACACCATGTAGTCACTTCATCCTCTGCACAAGTCCCGCATTCATTGATAATCATTTGTCTGATCATTTCAAGTGTACTTTAAGACTTGGGGGTACCTTGGATCTGTTTAAACCAGTGTGGTACTTATAAAAGGTTTTGATTTGAAATGGTGATCATTTTAAGTAAGCCAGGTTTTGAGAAAGTTCACAAAATGTCAAATTTTCGGGAATGACGTCGTTGAATAATCTGTACATTACAGTATTGAAGAAATTCTCACATGGGGATAGTGGTATTTTAGCATATCTATGTAAAGACTATTCACTGTGTAGTGTATTTGAAGCAGTCTTTAAAGCTATGACATAACCTGATCAGGGATAGTGAATTATTTTGACCAGAAAGCGCAATAAAGTGATTATATAGGGAGATATAACTTTGGATTTTTATGTCTACCATGTCCAACATGAGTAAAGAATAAAGCAGAAGGTGTGTGTTCAGTCTCCTGACACAACATGTTTAAGTTGGTTGGTTTGTCAAAGGTTAGATTGTTATTGACTAATGATTAAAACTGGTAGGAAGATTTACAGGTAGGGGTTGGAATGTTTTCATGTCTTACATGTCCAGTGTGGATAGATTTAAAGCAGGAGTATTGCTTTCATTCCCTTGACAAAACTTGGCGCTCTTTTCTGACACAACATGTTTGAGTTGGATGAGGTAATAGCAGACTTATGTTAAAATATCTGAAATTTTCAGTTTGGAGCAGGCAATGTAACAATAATTAAACAAGGTCCTGTTCTATTTTTGTTTTAAGATAACACCCAATTTCACTCCTTTTCACAAATTACACCATACAATAAAAAAATAAATGTATATACAAGCCACTCTTGTCACAAAATCTGTATCACTTATCATCACACATGTCTGGTCTAGCCGTATCAAATAGTTATTTGTATAGTCTTTTTTATTTAGTAGGTTTTAACCTTTCTTGTTCACAGATATTTAGTGTGAAAAAAACAACAACACTTTGTGATTGAAGTGTACATTTGTTCATAAAGTTCACCAATGACGTGTATGGCTTTACCAGAGAGATCTTGTATCAACATTTACATACATTTGGTTTTGCAAATTTGTACTTTATAAGTATTACTTTTTTGTTTACCTGAAGAGGTACATATTTTTGTTGCATTCTAGCAATAGCCCTTCTAGTGTATGATATTCATTATTTTCCTTTATGCCTTTTTATTAGTTCCCTACCAGTGTTTACAGGTTTGCCTTCTGTCTGTTTGGATGCCCGGAAATCTGGATCCCGAGATACCTGAAAAACCGTATTATGAAAATTGGTATACATGAATAAATGGCAGTTAGGAGATTCTCCATGTCACTTTGTTTCTTTTCTCAGACCAAAATTCTGGTTGCTATGGTAATGGAAAAATTATGCACCTCACTGGTAGGCGACTATGTGTTGCGTGCAACACCAGTTACTTGTTACCCTACAAATCAGGTGACTTTTGATTTGTCTGTTTAACTTTTTCTGTCTCTCATCTGGGCATTTTAAGAGTGTTTTCCCTTTCAATTTTGCCATTTGTTATTGTGTTTTATTCTTGTCCACTTACACAGTTTAGAGTGAGGCCTAATGTCCATCAACAATACTTAGCGCTAAGTAATACTGAAATTTCATGTATTAGAAATCATAAAAATACCCAAATATTTAATTTCGTAATAACTTATATACCTGTACCCCCCTTGCTTGGCACTCAGCATATAAGGGTAATTCCAGGACTGGTTTGCCCAAGTGGAATAATAGTAGACATTGTCTCCAAATGACTGAAATACTGTTGGTGGGATGTTAAACTCAGTAAATAAACAGATTGTATGTGTAAGCTAAATTTTTATTTATCTCAAAATTAAGTCAAGTAATCAAATATTTCATATTGAATTAAGGGAATAATGGAATGTGTTCATACCATATTTGAGTATGTAAGTATCACTTAGAGCTAAGCATTGATGGTGAATTTAAGCCTGGTATGAAAGATACTTGAACCTACTCTAAAGTTCTATATCAACATATTCATCGGGGCCGCTGTGGTCGAGCGGTTACAGTCATGGACTACAAATCTCTCAGCCCCTCACCGCTGTGGGTTCGAATCCCGGCAGGATGGATTTTTCATGTGAGGAAGCCTTCCAGCTGGCTTGCGGTAGGTCGTGGTTCTACCCGGGTACCTCTGTTTACTCTGGGGTCTTCCTCCACCCGTAATTAGCTGGACGTCGCGATATGATTGAAATACTATCGCAGCGACGGTAAACACCAATACAACAACACCATTTCAGTTGTAGGCTGAAAATAATTTATTTCTCTTTTGTTCTTTGAAAATCAATATTTTCACTCTTGGCTTTACGACATGTGGAAATTGTATTTCTCTGACCAGTGGTGAAATATAATATGTTCTTACACTGTGAAATGAAATCACATATCCTCAGTGAATACCATGATGGACCATAGAGAAACAAGATCAGACTGGAAGTGATTTCTCAATCAAGACAACTTTAACAGTGTTTTATACCTTTCTCATTGTAAAGGCACCAATGTGTAATAAGGCTATCCTAGTTCCCTGTTCTCTAGATTAATTACTGAAGTATAATTTTCGAGCTCATGCTCAAAATATGACTATTGGATTCATCAGGGATTTGAGCATGAGTTTTGATTTTGAGTCTTAGATTGTATGAAATTATTTTGAAAATCTTTGGTCTGGTTTCCTATGGTTAGAACTTTTTTTGAAAAATGTCACTGGTTTTCAGTGACCTGTGTTTGACATGTTTTTATACACACCCAGGCATTCTAGGTTTTGATGGACAGGGAAATTCATCAAAGATTAAAATAAGGGTCTTTTTCATTAATGAATTCATAGTTTTCAAGGACTGAGGTTTAAAATCGTGGGGACCATTGCTATGGTTACAGAATCGGACCAGTTATTGATTTTGTTCAATTCCAAATTTTAAGTTTCTACATAAAATGCTTTTGTTAAAAATGGATTTTATAAAATGGACATTTAGAAATTTTGTTCAATGCATAGACCATTTCACCAGAGAAATCTGCAATTCCCAGTATAATTAACATGACGCCAAAACGCCCCGAAATTAATATGAATATCGGTTTAACCAGTGAAAAGTTGTACAAACCTCCGACAAACAAATGCACGTGAATCTTGTTTTCAATGGTTACCTTAGTTGAACAACCTTCGACAAACATTTGGGACGTTGATATACCTGTTTTGGCGTCATGTTAATTCCCAGTATAATTCGCTGATTTAAATTGACCTATCTGTGACTAGGGAAAATGTTCAAATGTATGTTTATTTCGCATTGAACAATGTGTGGAATTAATACACCACCATGTTGATTGATTTACGTAGGTTTACGTCTCTTTCCAGAGTGAAATTGTCAAAATCTTTAATATTTTAATTCTAACTTGTCAAGCAGGTAATATGAATATTTATTAAATTTGAATACGTAAAAGATTATATTTCTGTTGACATTTTCAATTCCTTTTTCATGCTTCTGTGTAATCTATGGGTAAGGTTTCATAAAATGTAACTTAAACTGTTTTATCTTCTCTAATATTCTTCTGCCTCGTATAGCTTATCTTTCAGTTCTTTTAATTCAGTATCTCGCGTGTATGATGTTATTATGTCACGAAAGCAGTAAGAATAGAGAAATATTGTGTAAGATGAATACATAATTTTTAATCTTAATTGCTGTTTCGTTTCCAGCAGATATATTTGTGTATGTTATGGTGAATTTCTACACCTGATTCTTAATGTATTTAGTGTATGTGTACATTCACAGTAATGTAAAATTAGACTCTTAAAGATAATTGAGCGGTATTCTTAATAGTCTTTGAAATACAGAATAGATATATTGCATGCAGAAATATTCTAGATTATATGGGCAAGTGGTAACATACCCGACATTGGATCTGAAGGTTTTAGGTTCGAATCATGTGAGGGGCAAGGAATTTTCATGGATCTTCACTAGCGCAAACCCAGGAACCATTGAGAGGGATTAGTACTATAAGTTGTTATAACTTTTTTCCAATCAACGTAAAATAAATGTTATAACTTTTTCCCAATCAACGTAAAATAAATGTTATAACTTTTTCCCAATCAACGTAAAATAAATGTTTTAACTTTTTTCCCAAACAACGTAAAAAAAATAAGTTTAAAACTTATTGTGATATTAAGGAACCATGCTAAACTGTTGTGACTACATAGAAATAAACAATCAGTTGCAATTGTCTGGCACCAAGCTCTATATGCATGGATGGTAAGGAGACATTGTTTAGAACCATAATTTCAGATTTAGCTAGAATTATTAGTCGTAGAATTATTGGCACCTATTTTTGTTGACTCTCTCATTCTTAGTGAAACTTCCATGCACCATCTAAATTATTGGAAATGCAATTTTGTAAAACAACAGCAAACAGTATAATCTTAATTTTTATTAAATAACAAATATTACGGTTTTAGTATTGTTGTGTTTTAACAGCACACTATTTTAAATTTCAAAGGCACCGTTCAATTATCTTCAAATGAAATGTGATAAATTGACTGTTTTGAGATACATGATTACATTTAGCATGATGCCAAACCGCCTCAATATGAAGAAGTATATGGTTTAACCAATCAATAGCTATACAAAGATCCATCATACAAATGCACGGTACATTTGCTTTCAGTTAGTTACCTTAGTTTAACAATCTCTGATAAATGTTAGGCGGGGAAATGCTGGTATTGGTACCGTGTTAATTATGGTCATGTTTTCTACCGTTAGTTTCAATATTTTGAGTTTATAAAGAGAAATGTTTAAGCAGAAATACTTTGAAGTAACAACTTACTGTGGGGAGAGACTTCAAATGAAGTGGGAAATGCTGAAGGGCGTAGTTGACCTCTTCAGCTTTAGCATGGTGGATATGACTGCAATTCCAACTTTATCTTGTTTAATTTATTTGCACAGTAAAGTGTTACCACATTATTTTCGCATTTTGACTTTTTTCTATCCTTTATTATGCATTCATGTAGTTCAATATTTTCATTAAATTGATTTATTATTTTTGGGTGAGGTCTGCAATGACTTAAAAGCCGTACCGTTAGCCAAGGGGTTTAGAGGTGGTCGTGGGTTGAAACTCGGACTGTGATGTGCCAGAGTCATAAAAAAGGGTACTTGTATAGCTTCCTTGCTTGGCGCTCGGCATATACGGGTAGTTTCAGGACTGATTGGCCTGGTGTCAGGATAATGTGACTGGGTGTAGTATCATGCCACATGTCTACGGCGTGATACTGCAGTGTAGCACTATGTATGTCTCAAGTAGACAAATTCTCCAAATGACTGATCTTCTGTTGGCGGGCCGTTAAACAAAGCATTTATAATTCATGTACAAACACAATTTAGCCTATGTCCCGGGGGTTTAACCCTTTCCCTCATATAGACTCATTTTGACGCCCTCAATAGGTACCACATAAAGCCTGATCTGCAGAAAACCACAGTTAAACCTTACCAAATTTAATTATAAAGTCCTCATTTCCAGACCACTGAGGAGCAGCGAACAGCATAAAACCTGATCAGCCTGCGAGTTACTCGCAGGCTGATCTGGTTTTATGCTGTTCGTATAGGTCTTTTTATGGTGTCTTCTATGAGGGAAAGGGTTAACTCATTCCTTTAAACACTGCAAATTAGCCATTGTTAAACATGGAACTTCAGCATTTGGGTTTTTGACTGTTAAAGGCATATGTTCCCATTTTTTTTTTTACTATAAAGACAAAGAAGGAAAATTAAAACTAGCCATGAGAATTTTTGACGATTATAGAGAAACATACTAGAAACAAATTTTATTGGATGAAAAATGAGGGTCTCCATTTTGCTTTTTGCTCTTCTGTCATTTACAAGGGTAGGTAACTCAATATCATAGGCTAGCAACACCTCATTTAATGTCAACTCCATATCTGGAACAATATTCCCTGTCACTGTTAAAGTTCATTCTCATGGCTAGTTTTAATTTTACTTCTTTGTCTTTATGGTAAAAAACTGCAATGGGAGAATATGCATTTAAAAACTATACAAATTATATATTTTATAAGCAAAACTTTGTCAGCTCCATCAGACTTTTATACCACCGGAAATATATTTTGTTCAATTTTATGATTATTTTAATGGCTACTTCAAAACAAAGGCAGGGGGTAGATGAGATAAAAATATAATTCTGAATTTTGCTGTTGCTCTGAAAACGCAATTTTGGAGAGTAGAGTCTTTAACACTCACAACAAATCCACCAAATTAACAATGAAAATAAACATGTACATACTGACCCTGTGTTAAAAAAGGCCATGTACCATGCAGATAGGGACATAAAACGTTGGACATGCATCTCTCCGAAACAAATGATATAATCACCAGAGAAACATAAAAAAAATGAGTCTCGTCTACTTGGTTGATTTTATATGGTGAGCATTCATCTAACCTCCATGGTTTAAGTCCATAGACATCGTAATACTTCATTGTTTATTCCAGAGGTAAACACATTTGAAAAAGCCAAGTGATCGTGGAATTTTTAAAGCAAATACAAGTTTTAATAGACCCTATAACTCCCAAGTCAATGGATGCTTGCATCTGCACTGGTGCCTTTTTTAAGCGTTTGAAGGACCATGATTATAATTTAATGATGGATTGAAAACCTTAATGACATTCCAGCGGCTTACCACTAATATATATATATTTGTAATTCTCATTTATTTTGAGTAGAATGTTAAGGGAAAACCCAAATTTTAAGATTTGTGTATTAAAAGCATATTTGCCAAATGTTGAGGGTCACAAAAGTCGAATTTTAGTGAATGCCAGTTGGCTTAAAAAAAACCCATAAAGAATCAGTATAAGCTTAAAAAACAAACATGATGAGGTATACATTTTTACTTTTTAAGAAATCCTTTATAACAGAGGATTGAATCTGAAAAAATAAAGGAACTCAGTCGGTTGAAATTATTTTTTATAAGGGTATAAATATAAATTTTCATAGTTTTTTGTACATGTTTTGGTTCAAACACAATAACCTTTTTTGCTCGTAATGTATTTTCCATGCGTTTTTGAAACTATTTCCACCTGTTATTTATATAAAACACATCATAAGTTACCAATTATGATAAAATACTGTATTTAGAATGCAATCTTTCACATTCTTTAATTCTTTTTCTCAGCAAATTTTAGCAAAAAGTGATGTTTTACCATAAGCTAAATCTTAAATAAAGCATATATCTTTTTAAGTCTGTTAAAGTCTTAAAAGTACTTATGTTCAAAATTTATGGGAAAAACTATCCGTTGGAGGAGGAAAAAAAACAAACAACAAAAACACTGATACGCCTTTAAGGTGGATGGCCTTGACCTTGACCCACTGTTCATTTGAGAGATAAATATTAGTTCAGAATTGATTTGTGTCTGGGTTTGTGTTCACGTCATAATTTCAAAATTTCAGGTCGTCTCTCTAATCGTTTGGACCAACAATAGGAACAATGTGTCCAGTGGCGATAGTAGCAGACACCAAACATTTAATCATTTCAGGTTAATGGTTTAGAAATGTCTAGTCAATGTATCCATTTATAAGATCAATACAATAAAAAGTCGAGATATTGCCTATTTTTTTCGATAGAGTATACATTTTATGACATACTTTAATTTACCTTTTCAAATTTTTTTTTTAGTTTTTTTTCTTCTGAAAAGCAAAATGCAAACAATGATTCAATTATTTAAAGATTTTAAATAAATCAACGTTATATGTCAATATTGGATCTGATGTCGTGTGTCACAAATACTGTAAGTCAATAGATATATTGTAGAAGTGCAAACAAACAAAATAACTTTCAAGTAGGATTATTTTACTCTTAAAATGTAATCGAAGTGAAATAGAGAATTACCAGATCTCTCTCTCTCTCTCTCTTACATACATACATGAAATTTGCGGAGAAGCATATACAAGTATTTATAAATTTTGCATTAAGGCTCTATTTATCAAAATCTATAAATGCACACATGCTTTTATTTTTGGGATAGTTGATCATATTTTTATACATTTATTTATATTTTTAGCAAACCTGAGCACAACGGCACAACGTGCGCAAGGTGAGCTTTTGTGATCGTCCATCGTGCGACGTGCGTCGTGCGTCGTCAACAATTTGGCTTGTTAACACTCTAGAGCAATTTTTAGGCCAATCTTCATGAAAGTTGGTCAGAATGTTTTATCAAAATTGTAAAGGTTTAATCCATAAAATTTTGCACAAGTTCGAATTTGGGTCATGTGGGGTCAAAAAGTAGGTCATGTGGTCAAATCTTAGAAAAACCTTGTTAACACTCTAGAGGCCACATTTTTGGCCATATCTTCATGAAACTTGGTCAGAATGTCTGTTTCTATAAAATCTTGGACAAGTTCGAAAGTGGGTCATGTAGGGTCAAAAAGTATGTCAATATGAAAAATCCAACCTATGTTGCTCATATAATCGGTGAGCGATTCAGGGCCATCATGGCCCTCTTGTTACTTTTGTAATACTTATTTTATTTGCAAAAATAGAAATTTTGCAGTATAGCTTCTATTAGTTTTCTTGATTGATGGCTCAATATGTTTTCAAATTTTAAAAAAGGTCAGTGACGAAAATAACGGTTCATAATTCTTTATTACATATAAGTAAAAAATACTATTCTCTTTCTGGTAGATCATCAATGTTTTTAAACAACTGTTAATTTCTAGGAATATTTTTTACGACCTGCCAACTGCTTTTAGGGGCATAGAGATTTTCCGTCGGTGCTTCTGTCCGTTCGTGTGTTCGAACGTCTATCCGTCACTCCCTAAGTTTATCTTTGCGTGTAAGCTTTTATTCCATGAAAATAACATCACAACTTTATGAAACTTAGTCCACATGTACATCATGATGTCAACTATCTATTATTATTATTTGCATTTTTTTTATGGCTGTGACTTCTTGGGTTTACCTTTGCGTTGAAGCTTTTTTTTCTCTTGAAGATGGCTTCACATCATCATAAAACTTGATCAAATGTACGTGAAGATATAAACTTTTAAAGATACAAGAAAACATTTGGTTGTGTCCCACGTATGCCAGCAGGGCATCAGTGTCGCAGAGACACATTTTGTTATTACAGCCCTACCATAACCAAAGTGTATACATTCAAACCTGTCTTTCATACCTCAGTCACATTTGCTCTGCGGCAAGGATACGGCGACCGTACGCCACCTACATCAAACAATTCTGCGGTGACCGTACGGTCTCCCTAGTGCGCGTTCCTATAATTTTCAGACCGTAGGGGTCGCCGTAGAATTTTAACGCGGAGTTATAACATTTTTTCATTTCTGCGGTCCCCGTAGCAAATCGACACGTAACCATGCCGTAGAGCGGTCCACGTTGAGCGTATGGTGACCGTGCGTTTGCCGTGCGGCTGCCGTAAAATTGCTACTGACCGTAGAATTTTAGACCCTACGGCCGCCGTGCAAATGTGACTGAGGTATAAAGGTCAGTCAAGGGAAAAAGAGAATGTGACCGTTTACCAAAGGTGGTCGTTAAATAAAGGTCAAACAAATAACAAAATGGTAGTTTGGTGAAATAAAACTGACCACTAATTGCAGGTCGACCGCTTAATAGAGGTGGTCGCTATTACAGGTTCAACTGTATATTAATCTTAGTGATGAGAGGTATCCATTTAGTCCGAGTGAGGAAAAATTAAATTCAGACTAGACAAAATCATTTTTATCCCCATGTCTTCTGAAACAACAGTAATTACATTGGGAATGTGTCATGGAAGATGAGTCGTTTTGTCTCGCTTAACATCGAGCGAAATGTCAGAAATTAGCTACCATAGTATTGCCAGTGCACTCAAGGATTTCTTGTTTTCAGGAACATACACGTTTTGCTCGATATGTTCGCAAGCGGTACGGTGTTCCAAATGACATGTGACTTGGATTTTATACAGCAATCATTTGCCACTGACGGGCAACATAACAGCAATTGACATGTATCGAAGAGGTTGATAGTTCAAACAATGTCAAGTGTTGCTGGTTACTCTGGCACTGACAGACATGTCAAGCTATAGGTGTCTATGAAGACGGCATTTAGGACGGCGCACCAGTGCCAGAAAATAAAAAAAAATCATTTTTTTTTTATTTTGCGATTCATTTTCTTTAAAATGGCAAGGACATTGGTATCCATAAGAACTGTTGCTATAGTGTCTGTAATTATTATGAGTTTTGGTATGAAACATGTTGAAGGAGTGTTTGAAAAGTTCTCAAAAATAGAAGATAAGGTTTTGGCAACACCGTTTTCGTCGATGACAGCAAGGAGTCAATGTATGTGTTGCGGTCTGTGTCAGAGGATGACCAATTGTTGGGCGGTGTCTTACTACAGTGATGACCAGACGTGTTTCTTCGGTACTCAGAGCGTTCTGGGTGACGCAAGTCTGCTGCAAGATGCTCCGGGACGGTCCGTGTACTACAGAGAGGAAACGGGTACGGCACTGCGGAACATATACATATCGAGGGGTGAAAACTAGGCTAAGTTATTGTATATTTATATGCACTTCGCCTATTTTCGCTCTCAACCCTTGATATATTATTATGAATAAGTTTTATTTCGTTCGTCATATTGATAACTGTCTGATACGAACTCAACATTTTTTTTCATTTTCTCTGAAAGAAAAAAAAAATGCTTTCCAGAAAAGAATAAATTACATAATAACAATGATATATGAAAATACCGTGCATAATATTCGAATTCATGTACTCGTATTTCGGAAGGGGCGTGATTGTCTTCAAAATCTATACAAGTCGAATTTATTTCAGTTTCAAATAAATGATTAACATATATATTCTATATTTTCCGAATAATTTGCTACAAGTCCAAGAAAAACCAACAGCGGGGACTAGTGGTCCAGTGATAGGATACGCACTTTTGGATCGACAGATCTATGGTTCGAGTCCTGCCAAGGATACTGCTTATTTCTTTGAGTAAGACATTAAGCCCGCATTGTTTCACCTAAATGCAAATGGGTACCTGATAGGGGGGTATGATTCCTTGACGGCATAATGAGGGTTCCCATAAGCGGAGTGAAAGACTCCACAGGTATATCGATAGATGGACCAGGGGTAAAACACTGTAAAGACGGTGAACGTGCCCACGGCATGAAGCTTAGATTATAAAACGTCATTACTTTACACATCTTGGCTTGTAAAAAGATTCGTGTGTTAAAATAATCTGGGAATGGACCTACGTTTCCTTAACTTTTGTAAGGCTATTCTAAATTTCAAAAAGTCAAATTGTTATTACCTCAGGTTGACCTTTTTTTTGTAATCTGCTATAACTTTTATGTCCTTCATTAGATTGATTGAATACTTGGACAGTTGCTTAAGTGGATGGAACTTTACATTATGCAGTTAACCTTGACATTTGACCTACTTTTGATAAAAAAGCGGCGTCTGGACCTTTTGGTTAATCTGCTATAACTTCTATGTGTTTCATTGGATTGCTTCAATATCTCTTCATTATGCAGTTGACCTTGACCTTTGACCTACTCTTGATGGAAATATCTATTCAATTTAATCTATAAAGCTATGTCATGGTATCTTATCAATAGAGAAATTCTCATATCTGAATTAAAACAAAACGAGTAGATGTAAATGTGTTTTTTGCAAACCTATCACGCTTAAAATTAATAATTCTTACACGATCTACAAAACATGCTCCATAAACATAAAACATATTAACATAGAAGGAGTACGGCATGCATTATTTTCTAATATACAAGGTTAAACCGATGAACCATTTTGGCTGTTCCCGTTAAAGTTATAACAGTAATCCAGTTTTGTACTAGTTAACACAATTTCGTTCATAATTATTTCACTGTAAGTTTTTTTTAACATACACTCTATTTAATAAAAGACTATAAATTATCGAAACTTGATATTTTTATTTGTTATCATTTAACGAAATTAAGTGGTCACGTGACTCCTAAAGTAAATCGTATAAAACTGTTATAGAATAAACCGACACATTTGTATAATTTTTAAAAACTTTACAGTTTAGTAGATGTTTTGGAAATGAATGGAAATACGTGAAAATTCCTATTGTTAAGGGACTAGTCTAAACTTCTGACTATAAATTATCAAACAGCAGAATCACAAATCTGTATATAAAATATTTTAAACCAGAGATCACATGATTTCCCGCTTCAGCCATTTGTCAGTATGCTGCATTAATTTGAACATATATATGAAGTTGCCATGAACTCGTTAAGTAAATTTTGATACGGAATAACAATTCATGTCATATCCTATGTATGATGTTTGTCTGTATTTATGACATTTTCCAGGAACGTCGGCATGTATGACCAACCCTTGTCAAAATGGCGGCAGCTGTTCCGACGGTGCGGGGAACACGTACACGTGCACATGTGATACGGGCTACTCGGGTACCAACTGTGAGATTGGTACGTTTATTTGTTCATAATTCAGTGAACGGTGGATTTCATACATACATGTATAAATTTAATTAAAGCTTGTTGAATGATTAAGTGTCTTTGATATATTTCATCATCCGGCATGATATTTTTTTTAAAGAATTAATTAGGCCTTAATTATTATTTGATCTTATATGATCAGATGTAGTATTTAAAAACCGATCCACCTGAAAGCATTGCCGCGAATTCGGTTTATAAAAAGTGGTTTTTTTTAATTATTCAACCCTTAGAAGAAATTAGTTTAGTTTGCCTTTTATATAGTAAAATAAATTAATAAAAGGATTTTAAGCCAAATTGAACCCAAACTAAATGTCCATCTATTGCATACATAAATAATAATAATTGTGTTCTGTTCTTTTTTATTATTGATATATCGTCTTAAAATTTTAAAACTTCACAAGAAGAAACACACGTTCTGCGTAAAATAGAATGCATATTTTGTTAATCTTACAACAACAACAACAACAACAACAACAACAACAACAACATATTCCTTCTTTTTTCCCAAAGAATATATATGACCCAGTTTTTAAAGATTTATGCGTTGCTATAAATTTTGATACTTCATTACATTTATTTCATTAATTCTGTAAATTATACGCTAATTATGAGTAATGCCAGTATTTAATTATATCAGAGCGTTGACTCATATACTGTCGGACGGACGTTCTTTAAACCTTTCTTTTCCGCCCTTGAAACAAACCCCTATAACAAACCAACAAAATAAAAACTTTAGAAGAAAAAAAAGAAAATAATATCTTTGGTTTATTACAATATAACAACTGGGCAATATCAATTTTGCAATTACGCAGCAACATCGGCATGTTTGACCAGCCCGTGTCAAAATGGCGGCAGCTGTACCGATAATGGTGGAGGCACGTACACGTGTACTTGTGATGTGAGATTTTCTGGAACCGACTGTGAAACAGGTAGAAATTTTGTATGTTTTTCAATCTAATTAAAGCACAAGAGGTAAGACAGCTTGCATACAATTATTTCTTAGAAATGATAATGGCTATAGTTTGTATCAATATAATAATTTGTATGTGTACAAATCCCAAAGAAAATTAAAATGCTTTAGATGATCATCGAAATCATATCTGCTTAAAAGTATTTGGCGTCAGAAAGGCCACGCTTTTTGGGTAAACAGCTTTTTTTCATAATACTAGTAAAAGTCTAATTTAAGTCGACAAATACAATGGTATGGCAAATTTTCTTGAGAAAGGCAAAATTTTGCCGGAATATTGAATAAAGAGTGAATGAATTTATGGTTTACTGCATTATTTCCCTCTGGAAAACCAACACAATTTTTATTCTGCGTCGTTTCGATGCAACATAGTCTACACATGCAGTTCTTATTTCAGTTTTGATATTCAATTGGATTACATGGATTACATAACAAATAAAATTTTGATTACACAGCAACATCGGCGTGTTTGTCCAACCCATGTCAAAATGGCGGCAGCTGTACCGATAGTAGCGGGAACACGTACACGTGCACTTGTGATGTGGGATTCTCTGGAACCGACTGTGAAACGGGTATGAACTTATGTAATGTTCTAATTCTACTTATGACAAATGAGTTAAGAAATAATTTCGAATAGAACCTATTCAGTATGCTCAATTTTGTAGCCGTTAGATACTGAAACCTATTAGGGCCACTTAAAATATCTTCTTTTTTTATAATAAACAGGTAAACAATACAACGGTACAATATGACGTTGGAATTCGTGTTTTTCGTCGAACTGTTAACCGCGTCACACGACAATTTAGATGTCCGCTGAACCTAACCGTCGTGATTTAGACAAAACATGCAGTTGAAACATAGCATCGTACCGTTGTGATATCGTATCGTACACTTGACTTGTGGTGTTGTATCGTGCCTTTGCAGCCCCATGTCGTATAAATAAAACTGAAAAAAAACCAAACAAAAAAAAAAACCTGTCTTTCTAGATGAACCTTCCTGATGAAACAAACGTTCGGCATTGTTTTCTCGTAAGATGCATCGTCGAGATAAAATCATTGGTATTTTTTTTTGCCAGAAAGTTACTTTTTTAGCATTTGTTTTCAATAAGCTTGGATTAGAAACATATATCAATCATACAAACAAATAAGTATGTCATGTTTGAAAATCAAAGTAATTATGTTATGATATCAAAACAAAATAATTCTTATGTGTAAACAACAACAACAACAACAACAACAACAACAACAACAACAACTTTTATGGTACATGTTCTCTATTTTTGTGCGCTCAGTTAAGCTGTTTACCGAAACATAAACTGTTCCTGACAATTTCGGACTAAAAGAAATAGAAATGGAGTTTTCAGAAATACTTCAGACAATGTACTTCATCTGTTTCTTTTTGCTTGTCAATTTCAATCATCATTGGGCTGCATACGACATCTTTCTTAAGGATAAGTCCCTGTAATGGTTCCGATATGTCTTGGACCACTCAACATCTACCAAGATAACCAAGGTACCCTTATAAAACTAAAACATTAGGAAACCTTGGTTATCTCCGGGAAAGGCCATGAGGTCCGAAATGTAGCGGAACCATTACAGGGACTTTACCTCAATAGAGGACTTGCTCGTTGCGGTGTCGCGTCTTAGAAAAGTGCCATGCTATCCCACAGAATCAAATTATCCTGACACCGGGAGTTACGATTATATTCTGAGAACCAATGAACGGTGCTAAATCAGTACTATTTGCTACAATATTGATTTCTTTTGTTCTGAGAAATTTAAGACCAACCCTCATTAATTGTTATTAGATTTTTTTTTATTTCTGCTAATATCAGTTGTCCACAAACAGTATCATTAACAAACCTGTGTTTTCTTTTCATGTAAACCATTTCAACCAGAGATCACATGATATCTCCTTTTAACGATTGGTCAATCTGCTGAGTTAATTTGAATATTTGTAAACATTGGAAAGGCCCTAATTTATTTTGAATCAGTTCTTTTTTTCACATTTTTATGTTTTTTAATATTGACATATCGGCTTAAAATTTCATAGGAAGAAACACACGTTCTGCGGAAAATAAAGTGCATTTTTTGTTAATCTAAACAACAACAACAACATCAAGAAGAAGAAGAAGAAGAAGAAGAAGAAGACAATTTCGTCCTACTTCTCAAATAATATTTTGCCCATTCATTTAAAATTCATTCGTCACTAATAATTTTTAAATTTTATAACATTTATTATATCCTCAATTATTCAATTCTCGCAATGTTTTTGCTCGTACATTAACTCGATATATCACTTCAGTTGGGATATGATCTGACAGGGAATTCACCAACAATTCGAAAAAAAGATTCCGGATCCCCGCTCACCTCTGGATCCGCACATGCACCCGTTAAATCTACCGATGACTTTCAGCTAGCAGATTCCCCATCTGTCCTTAAAATAGTGCATGGTTGATCCTATTTACAGAGGCCATTTAGAGCTATCTTTGTTATTAATCTGATAGCAAAATTCACACTTGATACTTGTAATACAGCATACCCATTTATGACTTGTAGGGGGTTTTTACCCTTAAAATGTACCACCAAACCTGTAGGGACCCTCTTAATGCAAGGATAAAAAGTTAAAGGAAAAATAGCCATTGTACCCCAGTTACAAACTCATTGGACACCCTGTAATAAAATGGACATTGTGAGTGTGATAATGTTTTTTGTTCCCATTGGATCATCTTCAATTTTCATACCAATCGTGCTGTTGGGTAGAACACAAAACTTCACTGCAACTGTTTTTTTATAGATTTTATCTCAATATATCAACGATGCTGTGGCCAACACATTCTGAGTTCACAAACGGGAACTCAAGACGCCATTTTGGAAATAATATTTTTGACTGTTGTTGGATTTAATTACCATTGACAATTGATTACTCTGAAAGGAAAATATTGATGCATTCGATGATATATTCAATATAAAGGAGACGGATTGTTTTGTTCACTTTTTTTTGTAATAACTTCTTATGCTGGTGAGAATTTGATAATCAAGAATATTCAATCTGTAAACTGTTCTTTAATTATCTATTTATATTTGATTTTTACTCAAATACATTCTACCGAACTCTTTATTCGCCCGGGCTAAATGCCATCTTCTAAAACACACACACACACACACACACACACACCAAATATCCACGAGAAAAAAAATGTATTCGTTTTTAAGCATGCTTTTATATTCACTTTGATAACATTTGAATAATAAAAATAGCTTGCATTTATGACAATATAACAAATATACATTAATTTAATTACAATTGCACAGCAACATCATCGTGTTTGCCAAATCCGTGTCAAAATGGCGGCAGCTGTACCGATAATGGCGGCAACATGTACACTTGCACTTGTGATGTAAGCTTCTCCGGAAATAACTGTGAAACGGGTATGAACGTATGAAGTAATTTTATTCGAACTATAACACAAGAAATAAGAAATCCTTTCGAAGAGATGCATGTTAATTTCAATCAAATATTGGCAGAGAACACAATAATTGACCGACTCTGCAGAAGATATTTCTTTGAAGATAAAGCTTTTATTGTGATGTATGAATGTTAAAAGCTTGCATACAATTATTTCTTCAAACTAATAATGGCTAAAGTTTGTATTCAATATAATGTGTATGACTACATACCCCATAGAAAATTTAAATGCTGTCACGATATTGAAATGGATGGTAATGGAGATAATATCTGCTGAAAATATTTCGCGTCGTTATGGCCTCGCATTTATTTTGAGGTGTGTGTGTGTGGGGGGGTAACCAATTTTATCTTATGATACCAGTAAACTTCTAATAAAAATAATGGAATCTTAGGAAAACTGTTTCAATAAATCGACAAATGCTATGATATGACTAACTACATGTAAATATTATTGATATAATATTTGTTTCAAACTACAATAGCACAAAGGCCGTTATGTACACATAAATTGCATTTTCGTTCATTTTTAGAAATGTCCTGCGTTTCAAGGAATATCCTCGACCCATCTATTTCAGAAAAACTTTATTGTGTGTAGCTTAGAGCTTACAATATATTAGTCTACACATGTAGTTCTTATGTCATTTTTGATATTCAATTGGACTACATTTATTGATACAAATAACATCTTTAATATATTACAATCTACCAAGAGTACTTTTAATTTCATAGCAACATCAGCGTGTTTGTCCAATCCATGTCAAAATGGCGGCAGCTGTACCGATAGTGGCGGAGGCACGTACACGTGTACTTGTGATGTTGGATTCTCTGGAACCAACTGTGAAACAGGTATAAACTTTTGTAGTGTTCTAATTCTACTTATGATACAAGAGTTAAGGAATCATTCAGAAGAGGCCTATTCAGTAGGCTCAACTTCTTTGCTATTAAATACGGAATCCTGTTTGAGCCACTTAAAATATCGCATTTAGCAGGTTAACATACGACATCACGGTAGTACGATATGACGTTTTAATCATTGTTTTGCGACGAACTGATAAACGTGTCACACGACAATTTAAATGTCCGTCGAACCTAACTATCGTGATTTAGACCAAACATGCAGTTGAATCGTACCATTTTGATCTTGTGGTGTTTTATCGTTCGGAATTGTTTTCTCGTAAACTACATCGTCGTAGTTAAAAAAGCACATGCTTTTTGCGGTGTCGCGTCCTAGGAAAATGCCATGCTATCACACAGAATCAAATTATCCTGGCACCGGACGATATGCTTATATGCTGAACGCAAATAAACGGTTCTTAATCAGAACTATTTGCAACAACGTTGAATGAATGTTTCCATTTTTTGCTGTAAAAAATTCAGACCCGCGATCATAAATCAATTTCTGCCTATATCTATTGTCCTCACAAACTTTGCTTTTATGTAAACAATGTCAATTACAGATCACATGATATCTCCTGTTAGCCATTGGTCAATCTGCTGAATAAATTTGAATAAATTTGTAAACATTAGAAAGGTCCATTGCTGCTTAAAGGGATCGATCCAAAGACGGCCGTTCAATCAATGGGTCATCGAAAGCAGAATGTGTACTTGTGATATGTTTCTGCAGTGTATCTAAATATATAATTGATGAATGTCTTTATTCATGACATTGTTCAGGAACGTCCGCATGTATGACCAATCCTTGTCAAAATGGCGGCAGCTGTTCCGACGGTGCGGGGAACACGTACACGTGCACTTGTGATACGGGTTACACGGGTACCAACTGTGAGATTGGTACGTTTATTTTTTCATAAAACAGTAAACGCTTTATAGGTTATATTTAATAGTTCAAGCTTTTCTCAATAAGCAACAAATATGTGCTATGTTACCAGTAATAATCAATTCAAAATGATGTAAGAAATGAAAACGGTTTCAAATTTTGTTGACAAATGCCAAGATGTAGGAAACTACATGTATATATTATTGAAATATTGTTTAAAACATCAACAGCAAACATGTCGTTATATCTATACCTAAATTGCATATCGTTCTTTTTAAGAATTGTCCTGCCTTTGAACAAATATCATCTACCTGACTCTTTCAAAATAAACATTATTTCTTTGTTGCTTCGAGCAAACAATATATAAGTCTACTCATGTAATTTTCATGTCAGTTTTGATATTCAATTGGATAACATTTTATGGATACAAATTAAATCTCTTTAACAAATATTATTTACTGATAACTCTGGACTGGTTAGTTACACCCTATCTTCTGTTCTGATGATTGACAGCACCAGAGGTAGACTTGTGCTGTTAAATTGTAGGAGGACACAGGGTTCCCTTAAGTTTGAGCAACATTGTATTTTTTCACTAAAACTTATTGGATCACTACTAGTTACAGTATTACTTTATCTTGCTGCGATAATACTTATAATATCTGGCGACATCCATCCCAATCCTGGACCATCGTACAGCTCATCATCCACTGACAACTCATTTCAATTCACTGACTTACTTACTTCTGGTCTCAGTGTGATGCATCTGAACATCCAGAGCCTACTCCCAAAAATTGATCTCCTTCAAATTGAGGCCCAACCATTCGACATTCTTGTTTTCACTGAAACGTGGCTGTCTAATGCGGTTGACAACAATGACCTTCTTATTCAAAATTTTGACCCTCCTATCCGTAGAGACCGTCCTAATAGAATTGGTGGAGGTGTTGCCATTTATATTCGCTCTGGTTTAAAGTGGTCTCATCGCACAGATTTTGATATAGCTGGTCTTGAAGCTCTGTGGGTTGAAATGGTTTATCAAAATAGAAAACTTCTTATTGGAGGGTTTTATAGACCACCAAATTCTAATAATGATTATTGGCTTCTGATTGAGGAAAGTATAGATAGAGCATTTTCAGTAAGTAATCATAATATAGTGATTGCTGGTGACTTTAATATTAATTTACTTAACCCTCATTCTAATAAAATCACCCGCTTGATTGATTCCTATAACGCAATACAATTAATCAAAGAACCTACCTATTTCACCGAACATTCTTCATCACTGATTGACTTACTCATAGTAAAGAACCCTGAGAATGTCATTTCTAGTTTCACATCTGAACAATTTATTCCTGATCTTGTTCGCTATCACTGCCCAATAGTAGTAATTCTTAAATTTAATAAACCGAAAATAAAAGCATACAAAAGGAAAATTTGGAAATATTTTGAAGCTGATTTTGACAGTTTTAGAGCTGAATTAGCAAAAGTTAATTGGGAAAACATTCTAAACTGTGCAAACATTGATGAAGCTACCGATCTTTTAACCGAATCCATAACATCATCAGCAACTAAATCTATTCCATCAAAACTTGTTACTATTCGACCCGATGATGTTCCTTGGTTTACAACCAATCTTCGTAAACTCATACGCCAACGAAATAAATTATTTAGGAAAGCAAAAGTTATGAAAACTGAACAACATTGGTTGAAGTTTAAACTTAAACGCAATGAGGTTACCAAAGAAATAAGAAAAGCTAAATCATTATACCAAAACAAAATTATCGATCAAATTAATTCTGGAAAACTTGACGTTAAAGATTGGTTTAAACTTACTAAAAAACTATTAAACAAGCCGAAATCAAACGAAATTCCATCTCTCTCTTATGCTGACATTGATGCAAATGAAAATATTGACAAAGTCAATTTACTTAATTCCTTTTTCTGCAAACAAAGTACTATAAATGATGAAAACCATTTCTTGCCCGATGTGTATCCTTTTTCCGAGTGCACTTTATCCAATATTGTTATCACAACACAAGATGTTATAGATGCAATCTCACTTATCAATCCATCTAAAGCATGTGGTCCTGATATGTTAAATCCTAAGCTTCTAAAAGAAGGCTGTGACATTCTTGCTCAACCGTTATCTGTTTTCTTCAACAATCTTCTTTCCAAATCCATATTTCCATCTAAATGGAAGTGTGCTAATGTAATTCCTGTCTTCAAAAAAGGCATCCCTAGTGATCCACAGAATTATCGCCCTATTTCTTTACTTAGTTGTCTAGGAAAACTAATGGAACGTTGCGTCCATAAACATATATATAACTACGTTTCAATGAATAGCCTTCTTTCTAATTGTCAGTCTGGTTTTATTCGAGGAGATTCTACTATTAATCAGTTACTTGTCACTTACAACGATATTTGCAAGGCCTTAGATGATGGGTTGGAAGTCCGAGCCGTTTTTTGTGACATCTCAAAAGCGTTCGATCGTGTCTGGCATAAAGGCCTTCTTTTCAAGCTCGAACATATTGGAATCAGGGGCAAACTACTGGCCTGGTTCAAATCATATCTCTGTTTACGTAAGCAAAGAGTTGTCTATGCAAATGTACATTCGAAATGGTCAAATATCAATTCTGGTATTCCTCAAGGCTCAATATTAGGCCCATTACTTTTTTTAATCTTTATAAACGATATTGTTAATGTTATTCAGTCAAATGTGAGACTCTTTGCAGATGACACAAGCCTGTATATTATAGTTGACGACCCAATTTCTACCGCCGTGGCTATGAATCGCGATCTAGACTTCATTCTTAACTGGTCGAGAACATGGCTTGTCTCTTTCAACCCTTCAAAAACTGTTACTTTAACTTTTTCACGCAAAATAATTAAACCAAATCACCCTGATCTCTACTTCGACAACATATTGCTCCGACCTGTCTCTGAACACAAGCATCTTGGTCTTACTTTCTCCGCTTCTGGTAAATGGGACTGTCATATAAGAACGATTGTTGATAAAGCTTGGCAAAGAATCGGCATGCTTAGATCACTCAAATATTTCCTGAATAGGCATTGTTTACTGAAGCTCTATTTTATCTTTATTAGACCTCTCTTAGAATATGGGGATGTAGTCTGGGACAATTCTTCAGAACAGCTTAAACGGGAAATAGAATCAGTTCAAATTGAAGCTGCTCGCATAATCTCAGGAGCAACTAAATACTGCAATATTACAAAATTATATAGTGAATTAAATCTTGAACCATTAGAGAAAAGACGTAAAATACATAAACTCACCTACTTATACAAAATGAAAATTTTTATTGCCCCTCCTTATCTTTGCGACTTACTTCCTAATCCAGTTGAACACAGCTATACCCTTAGAAATAACCAATTAATCCCACCAGTATCCTGCAAAACACAACTATACAAAACTTCCTTTCTTCCGTCAGCTATCAGCGATTGGAACTCCCTTCCAACTTCCATCACTTCCAAAACTTCACTTTCTTCTTTCAAGTCATCCTTGAGCCCAGCTTCCAAAAAGACCAACCCTTTATTTAATATAGGATCTAGAAAACACCAGATTCTTCATACGCGATTACGATTATCATGTAGTGCACTTAATCACGATCTTCATCGCCGATCCCTTATTGAATCGCCTTTCTGCTCATGTGGAGAACTTGAGACTGTCGCTCATTATCTTCTCTTTTGTCCAAACTACTTTTTGCAGAGACAGGATATGCTTTCCGACCTTCCTTGTCCACCTATCCTTAACAACCTTTTATTTGGAAGTGACACTCTATCTTTTGAACAAAATAAGATCATCTTCATAAAGTTACATCATTATATTGAGGCGACACATCGCTTTCTCCTAATCTAATAAAAAATAACACTACTTGCGGGGCCTCAAGATTATTTGTGTGTGTGTGTGTGTGTGTGTTTTAATGCTTATTCAAGCTCTTTTTTCAGTTTCCAGCCGTTCACTATTCTACACTTATTGACGACGAATATCAGGTGTGTGTGTGTGTGCGTGCGTGTGTGCGCGCGTGTGTGTATGTGTGTGTGTGTGTAAAATTAAAGCACTTTGTTTCACAGACCAGATCAGTTATTGTAAAATAACCTTGCCAGAACACTTATTGTGTAAATACCCTAAGGAGAGGGTCCTCGATAAGTCTCCTGACTTTTTTTCCCAATCCTTGAACGTTTGTTGTACTTGTAATTGTTCTATATTGTATGCTATTTTGAAATAAATATTGTTTAAACTAAATATTATTTTAATTACACAACAATATCGGCATGTTTGTCAAGTCCGTGTCAAAATGGCGGCAGCTGTACAGATAGTGACGGCAACACGTACACGTGCACTTGTGACGTGGGATTCTCTGGAACCGACTGTGAAACGGGTATAAACTTTCGTAATGTTCTAATTCTACTTATGACCTCTGTTGCGAACGGGGATTGTTACAGAGACGGGCGTTCAATAAACGGGTTGTCTAAAGCAATGTTTCCTTATGTCTGTTTAGTCTCAAAAAATATATTACAATGAAAAATGATGTTTGTCTGTATTTATGACATTGTTCAGGACCGTCGGCATGTATGTCCAACCCTTGTCAAAATGGAGGCAGCTGTTCCGACGGTGCGGGGAACACGTACACGTGCACTTGTGATACGGGCTACTCGGGTACCAACTGTGAGACCGGTACGTTTATTTGTTCATAATTCAGTTAACATGGGCATTTTATTATTACAGTATTAATGAATGATTAATTGCCCTTTGATTTATTTTATCATGTAATTTTCTATTTAAATTATCAAATCGTTTATTATTATTTGATCACATAAAGTAACAGAAAAAGTATTTCAAGACCGATCTATCTTTAAGCTTTGACGCGAATAAGGGTTTTAAATAGATTTTGTGAACACCTTGCTTTTCTTAAATTATTCAACAATCAGAAAAAACAACAACCTTAATTTGACTTTTATGTAGTGAAATAAACAAATCAAAGTAATTTAGACCAGATTTAGAAGAAATTTAGAATACATATTTACATTTTGTATACTTAAAGAATTGTTTTCTATTCTCTCCAATTTCATGTTGTTGTTTTTTTATCATTTTTCAAAACACGAAACACACGTTCTGCTTAAAATTAATGGCATATTTTGATAATCTGAAAAATATCAATAAAATAGCAACGACTGCTACTGCTACTACATGAATTCGTCCCAGTTCCCAAAGAACATTTTTACATATTCATTTAAGATTAATTTTGATATTACAGTATATAGAAACATTCAAACTCGTGTCAAAATGGCGACAGCTGTATCGACAATAGCAGTAACATTTTCACGTGTTTCTTGTTTTACTATCAAGCATTGAGTAAAATTGAGCAACCTGTCCTTGTAAAAGCTCTTGTTCATTTCTTACTTGATCAACTGTGCCCAAACATGATCAAGTCTGTGTGTTCTTGTCTTCAGTCCAAGTAGAGCTCACAAAATAATCAAAAGCTTTTGGTTTATCTGCTGATTTTTTGTTTGTTTTCTTTTATAAACATTGGAAATATCCATTATCGCTGTTGGGGGATCGATCCGGAACCGGAAGTTCGATCAATGTTCTAAGCCTTATGTTTATCTTTGATAAGTGTCCTTGTGTAACTCAATATATAATACTATGGAATATTGATGTTTGTCTGTTATCAATTACATCGTCAAGGAACATCCGCATGTTTGACCTTCCCGTGTCAAAATGGCGGCACTTGCTCTGACGATGGGGACAACTCGTACACGTGCACTTGTGATACGGGCTACTCGGGTACCAACTGTGAGACTGGTACACATATATATAAGAACTGATATGAATGGTTATTTCATATTGAATTTTACTAAACGAGTTCATGAAAATATTATCAAACGAGCATCTGCCACTGGCGAGCTTAAAAAGGTATTTGGAAGTAGCCAATGCGCGTCTTATTTGCGCATATCCTTTTCGTTTATGTCTGGTATTGTCGAAAATTTTACTGAAACTACCACAGTATTCGGAAAAATTCGCGAATTCTCAATAATAATGATAATAATAAGAAGAAGACAACAGTTTAAACAATGTTAACATTAAAACGAAGAAAAGCTGGATTTTATATTTTGACTAAACATTCTAAGAGTCATAAGTTTATTTCCTTGCATTTCTCTAAATTGGTCTTAAATTAAATGCATGGACGCGGGTTGCATTGTTTTTACGTAATGGATGCAAAGGAGTGGAGAATATATTTCCCCAAAAAATCATTATTAAGTGCAAGTATTTCATTCTAAAATCATTAACAGTTTATGTATAAACATTCATCATGTGATTTAAATTAGAATTTATATCATAACAGTGTTTGGTACTAATTAAAATTCGTTTGGTATTAAATTTCTACTGCACATCTATATGCATATATATTTGCTTTGACGGACGGATAGAAATTTTTATTGACATAATTAAGCTCTTAAAAAGGGTAAATTCGATTAAAAATTAATGCAGCTGTGCGTATCACTCGTTTTGTGAAATTCATATATTCTCTACTTTTACCGAATAGGGGAAATAATTGTCTCCGAATCAAGCATGGTGACGTATACTTGTACATGTCAGTGCAGAAAAAAAAGTCGTTTTCTCCTGTATACTTTTTTTTTTCAGCAGACAATATTCTTAGAAAATTGGATTTTCCCCCCACAATTTTATATGATTATTTGTAAATGTCTGTATTTGTGATATGGCAAAACTATAATCTAATATACTTGTTAACATCCAAGTTTCTACTTTTAGGGTTAATTCCTTCTGTTTTGATTAGTTAATGGTGACAGTGACCTTTAGTTAATTTCTTAGATAACGGCCAAATATGAAGGAATAAAATAAAATGCAAAATTAAGCATGGTAACCAATATTTTTAATACATAAATATGTTTATTTCACCCTTAAACAAGACTACTAAATTTGGTGAAAATCCCTCCTTTAACACTAACTTTACTTACTTCTTCACACAAGAGTTAATCAATCTTTTCGATGAAAATCGAAATGTTATTGCCATTTTGATAGATTAAATTAAGAGTTCAAGAATTATATAAACTGAAGATATATATAGTATGATATGTATTGTAAAATGGAAGTACAAAGCCATTTTTCTTTCGTATTTTTCAAAGTAAAATTTTATAATATGCATATCAGTAAATAATGTATTTTCAATTAAACATATTTTCAATCTTTAATGTTTGCCAGCCAATCATGTCATAAATGAAAATGTATTTTTTTCCCTGTAATAAATGTTTATTTTTAATTTATGTATATGCTATGAAGCATTCGAGTGCAGTACTTCTTGCATTTAACCAATCACCAACATGTATTTACACAGGTTGCCAAGAATACAACGACAAGTGCTATGCATTTGTTTCAACGACAAGCAAATGGAACAGCAGTTCGGCCTATTGTGAAAGTCTCGGCGGAAATCTGGCTCACGTGATCGACCTCGCGCACCTGCATTTTCTTTACAGTATGTGTCCACCTGGTGCGGGGTGGATTAGCATCAATGATATTGACACTGAAGACAGTATCGTCAGTATGACAGGAGATTCAGTCATAGCGGATGTTACTGACTTGATTGTGATGAACCATAAATTCAGAAACTGTGGCTCAATAGACCCTGAATGGCCACTAGAAATCATTATGGAAGATTGCGATGTTCTATCAACAAGCATATGTGAGCTGTAAGCAAATGTAAAGCCCGCCTACTCAATGTTGTATTTTTGTTTTGACTGATGAATGTCATATAGAATAAGAATGAATACTTTTGCATCAGACTCAGAGATCAATCCCCTGTTATGTGACATTCTCTTCGTTGTCTAGATAAAAAAAATCAAATCAAAACAATATATATATATATATATATATATATATATATATATATACACACACACACAAGGACTTTTCATGCAATTGAATATTTTCTTTTTGTACTGGTTTGATATAGGCTTTGAAATTCATATAAATTTTAAAGGTTAATTTCTCAGTGGAACGTGGTTTAATTTAAGGTAAAGTCCCTGTAATGATTCCGCTTGCTCTTGGACCACTTAACCTCTACCAAGATAGCCAAGATACTCTTATGAAACATTAGGAAACCTTGGTTGTCTCTGTGAAAGTCCATGGGGTCCGAAATGTAGCGGAACCATTACAGGGATTTTCTTTAATAAATTTTTGATAACGCTTTTTGTTTCTTTTTAAATTCCGGGGAAGTTTAAGATTAAAAGTTGTATATTTTAATTTTCTATCTCTGATTCCTATATTATATGATCGCTAATTATGTGTCCAAAGACCAGTCGTTCGCTATGACAATTACTTTTAAATCGGATCGCATATTCTGCATAGTTATAAAGCCAATTTTCTAATTAAACGGCAAGGAAAACCAAAAGGTAATATCATTATTCCATTCAAAGTAATTTGTATCTAGGATATTATTTAAACAGTTCGGACACGTTAACTGCTTTTGGCATTGGATTTTAAGTTTTATCAGACAATCCCTCTAAAATACTTTGAATAAAGTATTGATGTCGCTATCAGTAATTTTAAATTCTCTAGACTATTAAAATGGTTCTGATAAAAGTAGAATACTATCAATAATTGACTTAAGGTTTATGTGCTTTCTCTTTTTTTATTTTCGAAGCAAACCTTCATTTTCGGGAAATTGAAAAACGAAAGATGTATGTTACACAGACATGACCAGTTTTACTTCGATTTCAGTTTGTCGTGTTGTGGTTTGAAAGAATTATCTGTAGTTGCGTTATTTTACCATGAAGATTTAGACCTCTTGTCTAATCAGACGAACTAACGTCGGAACTTTTGTACCCACTAATGTAAGAGAATGAACATATCATTAAAACAATTAAGGAACCTTACAGTTTGTAAAAGCAAACGAACGACTGATCATAACTCTGCAACACAGTTGAAATTAAGCAAACGTGTTGAAAAATAAATATTGTGTCAAAAATAAGTACATGTATTTACGGAATAAAATGATTGTCTGTGATATGAAATCTCATAAGAATTAATATCTCTATGGTTTTACGCAACTGTCACTTTTTATGAACATTTACCATGGGAACAAATATAGTTTGTTTTTATGCAAAGGGGTGGTAGCTATTTTGGATAGTAAATGTATGCAGGTTTTGGTCATGTTATGGTGTTACAATAACTCACGGAGGTACGTGAGGTAGCAAGCTTGAAGTCCGGTACAAATCAATATTATATAGAAATAATCGCCTCAAGCTGTCGACCTCAGATACATCCATGTATTATTATACTACTGTAAAATAACCGAAACGTGTAAACATTAATTTAGTTTCCGAAAATAGTTACGAACCCTTTTGCCTTTAACAATGACCTATACAATAATATACAAGCGTTCGGAAAATAAACGTATTTGTTTCTTGGGACAGAGTACTAATAATGAAGTTAACTATTAAATATACAGGTCGTCGAACCCTCTTTCACTTGAGACACACAGAAGTCAAGTGCCCCCAGCCCTTCGATTGATTATGGTTGACTGGGGACTTGCTTAAAAAGCCAGTAATTTATATTTTAATGATTACTCATTGATAACATATTGTCGCCCTAAGCTCTCATTGGACAAGCTCTTTAATTAGACGCCAAAAGCTTCTCGGTGAGCTTTATACGTTCGGAATGTCATGCGTTGCTACGAGGCACCTTTTGGCTTTAAACAAACATAATAAGACTTTGCATGCTCAGTTAACGCTAAATACGTGACCCATTTAATATCTTTATTTTTTCTCAAACATTATTTAGTGTATTTCTACATAAGTACTGTGTGAATGGTCTATCTGATCTAACTGTCCTACTTAATAACCCGTGGTTAGCACTCAGTCCCGCAATAAGAGCTCATAATCAAAGCCACGCCGCCTACATGTATAATTTGTTGTTTTTCCCTTTCTTTGGACGTCTTTGAATCCTGCATAATGTTGAAAAACTTTCACCAAGTCAGTATTAAATTTGGTCTACAACAAATATATTAACCTCTGCCTCAGTGCGATATCACGTCGTATACAAATAGTATAATAACACTCCTAGACATTTTATTCAGACACCAATCTATGCTGCCAATCTCAGGGGTTGTGAAAAATTACCACATTTAAAGATTCTTGGTGTACAATCGCATTTTGCCCAGATAGAATAAACACTCCTAGTTGCAAGCCGTCAATAAAGTATAAAAGTGCTCCCTTATCATTTTATTTTGCATTATACATTTGATCCGGGTCATAATAAGGTAGTAAAACGTCCTTAAAGGAAAAGAATTGTCGAAAAAAAAAATCAAATCTCATAACCCGTCACACCGTTCCACCTACCTCACTACAGTCATACTTCGCTCGAAGAGCCTTTAAAGAACGTAGAACATAAGGTTCGATAACAGTCATCCAGATGACTAATGGTATATTCTGGGGAACTTATTTAAGCTGAATTTGACATTGACATTAAACCGAACCTCACATTATATGAATCCGAGAATCCCGTCTGTTTGATTAACTAAACCATCAAGATATTTCCAAGAACCTCACATCATGTGAATCCGAGAACCCCATCTGTTTGGTTAACCAAACCATCAACTTTACCCAGAACCTCACTTCATGCGAATCCAAGAATCCCGTCTTTTTGGTTAACCAATCCATCGAGACATTACACAGAACATGACATCATAAGAATCCGAGAATCCCATCTGTTTGGCTAATTAAACCATCAATACATTTCCCAGAACCTCACTCCACATAAATCCGAGAATCCTGTCTGTTTGGTTAACGAAATCCACCAAGATTTTACCCACAACCTAACAGCAAATGAATCCAAAAGTCCCGCTTCTTTGGTTAACCAAAGCATCAAAATATTTCCCAGTAGTTCACATCATATGAATTCGAGAATCATGTCTGTTTGGATAACGAAACCATCAGGACTTTTCCCGGAACCTCACATCATATGAATCCGAGAATATTGTCTGTTTGGTTAACCAAATAATCAGGACATTCCCCAGAATCTCTCATCATAAGAATCCGAGAACCCCGTCTAATTGCATAACGAAACCACCAAGACATTTCGCAGAACTTCACATCATATGAATCGGATAATCATATCTGTTTGATTACCCAAACCATCAAGACATTTCCCAGAACCCCAAATCATATGCATCCAAGAATGATGTTTGTTTGATAAACTTAACCTTCAAGACATTACCAAGAACCTCACATCATGATAATCCGAAAAACCTGTCTGTTTGGTTAACCTATCTATCAAGATATTACCCAAAACATCACATCATAAAATCCGAGAATCCCGTCTGCTTGGTAAATAAACCATCAATACATTTCCCTGAGCTTCACATCACGTAAATATGAGAATCCTGTCTGTTTCGTTAACGAAATCCATCAAGATATTACCCAGAACCTAACAGCATCTTCCATCATAAGAATCCGAAAATCCCGTCTGTTTGCATAACGAAACCACCAAGACATTTCGCAGAACCTCACATCATATGAATCGGAGAAACATGTCTGTTTGATTACCCAAGCCATCAAGAAATTGTACAGAACATCAAATCATATGAATCCGAGAATGATGTCTTTTTGATAAACTAAACCATAAGGACATTTCCCAGAACCTCACATCATAGAATTCAAGAATCATGTCTGTTTGTTTAACCAATCATACAAGACATTACCCAGAACCTGACATCATAAGAATTCGAGAATACTGTCTGTTTGATTAACCAAAGCATAAAGACATTACCTAGAATCTCGCCTTATATGAATCCGAGAATCCTGTCTGTTTGGTTAACTAAACAATCAAGACATTACCCAGAACCTAACTTCATTTGAATCCGAGTATCCCGATTCTTTCATTTAAAAAAAAAACATTAAGATTTTTACACAGATCCTCAAATCATGTAAATCTTAAAATCCTGTCTGTTTGGTTAACTGAACCAGCAAGACATCACCAAGAATCTCACATCACATGAATCTGAGAATCCTGTTTGTTTGGTTAACAAAATCATCAAAATATAACTTAGAAACTAACATCATAAGGCTCCGAGAATCCCGTCTGTTTGGTAAATCAAGCCGTCAAGATAATTTTCAGGTACCTCACATCATATGAATTCGAGAATTCCGTCTTTTTGGTTAACCAAACCATCAGGACAATTCCCATGAACTCATATTATACGAATCCGAGATTCCTGTCTATTTGGTTAACTTAACCTTCAAGATATCTCCAAGAAATCCTGCCTGTTTGTATAACCAAACCATCCAGACATTGCCCTGAACCTCACATCATATGAATCTGAACATCCTGTCTATTTGGTTAACCAAACCATCAAGACATTTCGCAGAATGTCACATATAAAAATCCGATAATTTTTTTCTGTTTGGTTAACCAAATTATCAGGACATTTCTCAGAACCTAACATAGGAATCCGAGAAGTCAAATCATCAAGACATTTCCCAGAACCTCACATGATATGAATACGAAAATCCTGTTGATTTGAATAACCATACCAGGAAGACAATATACTGAACCTCTCATCATATGAATTTGAAAAATTTTTCTATTTGGTTAACCAAACCATCAAGAAATTTCCCAGGAACGCGCATCAAATAAATCCGAAAATCCCGTCTTTTTGGGTAAGAAACCATCAAGACATTTCCCATAAAATCACATCATAAGAATCCGAGATTCCTGTTTGTTTGGTTACACAAAATCATGAAGGCATTACCCAGAATCTCACATCATATGAATCAGAGAATCTAGTCTGTTTGTTTAACCAAACCATCAAGATATTACCCAGGACCTCACATCATATGATTCCGAGAATCCTGTCTGTTTGGTTAACCAATTCATCAAGATATTACCCAGAACAACCTTATATCATATGAATCCGAAAATCCCGTCTGTTTGCTTAACCATACCATCAAAACATAACCCACAACCTCACACCATAAAAATCCGAGAATCCTCTTTGTTTGATTAACAAAACCATCAAAACTTTACCCAGAACCTCAAATCATATTAATCCGAAACTTCTGTGGGTTTGGTTAAACAAACCATCAAAACATTATCCAGACCCTAAGATCATATGAATCCGAGACTCTTGTCCGTTGGATAACCAAACCACCAAACCATTACCCCAAAACTCACACCATATGCATCGGATAAACCTTTTTTTTGGTTAACTAAACCATCAAGATATTACTGTGAACCCCACATCAAGAGAATTGGAGAATTCTGTCTGTTTGGTTAACCAAACCACCAAGATATGATCCAGGACCTCACATAATATGAATCCGAGAATCCTGTCTGGTTAACCAAATCAACAAGACATTACCCAGAAACTCACATGATATGAATCTGAGAGTCCCGTCGGTTTGATTAACCAAACTATCAAGACATTACTCAGAACCTATCATTATAAGAATCCGAGAATCTCGTCGGTATATTTTACCAAAAAATCAAGACATTACTCAGAACCTAACATTTTAAGAATTCGAGAATCCCATCTATTTTGTTAACGAAACCATCAAGATATTACTCAGAACCTAACATCATAAGAATCCGAGAATCCCGTTTTTTTTTAACCTTACCGTCGAGACATTTCTTAGAACATCATATCATATGAGTCCGAGATTCATGCATGTCTGTTTGAGTACCAAAACCATCAAGAAATTTCACAGAACCTCAAACCATATGAATCTAAGAATGATATCTGTTTGATAAACTAAACCTTCAATACATTACCCAGAACCTCACATCGTATGAATTAGATAATCTTGTCTGATTGGCTAACTAAACGATCAAACATTTCCCAAAACCTCACCTCATATGAATATGAGATTCCTGTCTGTTTGGTGAACCGATCTATCAAGATATTACGTAGAAACTCTCATCATAAGAATTCGAGAATTCTGTCTGTTGATTAACTGAACCATCAAGATATTACCCAGAACCTCACATCATAAGAATCCGAGAATCCCGTCTGTTTGGTTAACCAAACACCGAGACATTACTCAGAACCTTACATCATATGAATTTGAACATTCTCTCCATTTGATTTACCAAACCATCAAGATATTTCTCAGGAACGCACATCATATAAATCCGGAAATCCCGTCTTTTTGGGTAAAAACAACAACAACAACAAACATCAAGACATTTCCCATCAACTCAAAGCATAAGAATCCGAGGTTCCTGTTTGTTTGGTTAACTAAACCAGCAAGACATAACAGAGAACCTAACATCATATGAATCCGAGTATCACGTCTTTTTGATTAACCAAACCATCAAGATATTACTTAGAACCTCATATCATTTAAATCTGAGAATCCTATCTGTTTTTTTAACCAAACCATGAAGACATTACCCAGAACCTAACTTCACATGAATCCGAGTATTCCGTCGGTTTTATTAACCAAATCCCCAAGAATTGACCAAGAACCTCACATCATGTGAATCTGACAATCCTGTCTCTTTGGTTAACAAAATCCAAAGATAAAAAAAGATATTACCGAGAACCTTACATCATAGGAATTGGAGAATCATGTCTGTTTGGTTAACCAAACCAACAAGACATTACCCAGAAGCTCACATCCTAAGAATCCTAGAATCCTGTCTGTTTGGTTACCCAAACCATGAAGAAATTTAGCGGAAACTCATATCACATGAATCAAAGAATCACGTCTGTTTGGTTAACCAAATCATCAAGATATTACCCAGAACCTCGCATCATGTGAATCTGAGAATCTTGTCTGTTTGTATAACCAAGCCATCAAGACTTTACCCAGAACCTCACATCATATTAATCCGAGAATCCTGTCTGTTTGGTTAACCAAACCATCAAGACATTTCCCAGAACCTCACATCATATGAATCGGAGTTGTCTGGGGAAATGTGAGAATACCTGCACGAGATATACGGTGGGGGACCGGACCAAGTCATCAAGCAGGCGGTCATGAACCATGAACACTGGCTGAGTAGGCGCAGTCTGCTCCTCCTGTGAAAAGTGAGAACCAGTCGCAGACAGTGAGGGGTAGCGGCAGAAAAATGAATCCTAGACTGGTTGTTGACCACAAACTGACTTCAGTTTACAGGCTGGTTTTTGACGTTAGTTAGTATACTTGTTAATGATTATAGTTGATAGACTGTTTATGGACTAAAGTTTAAAGACTGGTTATTGACTAGTTTACAACTTTGTTGTTGACTTAAGTTTGTAGATTGGTTATTTACTAGTTAACAGACTGGTCATGGACTAAAGTTGTAGACTGGTTATTTACTAGTTTACAGACTGGTTATCGACTAAAATTCATAGACTGGTTATCAACTGGTTGTTGTCTAAATTTTATAGACTGGTTATTGACTGTAGGTTCAAAAATTGTGACCATAAATACTTGAGAGAAATGCAGCATACTGTGTATAAATTCATTTAAATTGAACAGGAACATTGAACAGGAACGGGATACTTTCTGCAGTTTTTCTTCTACACTTGAAAACTAAAAACTTTACAAGTCCGTCACAGAGTATGGAAAAGAGTTGAGGAAAAGTATTTGTTATTCAAGTTTTTGATGAAAATAGTATGTTGTTTAAATATTAGTTTTACAGAAGCCTGTGTGATTATCCACTTATAATTTTAAACCTTCATCATTTCCTTGTTATTTATTGTTGGAAAAAATGGTTAACTTTTATACTGTAAAATCTTTTTTTTCATCAGCATTTAATTTCCTTAATTATCTACTAAAGGATATATCATGGGTACTTCTATTTAAATTTAAATTCATTTTGTAGATATTGCAAGCTCTGTTAAATGAAAAAATTTAGAGGGGGTTAGTATTTGTTGATAAATCTCTCCATGAAATCAACAAAAGAAAACTAATGATTTTACAGTATATACCATATTTATTTTGATACTTCCTATGAGTTGTAATAATGTTTAATGTGATAGAATAGATTAAATTAGAAAAACACAAAACCATCAATAATTTGTAAAGCAATGTGCAAAACAAGCATGATTTTACGGAAAACGTAATACTGTCAGGTGTTGAGGACATATGTTAACAATTAACTGTATCATATTTTTATGTGGAAGCTGCCAGAAAAAATATCAGAGGCAACACTTTGAAACCAGGCTCTCGTTTCATGAAGTTTTCCACCAAAAGTGATTTTCTTGTTCTAAATTCTTTTCATACTCCTGCTTCTCAGAGCCCATTGCCTATCCTTGGCAATGTAGGTGTATGAAAAGAATTTTATCTGTTTATATTCTTGAGTCGGGGCTGTAAAATAGGGGTATTCATCTCTTTCATTTGTTGCTCAAGTTATATGTTAAGATTATTTCTTGCTTTACCAAAAAAAAAAAAGAAAAAAAAAAAGGAAAAAAAAAAGTAAAAAATATATTTTCACACACTGTGGAGTCAAGACAGTGTTGCAGGAGTGTTCATTACCTTTAGTATTAGTTCTAGTTAAGGATCTGTAGTGTTTTTATTATCCCTAAGGATAGAAACCCTTTCAAATTTATCTTGTTATGAGCATGTTTTTAAAGATTATGATTGAGATTGAGACACATGCCAGATTAATATTTGAGTAGCTACAAGATTAAAGAAGTTTAATAAAAAGGTCTTCAATAGATTATTGTCTTAACCAGAAAAAACAAAACAAACTTGCACTGATCTGTCAGGAGGTCACCTATAGCACAAAAGTGAATATAAGTTGAAAAAACAAAACAAAAACAACTAGTCTTCCTAACACCTAGTTAGTTCTCCCCCTTTACCTCATGAATATTCATGTACAAATTTATGATCTGCAGGATTTTGACCATCAGATTTCTACCTTAACCCTCAGCAAATGGGCCTTAGCCAGAGTGCCTACCTGTTTGAGAAATTTCCCAGTTTCCTTCATTGGCTTGTTGCAATTCAATAGCCCACCTTCATGATGATTTTTTTATTAGGGAGGTCCAGGCAATTTCGATATGTGCAGGTTATTGGTTGACACGTTTGAATATACATGCAAAGAACTGGGAATTCCAACTGCTGAGGAAAAGAAAATCAACCCAACTACCATCCTGATTTTCTTAGGTTTAGAATTAGACACAAATAAAATGTCAGTCTGTATACCATGCCCAAAAATAGCCGAATTAGAGGATTTGTTAATTACTTTTCTTTTAATAAAAAAAGTTTTCCTTAAAGAGTAGCAGAGCTTGGAAAACTATTTTTAAGGGGGGGGGGGGGGGGGGGGGCGCAAGCTATTTACTCCAGCCGAGCCTTTCTTCGCCGTTTTAACGATGCAACGATGCCCCTAAAGAAACCACACCATGTTCTCAGGCTTCTCGAGAAATGAAAGAAGATCTTTTTGTCTGGCTAGAATTTTTGAAAGATTTTAATGGTGTGACCAACATACCGCAAGCAGTTTGTTTTCAAGTGACGCTTTACGTCTTTTCACAGACGCACTGCGGTGCTGACGATTCTGGGTCTGCATGTTTTCTAGTTGGTCAGTGGTGTTTTTTCCAATGGCCTCGGGCTTGGGTTGGTCAAACGGTCATGCGCGATTTGGCCATTCTTGGAATGATCCCAGCTTTTCTGCCATTCATCTGTGAGGGAAAGCAGCTGTCAAATAAAAGAAAGTTACACTGTTAATAGATAACGAGGCTCTGGTACAAGTTCTTAATGCAGCTGATTCATCAATTCGTCTTAATGTGTATGAAGCTAAACATTATTTTTAGAGCGGTCCATATTCCTTCTAGAAAGAATAAAATAGCTGATTCTATTTCTCGGAAACAGTGGGCCCGGTTTCAGTTGGCAGCTCCAGATGCAGATTTGGATGCTCTCCCTATACCTGAAGCTTTCCTATCAACGATATCCTTGCTGAGGCTTGTCGACTAATAAATGCTTCCCTGGCCCCAAATGCCAAAAAAGCATATGTAACCGGTCTCTCTAATTTCCGTGCTTTTCGTCAAAATAATGGTTTTCCAGAGTTATGGCCCCCATCCACTCACGATATTGTACTATACATCGCCTTTCTCTCTCTTCAGAACTTTAGTTATAGGACAGTGGAGACATATTTGCAGCAATCAGTTTTAATTGCAAACTGCAATCTTTACAAGACCCGTCTAAACATTTTCTAGGTATTCAAAGGTTTAAATCGCACAGCAAGGGAAAAAAAGGTCCGCCTTCCTATAACAGTAGAGATCCTTCAGGGCATTCTGATTAAGCTTCAAACAGTTTGCCGTGATGCATGCGAATCTATCCTATTCGCGAGCGTTTTTTCCTTAGCGTTTTTCGTTTTTTTTTAGATACGGTGGAATCACTGTTTCTGGTAAAGGTGACACAATTCTGAAAAAAAGACCTCGGAATTGGTGATATTCAGTGGTCTAAAAATGGGTTTCTACTCATCCATTTAAGATTTTCAAAATCAGGCCAGTCCGGAAAGGGTATAACAATTATGTTAACAAAGCAACACAATCCCATTATTTGCCTAATCAGAGCTCTTTCGACGTACCTTTCGGCAAGACCGTCAGTCAAGTTTCCTTTATTTTGCTATTTCAATGGCCAAGCTCTTACCCGTTAACAATTTTCTGTCTTTCTAAAGAAAGCCTCGGTCGTCTTAGACCCAAATCTCCAAAATTACTCGACACATAGTTTCCGTTTGGGCACTGTTACGACAGCTTCAAGATAAGGTTGGTCTGCAGGAAAAAATAAATATCTCGGGAGGTGGTCTTCAGATGCTTATAAAGTATATATTAACCTCTTTAAATAATTAAAAAAAAATATTTTTTTTATCAGAATACCCTAAGTACAGTTACAGCGTCATCCAGGTGTTAAGCACCACACGTTGTAACAAACAGTAGTTTTCTTTTCTTTTTTTTTTCATCAATATATTTCCTTACGAGATGTCGTTTTCTTATGACAGGCGACAAAGCTTGACTGCTGTCAAAGTCATTCCAGGTTTTCCTCATGAGTGGCTGTTCGGGTTGTCCATTGTAAAGAATGTGTTCCTGTCTTCAAGGCGCCATCCGTGCAGGAGCAGCCTTGGCCTCGAGGCACACCTATGGTGGCAGGGCTATAGTGGGATGACTCTTTAACGCTCAAGGTGAAAACTCGCCACATTGCTGAGGGTAGAGGAACCACCCTACTTCATTATTCTCCATGTGGGAGGAAACGATATTGATTTCACTAATTTCAAAACTATCAAAGACAAAATAATCGAATTATTTACTGTCATTAATCAGTCCATGCCTTATGTTCATATTATTTAATCAGAGATTCTACCTAGACATTGGGGAGGAAACAAAGGCCTTGTTTCGGCTAGAAAGCGTGTTAACACTTTTGCCGTAAAACTAAGCAATACGGTGGATTATTCCTTTGTCACACAAATTTGCAGTGTGATAAGTATTTTTAAAGAGGACGGCGTCCATTTAACAGAGGCAGGCAATGTTTTGTTTCTAGATAATATTAGAGTTGGGTTGTATCATTTTATGCAGGGCAACCAGCCTTGGTTCAGCTGAGCTTTGGGCTTTGAAATGTGTTGCGGGCTTGATCCTGTTAGTTTTTGCTTATTTTTTGGCCTTGCTACCGCTTTGGGCGGTGGGAGAGATGGATTCAGTCGGGGCCCTCATCCATTTCTCTCCCATTTGGCCATCAGCTGCGGCCAAACTTATGCCATTACAGATGTGTTTTGCTATGTTACGCCATGATTTTGAGTAAAAACAGTTTACTGTTTTGCTATTATTATTTAAAGTAACATATGAAGCTTAAGATTACATTAAGGTGTAGTACAAACGGTGTACCATGTCTATACTTTTGTATACGTCCGGGTCCCGGAATGTTTTGTTTGTGTGTGCTTATTAGGTGCCATATTGCTATTTTGCGGCATCTGCATTACATTTAGGTTATAAGGAATACATATTATTGCTGTCGCAGAGACATTTTGCAGGAGACATTTTGATGTGGTGTTGTTCGCTTAGTAACATTTGTATGCTAATCATGTGCTTTATTTACAAGTGAACTTTTAAGTTGCTTTTATGAAACATTTATTGTTTTGTTACGTTTCAATCATTGCAAACGGGGTCACGCCCATATCCACCATTGTTAGGGTATCTTAAATAAAAGGTGTATCAAAATAGTTATGGATATTAGTTAACTTTTTAATCCCTAACATGCGTTATTAGTAGTTGGTTTAAATAAGGCTATGTTGTCGGGAAGCAGAACGTTCCCTTCAATATTTGTCAGAATGGGGGAAAGGTCAAACAATTATATAGAGGTTACAAATTCGTGTTTGCTTTCTCCTTTTCTGCTTTTCCATTGTCTCCCAAACAATTGTGTTCTTTTGGAAATTCTAAATTTGACACCGTAAGCATTTCTTAGTTATAGTTATATTTGTAGTGTTAGGCAATAAGATATCCATGTATTCTTGTATCAAAAATTACTTTTTCTGTAGTTTTTTTGAGATATTTATGGTAACCCTGACTACCAAGGACTGAAGGCGAAACGGTTCTAAGTGCATATAGAAATAGAAGGAGATGGAACAGTTTCCCAGACAGCCCTCGGTACATTGTTACTTTGAGGTTGTATCGAAATTCTTCCTTTTTGCGTTTATTCTTACAACTTATATTAATATCTCTTGATGGTTCCTGGTTGGACCAGTACTTTTTGCCTGGGAAAGTCATGAAAGATTCTTGCCCCTCCCGCAGGGTACGCACCCACAACCGAATTCAATATCGTGCACACTACCTCAGAACCATGGCGCCCTTAATTGAGTTGATGGTTGACCGTAGGTTTGAGCAACGTCAATTTACTCCAGTATAGTATGTGATTGATTTTTTCCACTCTTTGATTCAGAAAAGCCATTTTGTACCTCGATGTACAAAACAAAAGCCAGACCAGACTGAAAACATTTATCAGTGTCATCAGGTTTTAGAGTGGTTGCCTAGATACCAGTGAGTAGCCAACTGTATGAAAACTGATCAGCCTGCAATGTGCTGAGCAGGATAGCCTGGATTCATTGTTAGGCGGACCTTATCTTTGTTTACAGTTATATGTAAATAGATAAGCAGATTATCCAATAGCTGCACAGGGATATCATGTTACCATTGCTTAACCTGGGTGCATTGCAAAAGCATAGATATCAAGCATAAAGTTTTTAGCGCAAATGTAAGAATTTCTTTCAAAAGGAAAGAAATGATTTGTATAAAGAAATAATTTTTAATCTATTTATGTACTTGTATTTAAGACTTGAGAATCAAGCTTTCATTCATTCATTTCATGTCGCAGGGTGAATTCTTCATAACATATCATAACATCTGCACTAAACCAGTCATTTCTCTCGTTATAATTTGCACTAAACGAATCATTTCTCTTGTTATAAAACCGATAGGGATTTAAGCACGTGCAAACTGTGCACCAGCGCACTTTGTTTGAAAGAATACACGGCGAGAACCACGTCTAAGTCTTCATAGATTATATGTATTTTCTTCAACTCTCCATTGGCGCTTAACCCTTTACAGGTAAATGATTTGGTTTTGTTGTAATTCTTTTGATAATTCATTTATTTGTTTCCTCATTGTGACTAGTCTTAACCATGCACTTTGTTTGAAAGAAAACACGGCGAGAGCCATGTCTAAGTCTTCATAGATTATTTGTATTTTCTTTAACTCTCCATTGGCGCTTAACCCTTTACAACCCGAAGCAGAACCCGTTTGACGGTGTGACATTTGTGGCCAGTGTGCGTTTTGGGCATTCCGTAGTGGGCTTCGCCAGACGGTTTCCTTGCGAGACGAAGAGGGACGATTTAGCCTGGGTGCGAATGGTGGACCGAGAGGCCACGTGACGAGCAGATGTTTCCGGTTAGGGCCAAACGTAAACATTGTGTCATTCATCATCAAAAATGGATTTCAACGGTTTTGGTGAAATGTTTTGAATTTATTGGTGCACTAGGTGATATTTATTTATGCATTGTGTCGCTTGGGTAATGCCATGGCGTGACATACCGTATTTCCAAAGTTAAATGTCTTGAACTTGTTCCGGAAGTCAGTTTGAACTTTTCTCTACATGTATTGTTTACATCGCTGGATACATCGTTGAATTTGTTGAGAATGGACTTTTACATATTAAGATTCTAATATAATTTGTATGAAATGTCTTGCATGTACTTTGATTAGAAAAAAATTGTTGAAAAACTTTTTTTTTCCACTATCATACTCTCACTCTGTCCATCTCACATCTATTTATCTCTCTCTCTCTCTCTCTTTTTTCTCTCTCTCTCTTGTAGTATTTTAATGATAAATTAAGTTGGTTCTGATAAAATTTAAATATTGAGTAAATGTAGTGTCTGTAAATCCGACTTAGATACTTGGTCAGGTATTTCAGATTTACAACAATAGTAATGTGTAAATATGTCTCAAGATTCTGCGATATTACTTTGTATGTAAATCTTATTTAATTACTTTGTCAAATGTTTCAGATTTTCTGTGTGACTGTTGTAATGGAGTGAAAGCTGTCACATCTGCACAACACCATATCAATCCTGTCAAAACAGATCATTTGGTGATTGGTGAAAACTGCATAAATCAAATTGAAGTCATCTGGTGATTGGTGAGCACTAACATTTTCATATCTGTTTCGTTTGTATACAATTAACTTCATTGGAAGGCAAATTTTGTTTCATGTTTTGTGTTCACCTTTGTTATATGTTTTGTGTTTTCTGTTATATGTTCCCTTTCTCTTCTGTCTATCTGTTTTTAACCCTGCCCTGTCAAAAAAAAAGGTTAGTTTTATTTTAAAACTATACTAGTACACAAATGTTTACAGTCTCGTATGCTTAGGTTGGTTGCTCAAACTGTATTGAGAGCTTAGTTATTTGTATTTTATTGTATTGGATAAACTCTACATAGTTTAAGCAAATAGACATTTGAAAGTAGTGAGGCATTTAAAATGGATATAGTGTGATGGGTTTAGAGCTGTGGAATTTTGGTTTTCATGGTTTAAAAAAAAGACTTGCATATTTCAGTATAATTTTTTTTCAGAAGTCAACATGGATGTATGATTGACCCGACTGATAGATTTGAATTGAAATTATTACAGATTTGTATTTTTATACAGATTGTGCAGTGGAACCAGTGCTTGTGGATGATGTTTATTATGTGTTGTTTTTTCCCCTTTTACTTTGTTTATATTTATTGATCCACAATCACACAGCTAAAGCTGTTTTGTTTTGAGTACTTTTGAAATAGAATTTAACCATGGCCGAAAGCACCAAAGAACTTACTGGCCTAAGGGAGATAGAGCTCGAACTAAGTGGGTCTGAGTTTGATATGTGGTTGTATGACCTGAAGTGTATTCTTCGAAGTTGTGTTTACCCATACCACATTGTTCTGGAAGCAATTAGAAGGAGTCTAAAGGGCAGAGCTAGGCTTGTTCTTTTGCATCTGGGAGAATTTGCCTCCATAGATGGAATTGTCTCAGAACTTGAAGGTGACTTTGGGTATGTGCAATCCTGTGAAAAGGTTTAAGAACAGTTTACAGTGCTGTACAAAACCCTGGAGAGAGTGTTGCTGAGTAGTCTCCGTCTGGAGCAGCTTCTCTCTGCCTCAAACCTTCGTCTCGATCCATACACAAAGAACGATATGCTCAGAAATCGTCTTTGGTCTGGGTTGAGTAACCAGAATTTGCGGAACGTGTCTAGGTATAAGTTTGAAAATATTTTAATCTACAACACGCTTCGCAAAGAATTGAGACAGATTGAGAAGGAGCTCGAGTCGTCGAAGGCAGTGCCTACAGATGCTATGGGACAGCACTTGTCACTGGTGGAGAAAACAATTCTCCAGCAGTTACAAGATTTGTCATCTCAAATGAGACAGCTGAACTCTAGAGTTGAGTCTCTTGAGAAAGAATCTTAACGTGAGAGATATAGGTCTGGCTCCCAAAGAAATGTTCCTATTGGACCTAGCTCAGATGAGCAGACCAGAGAAAAGACCAGCGATAAGGCAGTTGTAGCTGACAAGTCTGGTTGGCGGAACAAATCTAATTCTGGTTTAAAGAGTAATTTAAACCAGAAAGGGTCTCAATCGAAGGGGAGCAGATAAGAGACCCTAAATGTTTGAACACAGCCCCCTTGATTGGTCAATCAAACCAAACTGAAATTATACTTAATGGTCAGAGTTGTAATGCTCTATTGTACTCTGGGTCAATGGTGATAACTCTCTGTGAAAGTTTCTTTGAATCTTTGACTTCAAAGCCTCAAATTCTCAGTCTCACTAATTTTGCGCTTGATATATCTGGTGCAAATAGGACAAAGGTGCCGTAAAAAGGATACAGTCTACTTGAAGTTTCAATTCCCACAGTTAGAATTGAAACTGTGTCGGTGCCAGTGTTGATTGTTTCCGACACAGATTTTTCTTCAACTGTACCCCTTATTATTGGCACAAATGTCATCAACTGTGTCAAGAATGCTGCTGGGTCCAGCGTTGTGTCACAAGTTTGGCAGGAGGTCATCTCTTCCTTTGATGGTGTGCAAATAATTCCTGTTATAGCTTTTTGCAAGAAACCAGTCTCCCTTCAGCCGTTTGAGACGCGAACTTTAACTGGCACAGTTAGAGTTGGTGGTGACATGTCGGTTGGTGTTACTGAGACAGATGAACTTTCTCATAACCTGAATGTTTGTCCAAGATTGGTCAAAGTGAACCCACAAAGGTCCTTTTCAAAGATACCAGTTCGTATTTGCAATATATCTGCTCGCACTACATGTATTACCATTCTTCTAAGATCTGTACTGTGCTCTTTACAGGAAGTTGATGTGGTGAGAAAAGTTGACCCTTATGAGGATGCGAGTTCCAATACTCACAACTCTGAAAAGACCCTTGAGGATTTAGGTGTCAAAATTCCCACGGATACTCTTCAACCTGATGAAGTTGAGAAAACTAGATCTTTTCTCAACAGATGGAAGCACATATTTTCTTCAGGTATCACTGATCTTGGTTGTGCCAAAATAGTTGAGCACAAGATAAAGCTTGATGAAACACCCTTTAAGGAGCCTTATCGTAGAATACCTCCTGGTATGTTTGAGGAAATCCGAGAACACCTTAAAGAGATGTTGGAAGCTGGTGCCATTAGGGAACCTCATAGTCCTTTTTCTTCAAATGTGGTACTGGTTAGAAAGAAAGACAACTCTTTGAGGTTCTGCATTGACTTTCGCCAGTTGAACCGTCGTACGGTCCGAGATGCTTATGCTCTTCAACGTATTGATGAGACTATGGATTGTCTGATTGGCTCCAGATACTTCAGCAAGCTAGATCTCCGCTCTGGCCACTGGGAAGCAGACAAAGCTAAAACAGTATTTTCAGTCGGCCCTCTTGGGTTCCTTGAGTGCAATCGTATGGCATTTGGTTTAACAAATGCCCCATCGACCTTCCAGCGATTGATGGAACGGTGTATGGGTGAATTGCACTTAAAGGAATGCCTTATATACTTCGATGACATAATCATTTTCCGTGATACTGTCGAGAGCCATTTTAGCCGACTGGAATCTGTTTTAAAGAAATTTGAGTCAGCTAACCTGAAATTGAAGGGCAACAAATGTGAATTCTTTCAGCGACAGGTTAATATCGTGGGCACTTAGTGAAAAGGGTATTGAGACCGATCCAGTGAAGATTGAGGTCCTGAAGACTTGGAAAGTTCCATCTTCTGTAAAGGAACTACGTAGTTTCCTAGGGTTTTCTGGGTACTTCCGTATGTTTATTCCAGTTAGCCAAACTTCTCACAGATCTCTTGGTTGGTCACTCTACATGCAAGAATGTCAAAGCTTCAAAAAATCTCTCCACTTGGGTTTGGGAAGAAAGTCAACAAAAAGCATTTGATGTTATTGTTGAGAAGCTTTGTTCTGCCCTTGTTTTAACCTTTGCCGACTTCAACAAGCTTTTTGTGCTACATATTGATGCCAGTTCTTTGGGACTTGGTGCTGTGTTGTACCAGGAGGTAAATGGTGTGGAAAGAGTTGTAACCTATGCCAGTCATGGTTTGAGACCAAATGAGAAAAATTATCCTGCTCACAAGCTTGAATTTTTGCACCTTAAATTGGCAGTGGTTGATAAATTTTATGATTACCTTTATAGTATCTTGTATCTGTCCAGTCGACTTACCCGCTGGAGTTGGTCTGCATAGACTATCTAACCCTTGACAT
>CM037782.1:62626783-62643503 GCA_021229015.1 Solen grandis
AATTCACTGCACTGCAAACCATTTATAAGTCAAGGATTATGCAACTAATATTTTGATTAATCATATTAATGCAATGAAAATTTTGTTCATACAATTTTGTAATATTCAACGAAATGGCATAAATTGTTACGGGTTCTTATAAAAAGCAAGGAAGGGAGAATGTCCGCCTTGTAAAAAGACGGGAGGGAAATTGTCCGCCTTGTAAAAAGACGGGAGGGAAATTGTCCGCCGTGTCAACATTAGCGGGAGGGGAGTTGTCATAGAGGGAAATTGCTCGGATACGGATGCAGATTATATCATCACGAGGGTCGATTCTGGGTGTTAGTGAATATATTTAATTAGACATTACAGATCCTGTATATAGAGTCGAAGAAAACTAAATTAAAAAGTACCCACCCAAAATGAACTAAAGTCTTTATTTGAATTAATTTATTTTAGTTAAAAAAAAACCAATACGGAAACGAATGAAAGAGAAATACCTTCAATATCTCCAACAACACTATTACCATTAATTACTTTCACGAGAAGGAGATACCTGAAAAGGTAGATGACTTGAAGAAGAAAACTTTAGACTCATCAAAGAAATTGAATATAGCAAGCGAGTAAGAAACGCCAATACGTAAGCCATTAGGAAATAAAAAATATGTCATCTTTCCAGGCACCTAGTAATCGCATAGAAATAACCTGCCAAGACATTGATAAATTAAAAAAAGGCGACCATATTGGATTTCATCGTGACGATAAGATATGGCATCATGCGATAGTGGAGGATATCGACATTGAATCTAACGTAATTGTAGTTATTCATAATACAACGGATGGAATTCAGAATGAACGGTTGAATGTTGTTGACCAGAATGGTAACCTATATATTTTTCACTATCCTGAAAATGTAACAAAACAGAACCCTCCCGATATTGTTCTTTCACGAGCAAGAGAAGAAATAGGAAAAAAAGAATATAATCTGTTAACCAACAACTGTGAACATTTTGCAACTTTTTGTAAAACAGGAGACCACCACAGTTATCAAGTATTTTCGGCAGTATCAAAGACTTGCTTTACAGGAATTAAACAACTATGTATTGTTGCAAGAGAAAATTATGAAAAAAAGAAGAAAGGGAGCACAAACGACCAGCACAATACAGAAAATAGGGAAGAAAAAAACAAAAGCAATGAGCACAGGACAGAAAATTTGGATAATGGAAATACAGCTGGTCAGCAGGAGGGAAAAGGAGGTGCTCAAACAAGTCAATCGAATATAATAAATGAGGAGAAAGAAGCTGTAAAACAATTAGAGAAATTACAGGAAGATGTTGCTCGTTATTTGGCAACTACAGTGCAGATATCGGCGGTTGCGGGGGTCATGGCTCTTATAGCAACAAATGCGGTAAGAAAAACAGCTGCTAATGAGGCAGTCAAGAAAGTAGGGAAAACAGCTGGAAAGAAAGCAGTACATGAGGCAGGGAAGGCAGCTGGAAAGAAAGCCGTACAGGAGGCAGGGAAGGCGGCTGGAAAGAAAGCCGTACAGGAGGCAGGGAAGGCAGCTGGAAAGAAAGCCGTACAGGAGGCAGGGAAAGCAGCTGGAAAGAAAGCAGTACAGGAGGCAGGGAAGGCAGCTGGAAAAAAAGCCGTACAGGAGGCAGGGAAGGCGGCTGGAAAGAAAGCCGTACAGGAGGCAGGGAAGGCGGCTGGAAAGAAAGCCGTACAGGAGGCAGGGAAGGCAGCTGGAAAGAAAGCCGTACAGGAGGCAGGGAAGGCGGCTGGAAAGAAAGCCGTACAGGAGGCAGGGAAGGCAGCTGGAAAGAAAGCCGTACAGGAGGTAGGGAAAGCAGCTGGAAAGAAAGCAGTACAGGAGGCAGGGAAGGCAGCTGGAAAGAAAGCCATACAGGAGGCAGGGAAGGCAGCTGGAAAGAAAGCAGTACAGGAGGCAGGGAAGGCAGCTGGAAATAAAGCAGTGCAAGAGGCAGGGAAGGCAGCTGGAAAGAAAGCCGTACAAGAGACAGGGAAGGCAGCTGGAATGAAAACAGTACAGGAGGCAGGGAAGGCAACTGGAAAGAAAGCCGTACAGGAGGCAGGGAAGGCAACTGGAAAAAGCAGCAGGAGGCAGGGAAGACAGCTGGAAAAGAGGCAACTGCAGAAACAGCTAAAAAGCAAAGCAATCTTGGTTCTTTGTATATGGCGGTAACCTTTGAAGCTTGCCATGGTATGTACGATATTTACCAGTATGATCAAGCTAGAAAACGAGGAGAAATGACAGACAAAGAATTTCGTAAGAGTACTACTCAAAGAATCTCGGAAGGCGCCTTTAGCACCGCGTTTGGCACGGTCGGAAGTGTTATTGGTTTTGGGGTTTTAAGTGCACCAGCGAGCATAGGATTCTCTATGGCTGGCCATTACTTTGGTTCTTTCGTTGGGCATAGGATTGGAAACTGGTTGTGGTAAATACTTACACTGTTGAGAAGTTTTAGGATTGAGGTACAAATTATGGAGATATATCTGAGAACTATATTTAAGTGTGTCGAATCGTGAAATTATTCAGATTTATTATTTATTCTATAAATTTAAGGGACTACCCCACAGATGCTAAAATGACGAAAAGAAAATAAAACTTCTAATTTTAAGATTATCAATGTTATAATTGTATTAGAGGCATTGAAATCTGATCACTGATAACTTACATTACCCAAGAAATCCCGAGATATTGCCGTTTTCGCAGTTTTTTCTAAAGCAAATTTTACTGAGTTTTAAAATTAGATTTCTGAAAAATCACGTGACAGCGCTAGTGCCCGTTCGCACATGCACATGTAATCAACCAAGCTATTTCAAGCACTATAATGAGGCCGAAAAAAAACAGCAAGCGCCAAAAAGCGTACACTTTCTGCGAGACAGAAACGCTAAAGATCAAAACTTGTAATTATATGCTAAATACTACATAAGACATGCATGGTGATCAAAACTAAAGATCAAAACTTGTAATTATCGGCGATCGAGTCAAGACGTTTCTGCAATGACCGTAAACAGCTAAATACTACATAAGACGTGCATGGTGATGTTTTGAGCACACTTACTTTGTTCCATTACTTTCCGTAGTATAAATGTGGGCCATAAAGTTTTGAATATGTATACAATATTTTTATAACGATATTTTGGCCAAATTGTCCTATAAGTACAAAACTGAGGTAATAAATCGTGATGAAAAAAAATACAGAACAAAACAAATGATTTTCTGATTTTTCTCTCTCTGAGATATCACACAGTTGCCTACCATGCTTGTCAAAACAGGTTAGAAATGTTCTTGTCTCCCCGTTAGTACGTGGAGAATGTTTTAGCATACATAAAAATCAACAAAATACATCAAAATGTATTGTTCTTTCGGCATTTTGATCTATGATGATCTGTTTTGGAAGTGGCTTCCTTTTGAAGACTGAAGCTGATAGTGTTTTTTTTTTCTTTTTTAAAGAACTTGATGAATGAGTTTGCACAGTGTTGAGTTGGTAAAAATATGGATTGTAATCTTATTATGAATCATTAAAAAGAAAATATGGATTTTTAGCGTCTCTTAAAAGTGGTTTGTTTAATGCTATAGTTCAGAAAGGCAATTGCCTTTATAAATGGTTGAATTGTGATGGTAAAAACGTGAATATATTTGATTAGATTGGTTTTAAATTGCTGATCTAAAATATTCGTTATCGAATTGTTCTTTCTGTTAATGTCCGAGAGTGTTCGAAAAATCAGGGAAAGTTGCTATAACTTGATCATTTATGAAATGCTCTTTCTTAAATTGCCAACACATATCCATAACACAAACGAAGCTATAGCAACACCACGTCCATACGAACATGTCATGTTGACAGTGTCAATATTCCTGCCATTTAATTGCTCAACTTACACGGCATTTTAACATACAGTCGACTCTCGTTGTGTCGACTACGGTTGAGTCGATTTTCCATTACTTCGACAAGATTTGTAAAGTCCCAAATTTGTTCCTTTTTTATCTATAATAAAAATAATGTTTATGTCGATCTTTTTACCTTGACCATTTCGTTACGTCGACTAGAGAACCTAAGTCCCAAACTTCTAGATTGCTATTTAATTTCACACTTTATGTCGACTCGAGAAATTATCTGTGGTTACCGCGAGAGGTGTGAATAACACCGCGCGCTGATAGTCACTCTCAACTAATTGGTGTCGCAAACTGATGCCGTAAGCGAGTGTCGTTAATTACTCAACGTTGTTTGTGTCCATACCCAAGCTTAACAAACAAAAGATGTTTATGTAATTATAATGTTATTTGTCTCGTGTCAAAATTTGAGCAATTCTACAAGGTGTATAAATAGAGTTCTGATTTTTAAACCAACGTCAATTTTCATGACTCTTACGACTATGTCTGAAATGTTAGAACCCAAAACGCCTGTCGAACAATCCAGAGAAGGGCCCGGTATCCAACCCGGGAGGATATCTGGATCGACTGCTGAGAAATCTAGAGAAGGACCTGGTACCCAATCCGGGGGGATATCTAGACTATCGGCATTAGGGTGTAAGGGAACCAAGCGTAAGCTGAATACAAAGTATTACACAGAAAAGTACCGGGCGATCCTTGAAATAGATAATAAAAAGGCTTGGATGACATCCAAATTCTTCAAGTCTTGGGTGAGGGAATTACACGACAAAATGAACTCTAATGTGCTCTAATAAGCAGAGTAACTCCCCTTTGAATTAAGTGTGCCTAAAAGCCCCAAAAACGACATGAAATATGAAAAATGAAGTATTTACTGCCAGAAAACTAATACAACTCACATGGAACAAACAGTTGGAAATATATAAATACTAAGTTCAATGCCAGTTGTTTTTAAATCAATGATGAGAAGAAAAGAAACAAGGATCAACCCTATTGCTGAATGTTGAGGTAAATAACAAAATACCCAAAGTATCCCAGCTACTGATAACTCGACAAACTGATATGTCGACTTAATTTCGACAGTCCCGACACAACGAGAGTTGACTGTATAACTATAACGGAAATGCAAGCTACTGTCAATGTACAATTGTGTATGATGTGTGAGACGTCATGTATGAAGTTATTTACGTGCTTGATAAAAATAAGTAGCGATATCTTATTGCTCGATAATCACCCGCGAACAATATCCAACAAAATTCGACATGCTGATGGGGAAAAAAGATAGTGGCTTTGATTCAAAACAAACATGGGAGTTGAGCTATTTCAAAGTGTGTTTAAGTGGTACAATGCATTTAAAAGGTGAATTCTTGCCAAGGTGTTGACAACAAAAGACAGTGTTTTCTGTTTCTGTTGCTAAGGCATTACTGCCGCTATTAGAATAGATAAGAGATATGTGTATTTGTATGGACAAAATCTTAAGGAAATGTTAATGATTTTAAACATAAAGCAACTTTCCCGAAACCTTTCGAACAACCCTCGAATTAATGATATATCTGATTCATGCTAAATTAGAAAGAAACGACTTATAGTTGATACTTTATTTATTTTAACAAATATTGTTTTTCATAAGAATAATGATACATTGTATTGTGCTGACATGTGTTTTGATACGTTTATAGAAACGGGTTGTGGAGAAAACTATTTTAAGCTTAACGTTAATGGTAATCTGGTACGGATCATATAAAAGTAAAAACAGAATATTATGAAGTTGTACAGGAAAACATAATGGACAAAAGTTTTGAAGTTCTGTAAAATAATTATGTTACACTGACGTTAAATTTCGTTGATAATATAGTAACGAAATATTAAAGGAACGATCTTCGTTGGGGTTAATATTTGTTGGTAAAACGATCCATGAAATCAACGGAAATTAGTGCCCTACTAAATTTAATGATTTTACAGTAGTCAATTATTTAAACTTATTGGGAACTGTATTTAACTAAAATGTTACACCAAGGACGAGTTTCTCAGACAAAGTGTTGCAAAATTAGTTATTCCCGTTGTATTTTTTGCCGTGCTCTATGTAACGATTTTACTCTTATGTAGGGAAAGAGGTGTTTTCAGGATGGACATAAGAAACATTTATTTTCCATTAAAACAAACTTCATTCTGCAATATTTAGCAGATGATATAATGCAATTTACTGAACTTTGTTTCTTTAACCCCAACCAGTAACGACAAAAAACCCACATTCAATGAGAAATTAAGAAACATCAAGGTCGAATATGAAAACAATATCCTTGTCCACCATATTTGTTTACCATGTTACTGAGCGTGGCTGCTTGGAAGAGTACCTACCTCTGCCTCGAAACCTATTTTTGCAATATCAGGTTGTATACAAATCCACTGAAAGGTGCATTGAAACGCATTGTGTGAGCAACGCGCTTCAGATGTATGTAAACGGTACAGCTGTAAGGGGCTTTGAAATTATTTTTTTTTTTTAATATGTTAAAATTTAAGATGCAAAGATAAGTTGTGTAATTTTGTATTAGAATAACCCTGAGTTATATCATTTTACCAATGTTTAAGTAAATAGTAAATGTTATTAGTTCTGAAAAACACATAATTTCAAGGTTTATGATATGTTAAGATAACATTTAGATTGTAACCCTGGTAAGAAATATTGGTATCCAGTATTAAAATATTCGGTTTATAGATGCATGCCTATATCAGGATGGTTGGTATTAATATTAAAATGTTGGGTTTATAGATGCATGCCTATATCAGGATGGTTGGTATTAATATTGAATTGTTTTATCATTAATTCAATGAATGATAAATATCGCTTTGTTTAAAAATTGGAATAGGACAATACAGTATTCTAGTGGTGTTATATTTTATTAAAGAAATATTAGAGATATTAGCATTTACATTTCAGCCATATTAAAAAAAGCTTAAGAACTGCTAAGTTCAGATGAACATGACAAAACTAAGATTTCTCCTTATAGATTATGCATTAAACAGGAAAATGTTCATATGTATAGTATTAGTAATTTCATCTGTATTGCTTTTCAAATGAGAAATGATATGCACTATATATTTAATTTAAAAATTTTGCTTTAATACCTATTGCTATGCTATGAACATGATTTGATTTTTATAATATTTAGCCTTTATGATAGGCACACTTTTATATGAAAATGTTGAGTGCCAGTTTGGAATATGTTGCTATTTTTTTCCCTTGCATATATCGCTTTGAGTATACGATAAAGTTAGATTTGTAAAGGAAAATTGATCATTGAAATGTACGAAAATGTTTTATATACTTGTTTAGCTTTATTCTCTGTGATTCATTGTTAATGCTTAATTATTTGTTGAAATGCTATAATAATTGAGGACTTAACGTTACTGTTGTATTAAATATTTCATTTACAACTTAATGATTTATATTTGTTGTCCAGCTACATTCCTATGTTTTGTTTTCAATAGGTTTGTAGATGCTGGAGTATTTTCTTGACATTTTCTCAAAGTTCTGGACCAGTGTTCATAAACTCTTTTTTAATGAAAGCCTAGATAGTCTGCTTCCGACAGAATGTCTTACAGGTTTTATTATGTGTTATTTCTTATCAATATTATTTTTCCATTTTAAGGCTCAAATCAAAGTAGATTAACGATAAGACATCATCATGACATTTTAACAGCAAACAGGGCAACTTGTTCCTTTTGCCGACTTTCGTTTTCGCATGTGGCAAGAGAACTTCTGTTCTGATTGTTTACCGATTTCATTTTAAAGTGCATTTTGTTTTTATAGAACATTTCAATTCGTAATTATATAATTTCACTTATTTCAACACCTTCCTTGATACTTTTCGCTTTCGAACATTGTCAAGTTCTAATTGTCATTTTACAAATTATGCATATTACTTGTGTTCCTCTTAGTTGGTTTAAGGCAATGCATGCACCTCTAACTCTGTTTAGTATCTCTCTATGCTTCTTCCTCCGTTGTTTATCTAATACATATCTGATTCTCTGTCTTAAATAATTTATTGTTTTTCTTTCAATGTGATAACTCGATGCTCTCGTTATGCTACACCAAAAAAAATGTTTGTAATGTGTTTGTTTCTTATTTGATTATTTTAATGAGTTGCTCCACCTAAGCTATCTGTTCAAAGTTCATCATATACTAACTACATGTATTACCTACATATTCATAACTAACCGGAATATGTTTGTTTTTTGCGTCTATCTGTGTATATGTTTTGTATATAGCCACATGCTGTAACATGTCACATGGGTGAAATAAAATATATGTTATGTTATGTCTTGCACATTTCTCCATATTGTACATCAATGTATTTGGAAGAAAGTTTTCTTTGCAGTTGAGTTTCGATCTCTTTTACTACATAATTAAATAAAAAAAATGTCATTCGGGATGTGCACGTAGGCTATGGAGCACGAATATATTAAGCATGTCCGGAGATGAATCCTATTCAATAACCTTAAATTGTGTCAACATTCTTATTTTAAAATGTTGAGTGCCAGTTTGGAATATGTTGCTCAAATTCCTTGGATATTTCACTTTGAGTAAAGGATATAGTTAGATTTGAAAAGCAAAGTTGATAATTGAAATGTACGAAAATGTTTCATATATTTGTTAAACTTTTTTACGTATTCTCTATGTTTCATGGTTAATACTTAAATATTTGTTGAAATTGCTACAATAATTGAGGACTTTATGTTACTATTGTATTAAATATTGCATTTACAACTTAAAGATTTATATTTGCTTTCCAGATACATTCCTATGTTTTGCTTTCCTTAGGTTTGTATATTCTGGAGTATTTTCTTGACATTTTCATTTTCAAGTTCTGGACCAGTGTTCATAAACTCCTTTTTAATGAATGCCTAGATTTGTTTAATTAGGATTTTCTGCCTCCGACAGAAAGTCTTACAGGTTTTATTATGTTTTTATTTCTTATCATTATTATTTTTTATTATTTTAATGGCTCAATTTAAAGTAGATGAACCATTAGTCATCATCATGACATTTTAACAGCAATCAGGGCAACTTGTTCCGTTTGCCGTCTTTCGTTTTCGACTGTGGCAAGTGTACTTCTGTTCTGATTGTTTACCGATTTCACATGAAAGTGCATTTCAATCTCAAAGTTATGGACTAGTGTTCATAAACTCTTGTTTTTTTATGAATCTCTGTCTCCGACAGAAAGTCTATCAGGTTTTGTTATGTTTCTCTTTTCTTACCATTATCATTTTTCAATTTTAGGCTCAAGTTACAGTAGATTGACAATAAGCCAACCTCCCTTAAATATTTCTGAGTAGATTTTCTTTGAATGTTCATGTAAGTCAGGATTTGTGTGTCCACAATTTTGTTTTCCGAATTCTAAAATGACCAAGGATCTGTAGTAAAACCCTTTTGGAACCAATGACCTTTAACTATATTTAAGCACGAATATACGAAGATTGCTGATGAGCTAATGACATAAAACCCGGTTTGAAACAGTGAATTTTACCATTTTTATGCCCCCCCCCCCCCCCCCCCCCCCCCCGCATCGATAGAACGGGAGCATATTGTTTTTTGGTCTGTCTGTTTATTTGTCTGTTGTATATTTTTGTTTCTCAGAAAATTTTAACCTTAACCAAAACACGGAGGTTCTTCCACCTACACCCTCCAAACTTCATCTTGATGATCTCTACCCGTCCGACCCATTTAGAGGTCACGGGATCAAAGGTCAAAGTCACCGTGACCCAAAAAAGCAAACATTAACCTTAGTCACATTATTTACGTACTTCAATTTATTACCTCCAAACTTCACAAGTGTATACAGATTAATGAGCTCTATTCGACAGATTCAATTATGGGTCCCAGGGTCAAAGGTCAAGGTCACCATTTAAAGCTTCCATCCAAAGCTTTCTAACTTCACATGTGTATCCACCTAGATGAGCCCAATCCAACAGACCCACTTACACGTCACAGGGCCAAAGGTCAACATCACCATGACCCAATGACCTTTGCCACAATATGAACGTGGTTCCATCCATAACCTCCAAACTTCACAGATGCATGTACCTTGATCCGCATTATCCGCCAGACACACGTATAGGTCCAGGATCTAAAGTCAAGGTCACCATATAGGAAATATTAACATTGGCCATAAAATGAAAGTGCTTCCATCCAAAGCTTTCTAACTTCACATGTGTATTCACCTTGATGAGCTCTATCCAACAGACCTACTTACAGGTCATAGGGTCAAAATGCAAGATCAATATGATCCCCCCAAACAACAACAACAAAAAAACAACAACAACACAACAAATATTAACCTTAGCAACAATATGAACGTGCTTCCATTTATAAACGTCACATGTGAATGCACCTTGATGAGTTCTACCCTTCAGGTGACCTTAATCTTTAAATCACCTTCACTCCAAAGGTCTTATGCCCCTCGCGGGGGGCATGGCGTTCATTCGAACGTAGCGCATTTTTTCCATAAGTTTCACTATTTTGTAACGGGACTACATAAATACACTATTTTTTTTCAAAACATTTCAATATTGATTTCTACATGGAAATAAAACTTCTTCAAGAAATACATGAAAGAAATTGTGATGACACGCTTTCTTTGTGTTAATTTACTGGACCATGTTTTAGACTGAATAAAGAATCGTGTGACTTCGGGAATTTGGGGCTCCCCACATGGTAAAATTATAATGAACTCAGTAACGATGTATAAAACGTTGCAAAAAGGCATAAAACAAAAAGAAAAAAATGTTAGTTCCAGTGGAATATTACTATTAATTAATTAACTTATCAAGGTCATTCATAAAGTGCGTTGACAATGAAAGTGATCACCTTTATTGTATGTATGTATGTATGTATGTATGTATGTATGTATGTTAGATTTAACCTCCTGCCAACATTATTTCAGTCATTTGGAGACTATGTCTATTGGAGACAGGTATAATGTTGCCATAGTGTAGTATCACATGATTACACACCCAGTAACATTATCCTGCCACAGGAATAACCTGACCTGGAACTATGTTTTGAGCACCAGTCAGGGATATACAAATACCTATAAAACGACAACAGAATGTCAAGGTCGGAGATCGAACCCGCTCTCGAGTCGAACGCTCTAACAACTCGGCCACCGGGGACGGTATGTATGTATGCATGCATGTTGATCTTTCTTTCTTTCTTTCTTTCTTTCTTTCTTTCTTTCTTTCTTTCTTTCTTTCTTTCTTTCAAGTTCCTGGATAGGACCAGCATTGAGTACTCCGCGTTCCCATAGCAACCCCATTTTGGCGAGTGCAATACAAGGATGCATCTAGTACCAATTATATACGTCTTTGGTTTGACCCGGTCACCGGAGGAAATGTCCCGGTCGGGACCTCCCGATGCACTAAGCTATTGCGACGGTATTTGTTGGGTTTAACCAGTCCTGGAAATACCCTTATTTGCTGAACGCCAAGCAAGGGAGATATACCAGTTTACCATTTTTTACGACTTCGGTAAGTCGCAGCCAGTGATCGAACAAACGACCACCCGCTTCCGAGCAATAATACATTAAATTAGATGCATTTGAGCTAAACTATATATTTCAATATACGCCATTGTAAGGAGACCGGTTTTACATATAAAATATAACTTCAATAGACATGCATAATTGGATATGCTACGTCTAATTACTTTCATATATCCATTTATTAAAAGTAACGTCAACTTGGAGTTTGATTTAGATATTGAAGAAGTTTTTTAACTTGTCAAAATCTTCATAATTTTACGAACAATTCACATGCTAAACGAATATTCTTGCGGCAATCGATAAAGTTCACACGCTTTTAGATGATTTAAACGCGGTAATTTCAAATAATTAATATTACTTTAACCTTAATCTGATGTATTCTCGCTCAGTTCAGGGTAATGGGCGGCGAACTAGCAAATACCATGTTGTAGGTTCGAGTCCTACAGCCGGAACTTTTTTTTATTTCATTTTCGATGGTGATCCATACAAACAATTCGAGGTAAACGAGTTTCATGATTTTCTAAAACCATATAATATTATTCTTGTATATTAGCGTCAAATTTGAGCTAACTAGACGTGCCAAGCATACACATATTAAGTCAGTCTGGCCTCTCATTTCAGACATTCTTGTTGTCATGGGTTTGGATATGTCAAACATCGAACATGATTTAAGGGACGTGTCCTGAAACAGGCTCAAAACACCAAACACCGGAAATTCACATCCATGTACTTTTTAAATGAAACACATTTTGGTGATCCACATAAGGTTGGTCCCCCGTGAGTTTAGTGCTTTCCGACAGACAAAGCAGAGCTATAAAGAACATAGCTTTCAAACTGGCACCGGGCGAACCATTCCTGGAACTACCCTAATATATGCTAAGCGCCAGTACCACCAGTACCATATTTTACGACTTTGGTATGTCGCGACAACCTCGGACCTACGACCTCCGATTCAGGGGCGCGTTTTATGTTATAGTGTCGCATTTGTATATTATAGTATATTAAAAAAAAAACAACAAAAAAAAACGAGTATTAAATTTTCAAGCGATGCCAAATTGCCCCAAAGTTATTCAACCCGCTTTGACTTGCGTAAATAAGGTCGTTACAGAAAACAGGAAGGAAGAAATTATTTTTTATAGACTACTTAAGTTAAGTAAATTGCCCCCCCCCCTTTTCTGACTCTTATTGTCTTTCCTACAGTTCACCATCGTCGAATATCCCCGACTGACTTATTCCGTTTCACTTAATGACATCATGTGGGGAAATAGGCAAGCAAACCATCGTAATACAGTAGTATTGATTAATATATCGACCAATAAAAACGCGACTTTTAAATAAACACTCTCCTGTGTGGAGGCTTGAAAGTCATGTAAACAAGAGAAAATGAATGCGTCCGACAGCTGTATAAAAACGGTACTTATAATTGGTTTTAAAAACGTGATCCGACCATTGAAATAGCGTTATTTGACACATCCTAAAACGACCAAATTCAACCGTAATATCCTTCGGCCTATAGATCTATAGATGATCTATCGATCGGCCGTTGGTATTCGACGATGACAGTTCACAAGATATACATAAATTTGTGTATTTTATTCAAAAGGAAGCAACACACTCAAAATCCAATATTTTTGTAAGTATTTTTTTTTTCATTTTATTTTTTTTAATAAAGGCTACGTGAAATAATATTTAATATTAACAAGATGGGTATTACTCGGAATACTTGAGTCGCCTGCATTCCGACAGTTATCACAGGAAGAGAGAGCATCAAAGGATCAAAGTTTATGAAATGTATTTTGGTTCTACCTACAAGTCATCACTATAAAAAAAACAAGACCCAATCATTTGACGTCAACACCCACATCTAAACATGACCCTAACTATTTGCCATGCTATGCGGGGGTTGGGGAGGGGGTGCAAACAAGCAAGATTTAGAACTCCTGTATTCTTCATTTCAACACCTCATAAGGCCTCTATGATTTACGTTTAAAATGATCCACCATATAGTAGTGAAGTTATGCTATGGGCTAAACTCATTTTATAAAACGAACAAAAGTAAGTATGTTAAAAAATTATTAGCGGTAGAGAACAATGCACTTCTACTCCTCGTAAGTTTCCATGATCCAAGTTTGAAGTGAATCAATCCTATTGTAATGAAATTGAAAAAAAAAAAAAAAAAAACTATGGGTTTTATTCAAGGGTTAGTTGCGCAAAAGTTATGGTTCTTGCGCACAGCACTTCTACACCACATATGGTAACCATGATCCAAGTTTGGACTTAATTCATGCGAAAGTGTTGAAGTTTTGCTCCGAACATTTTTCTTTAAATAAACTCGGGGAAAATTCATAAATGATTGCTGCTATTGTCATGGTTCTTATGCACTGCGCTTTTACAATTCATAACGTATACATGTACCAATTTAGATAAAAGCCACGCAAACGTGTTAAAGTTAAGCTCCGGACGACGGGCAAAGTGATCCCTATGTGTCTGCAATTTTACGCGGGAGATACAGGAATTACCTTCCCTTACAGAGACTGAGTAATGAAAGTTCTCCCAGAAAGCATATTTATTGATCAATATGGACAGTGTATGTGTATACATGTATTTATAGGTAAATTCGAATTTATTAATAATTCACGTTCGCTTTGTCTTTTTTATTACATTTTTACAGTTACCTCTACTGTCAGTGAATTTCGCATTTCAGTTCAGTTTCGACTTCCAAAATGCAGTTGTATTTAAATAAACTGAAAACTTAATTTGGAACTTTATCTCATAAGAAAAGAAATTTAAGAGTCTTAAAGTAGCCTTAAAATGTATCCAATGCTACCACAGGACAGAATTGAAAGTATCATGTTAAAAATCTTAAATTGGAGTTACGGAGATGTAAGCTGTAATGTCTTAACATAAACGTTATATCATATGTATACTGGTGTATATTTAATTCCATTGGTGTATATTTAGTTGAGCGGAAAAAGTAAGCTTCCATCGGTATTCGAATCACATACCTCTCCAATATTGACGGGTTACTCCACAAACTGAGCTATGAAGGCTCTGTTATCTAACAAGTTAGTGAAACTGTTTGCCATAAGACTGTTTGAAACGGAGAGGAATGTCATTATCACCAAGCACGATGCAAGTGTCAAGAATCAGTGAGCGACATCAGCAAGCATGGCGATGCTTGAATTTCATAAAACATGAAATCATTATAACCAAGAACAATGGAAGGCAACAAAGCACATAACATCAAGCAGAATTTAATATCTCTACACATAAAGCATTCATCGATATCAACAAGCGCACAAGGATACCTCTGAGCAAAATGACATTGTCATCAAAGATAATTCCATAGTCACCAAGCTTAAATACCATTCCAAATTTATCGCCAGCGAGATGGAAATTGTAGATTGTCTTTTTAATGTACAAAATATGTATCGAATACATTCTAAACCTGTAGGGTCTCTGTGTGTTCATTCTTATTTATCTACACCAAAACAATCGTATTCACGCATGTTCAAGGTCTTTATATCCATTTGCCGAAGGGCAGCCGATTTTCCAAATGCCTTATGCGTACTGCGTTACTGCAGTCCTACAACGGGGTTTTCCCACTTTTTTTCTATATTTTTGTACAAAAATGAGAGTTGGACAAGCGGGAATTAGACCAGGTTGAGAGAAAAATGATGAATGCGTGCGGTATCATATTAAAAAACAACAACTAACAATAGTGCCTACTTCAATGTACAAAATACACGTAACCATTGGTCACTCAATAAATATATATATATACATGTATATATATATATATATATATATATATATAAAACTTAAAAAATATAAAATGGTTATTTGTATAAAATAAGTTAATGGAGAACAAGGGTTAGATTACAGACGCATACACTGTGATTCCTATGTCATAAATGCATAATCACTCACATATATCATAATTGCATGCATTAATCCACCACAAGAATTGTCTCAATACATGCCAATAGATCTGACTCACTCTGTCAAACACTTGCAGCAAGATACCCATCATACTCCTGAAGACACCGTCAGTATCGAACCAAGCTTGCAGGTCACAGCATCAAACCCACAACCATCATGTCCCATGGAGACTCAAAGTGTATCCCAGGTGGAAACGTGTGATACAACAGGCACAACTTTGCATCTGTCAACAGTCACTTCACAGGGCCTCAGCAATGAACCACAAGTTTTACATCCTGCGGCCTATAATACTCAATTGTCACAGCAGCCACATCCAACCCAAAGCAGTGAGCATATTTTGTCATCTCCATTTTCTGATGCATCATTTGGAAAAAGCACATGTATCGAGTGTGAATGTAAACAATCACACCAAACCAATACACAGCCACCTGTTTCACCTGTGAGAGGTAGAGCACGCTTAGCACGTGCTACTTCTAGGTCAGAGAAACGCTCTCAATCTACCAAACCATACCGGAGACAGAGTGCTAGTATTACACGGAGCACAAACCGGGTATTGCCAGAAATTATAATTAACTACCAATCACAAGATAACAGCGACTCACATTCAAAGGGTCGGGTTTTCCCCAATAGTCAAAGCTAGTTAATCGAGGAGAAGGTCACGCTACGTTGTGCTCTACTTAATATTCAAGGTCTCGTTACAAAACGCACAAATAAACTAAATTCACCTGAATTAATAAATACGTTTAGTTCACATGACATTGTTTTATTAACTTAAACTTGGTCAAATGCACTTTCTGATTTTAATGTTAAAGATGTTGAATATTTTGCTTTACATAGGACTGAAAACAAGTCATCTTTTAAACGTTCCTCAGGCGGTGTTATTGTTTATATTAGGAACGAATTTGTATCAAGTGATACATTAGTGTTTCAAAGTTATGATGACATCATTTGTGTGAAAGTGAAAGGTTATAAACTTGGTTTGAAAAGTGATTTGTTCATTTGTTTATGTTACATAGTTCCTGAAAATAGTACTCGACAAGGTATGATTGATTCCAATACTTATGACAAATTGACACAACATATTGTCTCATTAGATACTGGAAATGAAAAAAGACTTTAATCTATTTTTATGTGGTGATTTAAATTCTCATACATCTGATAGCCCTGATTTTGTTCTTAATGACAGTCTATCTAATGTACATGTTTTAGCAGACGATTATTGTACTGACGAGTTCGTACCTCGTGTTTCAAAGGATAAAGGTAGACTGAATAATAATGGTGTGATGCTACTAGATTTCTGTAAACAGACTGGAATGCGTATATTAAATGGTCGATGGAA
>CM037782.1:62643603-62693603 GCA_021229015.1 Solen grandis
TTTAATAAACAAAGTGCTGTTAATTTTTTAATTAACTTGGTAAGAAATCTTAATTACAATCTGGGATGCTAAAAAATATAAATATGCAGTACGGAACATTAATTATGTCATAACATATGCTCAGTACCTCACACGACTAAGCTAAATTTGAAGACTTTTATCTTTCAAAATTAAGTTGCACTCTGAATAATGAGACCTAGTTGATATATCTGCTCAATGTGTCAAAATTGTATGTAAAACGTACTTTATAATTTATTGAAAAAGACAGGGTAACCGTTACTAAATTACTCAGTTACGTTTACGGATACTCAATTAGTATTGAATGAAATGGGTAATACCCATTTGGTCAGGGAAGCTAATCATGGGTACCATTGTTGCGTCACAAACGTATCTAAAGTGAAGTCTGTTGAGCATTACCTAAAAAAAGGTGGATTATTGAAGGCTTCAAGAAATGTATGTCTAACAGCGATTTGAATAAATTGCAAGGGAAACTCTATCAGAAAAGGCTACTTTGGCCAGCACCTCCTATCTTTACATTTATTTAAATGTGTATAAAAAAGATTCCGTCTGGCCGCCATGTTTGTCATGTCTAACAATAAATAATGTGTAACAATAAAATTACATTTATTTATCTTTCATGACAATATAAGTACAATATTCACAGCAGCATTTGACAAATATTCCTTTGGCCCAACCAACTGCAGTAAAGTAAGAATAACACGCAGTATGAAATTCATCATCGCTCATTCTGTCCGTTGCTTACAAATCATTCCTTAAAATATACTACCACTGAAGAACCTTTGAACGTTTTTTCATGGTATACAACTGAGAGCCAAGGAGAGTGCTATCAGTACCATTTTAACAACTCTGATATCGGGGATCGAACCGATGACCTGCTCAAAAGGCTGACACCTATGCCACCGGGAACAGTTTTGCTACTAGTACCCTTGTTATTCTAAAAAGATAATTTTTAATACCTATTTAAACCAAAGCTTAAATTCTGACTGATGTGTTTAACAGGCTCACGTTTTTTTTATTGATTCCACTATCAGTATTTTTAACGTCCCACCATCAGTATTTTGGTCATTTGATGGAATTTGTTACATATTGTGATGCATTGATATCTTAGAGGGATTTTCTTCACAATAGCTGGAGAAAGATCCAAATTACACATACAAAATGTAAATACCACTTATAGAAATGTAAAGTGCAGAGGCAGTGTCTAGATTTTTCTAATATCTAGCCTTAATTCGCTACTGAAGGATTTTATCTTTAAGCTTATTTATGCCTGTTTTGAGACATTGGCAAACAAAGCAAACCCTTATAGAACAGCACCCTTAAGGGTATTCTCTACTTGCTTATACAATATTGTATCTCAAATTATACGTAGTTTTAACGGCAAATAAAAATCGATTGGTTCATGAAGAAAAGGGTTTATTATTAAAACAAGAAAGTTTAAACTATATACTGTGTTAACGTTTACTTTTAACCTCAGTTAAATACATAATTCATACATAAGATAAGTGTCTAGTAACACACAGCACAACTTTTTTTAGCCAGACATTGAAATAAAATTAGTAATTAAAGTTACTTTGTGAACAAAGCCTCTGGTCATAACAAAGAGAGACTTTCAGTCTTCAACATGATTTTGCTATCTCTAGTTTAATGAAATCTTATTTTCTCATTTTAACATTCCCATGAGACAAAGTAGAAATATAATCAATTTAGTACACCATAAATCTTTCTCATTACACGATTTAAACAATTAACGTAAAAACCTTTCCTAATTTTTTTTTTATTTCTTTCAATTCCAATATATGTATTTGCATATTTCAGTTTAATATCTTCAATAATGAAAATAAACAAAGATCTATTTTGTATTATTTATATTAAATGTAATACAAAAAAAGACCATCTCACTATCAAGTCCACCACACTATCCACACTACCGTGACTCCATTTTAGAACTCTTTTCCCATCTTATGGTTAAATGTAACCCTTCTCTTCATATTGACTCATACATGTATTGAGTCACTGGCAAACGGCAGACCCAGGTCTGTCTAATCAGTGTCTCCTCTACATAGCACAAATATCCGTTGTTTCATAGTCCTTTGAAAACTAGCTTAATTAATATTCACCAAGTCCTATATTTGTACTTAAATATTCATGAGTTAAAGGGTTAACCTGCTAATCAGAATCTTATTTTGATAGAAATTCATTTTGATCCCAACTCTAGTCGTTCCCTTGTCCGTTACATTGTATATCAAGCCTTCCTGCAACAACCACAGACATGGAATTAAATGTAATATTCTCTGATAACAGGAGGGGGGGGGCTGCTTAAAAGTTGTGAATGTCCTAACAATTCAATCATCAGACTTTCACAAGTGTTTTGATGAGGTAGAAGATCTTTCATTTGTTGTATCATAGATCACCTTTTTACATCCTACTGGAGCATTACAAGGCCGAAACAGACTGAAAAGCCATATAAAACAGGTTCTTCTATGACATCTGATTTTTGACAAGATTATCAGTTCCCAGTGTACTGAGGTGTAGCGAACAAAATAAAACCTGACCTGGATTTAGTTTTACTTGCATGCAGATAAGGTGTGATCATAACTCTAATGTGGTACATGATTAAGACACTGGGAGGCAACACATTCAATATGACATTGTCCACTCACTGCCACCTCGGTCTCGACATTAATATTGGTAAACCTATACGCCGTTTGGATCAGCAGTTTCATCATGTCGTCTGACTGCTTCCTTTAACTTCCGCTCAGTTCTAGGAACTTGAAGAAAAAAAATAATGTCCTGTCAAGGTTGTCAATTAATCCATTTTTAATCCAAAATATAAACTTCTCAATATTCGCGTTGAGATATGACTTTATGAAAATTTATTTAAGCATCAACATTGAATAGTATATAACACAATTGATACTTCTTTGCCTTGCAGACCGTGTAGAACCTGAGCTACAAAATTGTATGAGTAAACTGAGAAGACCCTGATCAGTGATCATACAGCTCCTGGAAACCTTGGAAAGTCAAACAAATCCCTGCCAAGGTTGCCATTCCATCATTGACCCTTTTCCCTCATGCATATTCATGCAAAGATATAACATCATGAATGATAATTTATTGGAACAAAACAATGGATGTTTCTTTGCCTTATAGACTGTAAAATCTGAGCTACAATCATGTATAGTCATGGAAAAATCTGTCTTGTCCGGGTCTGCTCTACCCAGTGTGTCTAAACGAGTGTTTATGAGGTAAAGGGACACGGTCATACAAAACATAAATCATACTTTTTGATGAATTTATATATAGCTATTACTGAAGGTCGTGGATACTCTCACTACCACACTTTGTCTTAACAACTTAAAAAGATAGTTTTCGTTTCTTACTGCCTAATTAATTGAAAATATTTTAGCCAGAGGTAAGTTACAGACCGGTCAAGCAAATTCAGCATCATGACTTTATTGGCTATAATCGCATAATGCAACACGTTGTGATAAGTTTGTATCTGTATTGAAACAAAAACGTAAAAACATAAACAGTCCAAAGAAGTCGGCGTCATAACGTCAAAGCGTTCGTGAATGCCACACACATTAACGCGGCGTCAACGTTATTGCCGACGATGACATTTAGCCTCTACTCTAGTGTATGACTCGCTGTCTTTTCCATATCGTAATAATGTCGCGTAATGACAAGGTGTGTGGGTCATGACCTTGATTCCAGTGATGAGTTGCATATAGAGGTCATGATCTATTTAAATACCACATATTCTTGCTTTGAAGATGTAGTTTAAATCTCTTGCTGATTACGTTTACGATTTGACAAAGTATTTGTTCATCTAAAATATTTGTATGTTTGATATAAGAAATGGCCCAGAAAGGAAAACATTTTATTATTCTAAGTTAGATAAAGGTAGGTAAAGGGGGTCATTCAAATATTGGACAAGTGTTTAAGTACTTGGTCATCTCTTCGAACTTTCGCAATGAAAGAGTTGTCGTTTTTGCAGGATGGTATATCAGCCCAAGAATGGGAAGAGGCTATCAGCTAAAAATAGAAAATGTAAGAGGCTATTTTGGGTAGGTGTGAAATAAGACATACCTTCTCACAAGAACAACTCAGACATAATGCAGTAGGGAAAGTATATTTAATGACAAACATAAAAACAGACAGGGAAAAAGAAACAATATGATGATCCCCCTGCCTTCGATCTATCGATTGAATTTAAATTAAATCCAATTAAAACATCACATGTTTGATATACTTTAATTTCCACTGCGCCCCTAAATCCAAGTCACAAAAAGATAAATAACCAAATTAATGTATATGTAACATTACAGAACGGCTTCATTCATCACATTACAACAGTACTCTCTCTGTTATCCTCATCTGATTGAGCTTACATTTGTTCAGTAAATCTCATCGTTCCTTGCTAAAAAAAATATTTAAAATAAATTACAAACATGATTTTAAGGTGAACTGAATGCTCTGACTGATTCCAAGCGACAATGTAAAATGGTAAAAACAAGTTTTGAAAATGTGTTTGGTAAGGTAATAACTTATTACAGACTACAAATATTTAAAATCAAACATTAAATTTAACCTTTACTTTACATCGATACGAAACACGTTTTAACAAATGTTTAACAATAATCATTAGCAAAAATTAATGACAACTGTCATATTTACAGTTTCTGTATTTCTGAAAAAGAGACCTTTTCAGTTTTGCATACAGTGTTCATTTAGGCGTACAAAACAAAACTAGTGTTTATTTTTCATAGTTTCAATAAGGCTTCCACAACCATACAGCCACTTTACTAATGGATATTTCTAATAGCAACTATACAAACTGGTATTTATCAAAGTCATTGCACTAATGGATTAGGGTGGTAGTGCTCTTAGCGTTAGATGCGTATTGGCATTTCGTTAATTATAACCTAGCGAAGATATCAACCTAGTACTATTTATTCCTCCTTTATTATAATAATTTACTTTAAGGGGGTTTCAGCGGGTTACAGCTATTTTGATTTTGGTAAAAAAATTTTTGAATTTCTGATTTCTGATTTATTTTAAGTAGAATGACAGAAGAAAGCCCAAATTTTAAGATACATGTGTTAAGAATATCATTAAAAGTATATTTGCCAAATTTTGAAGGTACAAAAAGTCATATTTAAGTGTTTTTATGCAAATTTGGCTAAAATTTCAATAAAAAGCAGTTTTACTTAAAAAACAAACCTTAAAAAAATAAAGGAAATCTGTCCGTTGAAATTTTTTTTACAATGTATTTAGAAAAATATATATAAAAATTCACAGTTTTGGGATAGTTTTTGTATACATTTTCGTCCGGGCACAAATGAGATTTAGTGTCCGTTTTGTATTTTCAATGCATATTTGACAGTATTTTAATCTGTAACTTATGGAATACATTAAAAGTTACAAATGGTGATAAAACATTTTTAAAATATCATTTTAATATGCTGTTACAATATTTAGAATCGAAATCTTTCTTATTTTTAACGCCATGTTTTTTCCAACAAATTTTAACAAATAGTGGTGCTCTACCATAAGCTAAATCTCTAAAACAAGCATTGTGACCCCCTATTTTTAATTCATATATGTTTTAGTCAAAGTCTAAAGTACTTATACGCAAATTTTTAGAAAAATCTGTCCCTTAGAAAATAACCTGCTTTCAGCCCAAATATGACCTCCAGCTAACTCCTTATAAAACAAAAGTATTATACTATTGATATCAGTGGGACTGATCTATGTTTCCTTCCCGTTACTGATGCTTAATTGGTAGATGTTAATGAAATGTTCTCGCTGTAAGGCATTACAACCACCAGAGCGTCTATCAGACTAATCATTTTTCTGATGAACATGCTAGGGTCATTGACAGGATATAGACCTGTCGTCTGCAGTATATTGACATTTTGTCTATCTTTGACTGCCGCCAGAAGGACTTTCGTATTAGTTTTCACTGATTAGCTGTTAATACTTTCAACCTTTATGTACGCAAAATACGTATATTTTCATACATGTGTGAATAAACTTAGCAGAACGAATAAGCAAATAATTCAAACATTAATTGACGCTCACGGGATAAACGGCCACACATTTGAATTTACCGGCATAATTTTTTTTTATTCAAACTGCATGGTCATACAAAATCAAATCAGAATTTTTTATATTAAAAATTATATTCATACATGTAAGATAGCAATAATGCATTCTAAAATTTGTTCATGACTTTACTTTTATCAAAACGCGATATTTTTTAATATAAGGAATAATTGCTTGATAGCGGTTGTAAGAACTTAAACATGCTTGTATTTTGTGTGAAGTATTTGTTTATGTATTTTTCCGTATATTTTGAAATAAAGGACATTTCGATATAAAATGGAATTCGTCCCAAATAAGTGACAATGGTTGCATTTTCTTTCAATTATAGTCATATTTTGCAATCTCCCCCTTTCCGCGGGTAAATTACGGTACCCAGTTAAGATGCGTTTAACAGATTGAGATAGATGATTTGATAAAATATTAATGTATTTGCCACTTTAGTAAGTAGTTTTATAGTAATTGGAAAAATCATATTAGATAGGATATATTCTTTTATATTTGTATATACCGCTGTTACAAACAATTTATTGTTAGGAACATTCTGATCATACCAAAACTAGAGAAGTCTAAGTTAAAAAGAGATGTCTTTATATATTCCTACAGAATCGATGGAGTATAAATTGAGTGCAGTAATAAACATGTTAGATGATAGCTTGAGCGTTTCGCTTTCATTGCTAAATATATTCGTAATTATATAACTCCAGAAAGTTCGTTCACGATATCTACTGAAAAAGGTGAAATTCCTAATTTTCCATAAATCATATTTTTTGGAGATGATCGTTGAAAATTGAAGATATATTAATAAAATCTTAATTGTATTGTTTCTAGCGATTTACGTTTCCAACGCCTCAAAGATTGCTTGCGTACAGCAATATTGGCTCAACATTATTTTGTTTTTCCTTTGATTTACTATTTAGTTCTATGCTTTTTGAACGGAGGTTAAAAAATTCATGTGCATGAAAGTAATTTATATTTTAGAGACATATGAAGGAAGACAATAATAAACAATTGCTGGTTCCCGTGCATGTTTTCCATAGTAGTTTGCTTCGTCATAAAATTAGTTTATTTTTAAAGGAACATAACATATATTCAAATAAATATCAAATGTTCTCTGCATAGGCAAATAAATCAAAAGAATTGCATAAATTTTGATAAATATTTGATTCATCGCATTTTGTAAAGTCAAAAAAAATCTACATCTTGAGTTGAAATAGCCAACCTAGCCACATGCTTGTTCTAACAGTATCTATACAGTTCATTCTGTATCTCGAAATACGGGTCTACGCTTGCATATTTCATGCCATACGGCGGAATGTACACCAGTCAACATTTTTGAACTTCGGCATCGTTTTCGTCTGATGAATAAATGCATTTAGATATAGTAAAAATTAATTACATTCCGTGTTTTGGTCAACCGTTACAAAAGGTTCCAAATCAGATTTAGCTAGGTCACCTGACGTATAAGAAATGACGTATTAGAAATATCTGTTTTGGTTTCCAATAGTCCTGTTTTATCGTATTTACTGATAAAAAATACGAACACAGGGTCATTTAATTTAGATATTAAACCTAAAACATTTAAAGATAATAGATATTTTAGCGTATATTAAGGTTGATGTGATTACTTATGGTTAAGCCGTAAGAAAGTTTTTTATTATTTTTATTATATATATATATATATATATATATATATATATATATATATATATACAATAGAAACATTACTGGTCGAGTAACATAATAATATGGGTTACTGTCTAGCGAAAGTCAGCCGTGAATATAGGTCACAGCCATATATCTGCACAAACATTGAATAGAAAATATCATGAAGTACATGCGTACCTAGTTTCATAAAGATGAGAAGCCATCTCCATGGAAAAAAAAAATTAAACGCAAAGGCAAACCTGAGACAGATCAATCAATTTTACCATGTTCATCCAACCGTGAAATATAGGTCACAGCCATAAATTTACATAATTATCAAATAGATCATATCATAATGTACATGTGTACATAGCTGTGTAATTATTTGAAGTCATCTTCTTGGTAAAAAATTCTTAAACGTAAAGGTAAACCTGAGGTGTGACGGACGGACGGACGGACGGACGCACAGACCGAATATCTATTTGCCTCACAACGGAGTTGGCGGGGCATAAAAACAAGCTATATGTGAGTTTCAAGAAATACGTACTATGCAAGTTTGAGCTTCATAAAGTGTCTAATTAGAAAGCCATGTCAGAAATAAAATCTCTCCGATATTCTGAAATATTTATAAATTAGATTTTGATATGACTTAACAGAAGAAAGTTTCAGTGTGTATTTTCCTTGAACAATCTAAAAAATGATTCAATTTGGAAAGCTTGTTTAACTTGGAAAATATGCAAATATGGGTGTTTGTGTTGTAAAGTAAAAGCTTATTAAATCCTTACAGTGGAGTTATATTGACTGAAGTACCGGCTCGCATTTAATTTTAGATAAGCGAAGTGACAAAAACACTAATAGAATATTATTTTATTTAACTTAAAACAATATATGAAAATAATTAAGAGGAATGCCAAATATATTTTTCAAGAATAATTATAAAAATCTTTGGCCAATTTCTTCACAGACCTGTCGTGAAAAGTATACAATTCATATATATATATATATATATATATATATATATATATATATATATAATAAAGATTTTTATCGCGGGAATATTTAGCCAAGTATAGGAACATATGCTTATGAAGTAACTTAATGAAATTGTTTCACAAACATAAGAAATGAACTGGGTTGCAATTTCCATTTATTTGTTTTGAATTAAACTGCACAGTCAAATGGAATGTGTTCAATATTTCATTTGTTTGGATGTCAAATCATTAATTAGTAAAATATGGAAAGCATATTTCTAAGTTCAAGAAGGTAAGTTTCAGCTACTGTAAAGTTTAATTTTTTACATCCTACAACATTTAACTTCAAATGTCTTCAGGTTTGCCTTCTAGTTCTGGTTTCTCCAACAGATTTTCTAAACATAATTACCATATAGCATGCAAAATTAAGTTCAAGCTAAATATTCCCACTTAAGGGCGTATTTCACAATAGCGCCATTTTACTATTTAGACAAAGAAGGAAAATAAAATCTAGTGAACAGATTTTTTAAACTTGGTATGATTATAGAGAGTCACACTAGAAACAAATTTATTGGATAAAAAATGGGGGTTTCCGTGCTATGTTTAATTTGCCCCTGAAAGTGAGTTTTTAGCTTTTTTCTGTCATTTTCAAGGGAAGATTACTCAATATTATGGGCTAGCAAAACCTCATTTATTTTCAACATGACGTTTGCTACTATATCCAAAGTCAAACCAAATTAAACCTTGAAAAACACCTATAAGACCGAATAATCCCTGTAATTAACCTGACAGGATCCTTGACCGGAAATAGAAATTTCGTATTCTGTCTGATGCCATCATCGGTTTATTAAAGGTTTTCTTTTTTTTTTTTTTTTTTTTTTTAAATTGACGAAAAAGAATTATATATATATATATTGATTGATTTAATAATTATAAAAAGCACCGATTTTCGCGGACCAAATCTAGCAAGTGTCAGCAATTATATGTAGAGTCATATTCTTTAGATGGCAAAATAAGACACAATAAGGGCATACCCAAGGACACTTCACATCCTGTATTCGAAACCAAAGACAGTAACCGTAATTAGAATGACAAATAAAACAGAGAATAAGCATTTAACAATTCAAAATAAATGTAAAGACATCGTTTTCTAAAGCTGTTATGAATAATTTAGTAATAATTAAATTAAGCACACATTAAGAATATTATACCAGAACAGGGAGTGGTAATGTTTCTAACATCATAGATGTATTCTTTCACATACAGTACATACATGTTGAGGAGTGTCTAAAAACAGAGTGCAGAAATGCAAATATTTGCTTGCACATGATTATGTTTTATTTACCTTTACATTTTGGTTAGATTTTAAACTCGTCAGTACAATTTAAAGTGTTTGATAGTTGTAAAGATTTTTAAACGTGGCAGGATGTCTGATTCAAAACTAGGAACAATTCAATTGGAGTTCATCGCTTCGTGGACTTATGGTACGTTTGTCTTTGGGGACCTTTTATTTACTTTTTTTGTGGTGGGGGGAGGCTTAGTAAACTAATCAAACCAGGTTATTTAGAAAAAATCATTATATGTATTCATTCTCCCGGCCAGTCGAAACTACGAAGGAGAAAATCAACAATATGAATTAGATATCATAATTATAGAACAAAAGTCTTTATCTTACATGTAATAACTTACTCATATTTGTACAATTATTTTGACTTCTTACTACCACTACAAAATGTTTAGAAGAGTATATTTCGATTGTAAGGCAGTGATAAGGTTCTTGTCATGGACAAGGTCTCTCCCAAGCTTAAGTTTTTTTAGTTTTAGATTTGTCAAATTAAGCGGAATCCACTCTTTAAATCATATATTATGCGAAATATTAGCGTTTTGATGTCACATACTCAAAATATGATATTGAAATGTAAACTTCTACTGTCTAAGACTGGACACCCTTTTTATAAGTTAATAACGACAACAAATCAAAATGCGTTCTAAAAACGGTATGGCTTTAAGAACATTTATAATTATCAAAAGATAAAGGTTTCTCCAACAAAATAGAACATCTCTATTAAAAATAGCTCTTACAAAATGGGCGAAATAATTCACATGCCTAACAGAAAAAAAATTGATATATTGTTTAGGTTTTAAAATTTTTTTTTTTTTAAACAGTAGATTCGGTGATGTTATGTTTTTAATCTAAAATAAATGATAAATAAGATTGGATATATTTCTTTAAAAAGGAAATTTAAAAAAATTTTCTTTTTATTTTTTCCTTTTAACCCCTATTAAGGAAATTTTTTTTATTCAGTTATTCTTTTACATGGAATGGAAGCAACCAGACGACTGCCTGCTCTCATTGCCTGACTATATTCTCGTGAAGATTTTGTCTGAGATCCCATTGAACCAGCTTCTTCATTCTGTAAATCGAACTTGCAAAAAACTGTATGAGATTATCGAAGAAAACTGTGTGCTCTGGAAAGACATTGATATAGCTGTCGACCATAGTATTAACAGCGGAACCCTTAAAAGGATTCTAAAACATTCATTTGGGTTTCAGACATTTTTCATTCCCTTTGCTGATTTTGACTGCCATACTTTCGATATTGACTTCATATTTACGACGAATCTGTGCAATGCTAAGTCCTTATACTGGTTAGATATTAGTCAGTGTCCAATTTCAACGTTGTGTTTTCTGAAATACATGCCCAGCTTGAAAATTCTAAACGTCTCAGAGTGCATACATCTGGTGGACAGTGACTTTTGTGTCATATCCGCGTGTGAAAACCTTGATCAGCTGTATGTGTCTTATACAAAGATCTCTCCTACAACAGCGGTTGAACTTTTTTCAAAATTGAAACTTACCGTTTTAGATTTGTCAGGAATTAAAATGTCAGTAAATCAATGTGACGCTATCATAAAACCTTGTATGCTGTATCTGCAAGTTACATTTAGAGAAGATGAAAGTGATCAGGAGATCAATCAGTTAAGGCTTAGGCACAGAGATTGTTCGATTCGCAGTTGTGTTTGAAAATAAACATCGAAAATGTTTTCACGTGGCAAGCAGTTGGTGCAATTATCTTTAGCAAAATTAGGTAACAGTGAGTCAAACGAGACTTGTTCTCGTAATGAGCATGTGGAAGATCCAAGTGAACATAGAAAGGCTTTAAACGTAGACGAAAATGAAAATATGATCACAGACGAAGATATAGATAATGATAATGATATTACGGATCCTGATTGGAAGCCTCCTAAAAAGAAAAAGAGAAAGTTAAAATTTAAACCTTCAACAAAAAACATTTTAGAATGTAATGAGAGTTTGTCAGATACTGATAGCAGCATGCATGAAGACACCGATGATGAATTGATACCAAAACAAGTAAAAGATCCAAATGAAGTTACAATTGATCATGCATACAACAGGTCCAAGAACACCAATAAAGTGATGAATATAGATAACACTGAGACACAAACTGCTGTTTCTTGCATTCTTGAAAATGAAAGTGCTAAAGATACTGAAACCCAATTAAATACAAAATAGCCAAGATAACACTGAACAACTTGACAGTGTTGAACACGAAGAAGTTGTAGAAACTACTGAGGTTGACTCAATAACACTTTCACAAAGAATTGAACAATCGACCAAAGTACAAAAAGAAAAAAATAAACGTCTCCGAATGGCGGGATTGAAATACATGGGTGTTAAATCCAAAACAAATGGAATGAAAACGCAAAGTGTAGAACGTAGTGAGAGAATGCTTCACCCTAGTAAATGTACGAAACGGTGTAAAACGGAGAAAGAAAGAAGACAGTGTGGGAGTGTTCATGAAAGTCATCGAAAAGATATATTTTCTAGATTCTGGCAGACTATGGATTGGGAACAAAAACGTATGTATGTATTAGGTTTAATACAAAGAAAGGAAGTTTCACGTAAAACAGTAGAAGCGGGACAAGAAAGTCGTAGAAAATTTTCTTTTAAATAATTCTTACAAGTCGGTGACGAACGTGTACCTGTATGTAAGAATATGTTTTTGTCTACTCTTGGCTTAAATGAGAAAATGGTATACCATTGGATAAATTCATCAGAATCAGGTATTCCGAAACCAAAAGTCAGTGACCAATCTCAAAGCCAAAGTGAAGTGCATACTCCGAGTGCTAAGGATCACGCCAGAAAATTTTTAGATGAACTGCCAAAAGTCCCCTCACATTATTACCGGCAAGCAATACATTGAACCACTCTTCACAACAATGACGGAATTACATAATGAATATAAACGAAATAATTTTATGCAAAATGAATCCAAACCAGTTTTGCAAATAACCCAGTTTACAAAGTTATTCAAAAGTATGGATTTAAGTTTGTTTCAGCCGAAGAAGGATTTGTGTGATACATGTTGTGCACATGCTGCCGGCACAGTTGATGAAGAAGAGTATGCTGCTCATGTAAAGAAGAAGGATGAGGCTCGAGTCTCAAAGCAAAACGACAAGGAAATGGCTATTAAGGAAGGAAATATAAGAGTTATAACAGTTGACTTACAAAGTTTGCTTCTCTGTCCTAAGTTGAACGCCAGCTGCTTATATTATAAAACCAAACTATGTTGTCATAATTATACAGTTTTTGATCTTGCTTCGCGATCGGTCATGAACTACTTTTGGCACGAGGTTGACGGTGAACTAACGTCAAACATATTTGCGTCCTGTCTTATCGATTACTTAGAAAATCAGAATTTAGACGGGATTGAGAGAGTCATCATCTACAGCGATGGTTGCGGGTATCAGAACCGTAATAGTACGCTCTCCAACGCTCTGTCACAGTTTGCAATAAAACACAAAATTACCGTTGAACAGAAATTCCTAGAACGACAGTGTGCACAGTGTTATTGAACGTAATATTAAGAGAAAGTCTATTTACGTGCCACAGCAGTATGTTGAATGCATCGAAGATGCAAGGAGAGATTCCCCATATCAGGTGAAATATCTTAAATATACATTTTTCAAAGACTTTAGCAAAGTTGGTAAGTATAAATCCATACGACCAGGTACTGGTGTAGGATCAACAACAGTGAATGAGATAAGGTTGCTGAAATACACAGACGATGGTATTATTCACTATAAAATTGACTATAACAGTTCAGAGTACCAACCCCTTCCAATGCCAAGGACGGCCAGCTCAAACTTGAATCTGGATCCAAAAGCGCTTTATGATAAGCCACTTCCAAAAATAAAGCGCAGTAAATTTGAACATTTGCAGCAAATAAAGCAAGTCATCCCGCGTGATTATCACGATTTTTATGATGCGATTCCTCATCAATAAATCAGATTTGTGAGCAATTCAATCGATGATAAACGTTTGTGTAAATTTCATAAAGATCTATTGAACTTAATAATAAGTCAAATCTCGTCGATGTTGATATAGGTCTATGATACTATACGGATGGAACTGAGGGTATTCCGAACATTAGCTCGTATATCATTTAGTTAACCATATTAAGTAGTTTCATGTTTTAGGGTTTGGGTTGTCAGGGTTAGAATTCTAACAATAAGTTATTTTGTTCTTTAATGTTAAACGGTTTTCAAATATATAGTTTTTGTTATTATCACAACTTGTATGAAAATAGAAAAGAAGATGTTTGGTAGCATAGTTATGTTGCATTTGCCTGGTAGTAGAGCTATTTTCATGTATCGGTTTTTATTATTTTTTTCATCGACCCTAAATATAGTTATTTTCATGTTAGATTCGTGTTAACATTATTATTTTTTTAAATAATTGTTCAACAGTTCAATTTCTGTTTCTATTCGTTGGGGCGGAAATATTGTTAGATTCAATGGTGAAAAATTTGCTTGGTATTCAATGTGTTAGTTTTCATGTTGATGCCGATGTATGTTGTATGCATTTTTATTTTTATTTAGTATTAATTTTCAGGATCCAAAGTATAATGTAAACACTTAAGTAGTATCTTTTCTGTCAAGTTATGCGTCAGGCTCATACCATATGTTTTAAAATGTTTCTACATAAATTTGGATTACAATTAGATGTGTCTTTATAAATAGACAGTATTTGTGTATAAGTAATACCTCAAAGAAATTACCTCGTATCTAACATTTTGCACTCTATTGTGTAGCATAAAATATCGTAACTAACAAAACAGTGCCGGTTGTTACCAGCATTAAGCCATATTCCTGTCAAATATTTGTAAACTTATATTGGTTATATATTCTAAACGAGTTAATAAAGTGAAAAGTTTTGACATCATTAAGTAGTTTTTTCTTTCTCCTGAAAAGTTGCATTTTTGCATTTACGTCCTTTTCGAACGAGGCCGACGAATTCTGCAGATCGAATTTTAAGCATTTTCTACAATAAGTACCAATTATTGCCTCCAATGTTACTCAAGTCAAATCATGTCAAACCTGCATTATTCACTACTGATATATACGCGTAGATCGGCTATTGACCGTGTCAGTGTTTCAGGAATAGTTCATAATTGGTAAAATTCAAATTATAGCAAGATTCCATTTGTATTTAAATATTATGTTGCATTAGAAATGACAAAGGTGGAATTTTGTTTAGGGCTGATTTCCTTTCTGGTAATGCAATAAGGCTTTTGGGAAATTAAAGAAAACGAAAAGTAGTAGATATAATACATACGTGAAGATTTTATAATTGTCCTTGAAAATGGGCGTTTTATATGAAGATATGAATTATATAAGGACTTTGTATGTATTTGAAGCTGTTCGTTAAAATGTATGTCCAAATACGGCTCAACAACTTTAGACTAATAATCTTTTACAAGCATAGAATAATAATGGAATCTATATTTTGTAAACATCATCCGATATTCATAATAACTTTGAGAAAAATCATATTTACAATCATCAATTATGGGTAACGTGACAAACTCTATGCATATTGCTTGGTCAAAAGATTAAGAAAAAAATGACATCGACAAACAACAACAATTATGTTATCCAAGGTTGACAATTGCACGGAATCGTATATATAGATGCGTATTATTCGTAATTGATGTTAAAAAATGCAAGCACAAAATCCGAAATATAGAGTAAACTTACGTGTTTATCTTCATTAATCTAAAATATTGACAAATCTGATTATTGAACTCGGCAATAAAATATAAAAAATATTTTCTCTCTGGTTTGATTATACATATGCAGGTGTATTTAAATTTGCTACATAATACTTCAAGAATATAGAAAATTCCTGTTTATAAAATAATTAACGCACAAAATATTTTACGATATAATTACTCAAGTCTTATAAAACATTAACACCGGAATAAAAATAAAGAACAACAAGTGAACATAACAGATATCTGCAAGAAAATAAATAGGTTGACAAAAAAGTCATCTTATGTTACGAACTATTTACTGAAATTGAAACTTAATTGCTTTGTACTTTTAGCAATAATAATACATGTACACATTTTGAGAAATAATGAATAACATTTAAATCTATATTTAAGCAAGATCACCATTTCGATTGAATTAAGATAAACAATATGTAGCAACATGATTACAGCGTCCCTTTCTGAAAATGTATTAGAATAAATGATAATATTAGTGCATATTCAAATGAAAGGAAGTCTGATATCCACTATGAAAAATTTAAAAAAAAAATAAAAAGTTAATGACCAGTGTTAAATACATTTAAAATTTCTTAAAAAGTTTAAAGTAATTTCGCCATCATTTTTTATCTGCAGAATTATAACTTTCTATTCGAAAATATATGACTGTTTATCATATTTGATGCCTCTTGTGACTATTAGTTTCAAGTGTTAATTAATAATAAACAATGAATACAAAAGACATATATTTTGCCTATTATGAATATTATAGATAATTTATGAATATTTCATTGCAATATATGTAATATAAATAAAATCAGAAAATTTTATAGGCATGGAGCATGATAAAATTTCCCTTTGAAAAAAAAAAAATATAATAATAAAAAACAGCAAAATGTCACAGATTTTATATAACGCACAGTTATCTTAAAATAGGGTGTCACGTGACCGCTATATGAGAAAGACATACGAGAAAATCCTGTTGTCATATAATAACAAAATCATGTTAACCTTCAGGAATAATTGACAATAATAGGCCGATTTTTCGACTTGTTAACCTCTTAAACAATGTATTGACCAAATCATTGAGATCGCACAGTGTTGTAACTTTCAGGTAAATGGAGAAACATCAATTTGATAAAAAGTAAAAATAAACACAATTAGATACATCCGACACTTATTTTTAATAATGATATTTTTTATAATTAATAAAAGAGTTTATCACACAGTTTCTCACAGAAATTTGATCGTAAACCATGACAAAATTTATAATTAATTGTATTTATATTTTCAGGCATAATCGACGTAATCAACAATGAGTGCAATAATATGTTTATTGTTGCTTTTGATATGTGAATTAAATGTGTTGTTAATTGATGAAACCATCAATCAATTATGAAGTTATCGAAGAAATGGTTGAACATATTAGATTCAATTGATAACAACAAGACAATAACAAAGTAATTTATGGCTGATGAAGGAAAAGTAAAGAAATCATTTACATGGGGAAATCTAGAAATAATCTATTATTTATGTTTGATGCCTCAGAAAATACCAAACAGCGAAAAACAGCAAGAATATCTCTGGTAATTGGAAAAATTAATAACTATCCAAATAAATCTCTTTGTTAATTTTCGTGTGCATGTTCATTTCAGAAACAACTATGCATTTGAGGTTTCAACGAAAACTTCAATCATTTTAAAGGCATAATATTTATTTTTAAATAAAATAAAAGTTTTCTGAATATGAGATGCATGTTGAGACAAGTAGAATGACATCATCAGCAAGAAAGAGGGAAACTTTTTTTAATGAAAACATTTTAGATGGATACCGAAATCATTCTTTATAGAGATAAAAAAAAATTACGGAGACAATTATTTAAGATCAAACATAGTTTGCTCATTTTAAAACAGGAATTGGTGAATTTCCTTTATAACAAAATAAAGATTGACGAAATTTTAAAGCATGTATCTGGCACATGCTGTTGAAATCGTAAAATAAACCTTATTGCACACATATCATGGTTATATAAATTGTATTTTAAGCTGAAAATTTTCTTATTGGAATTATAAACACGTGTGTCATTCGTACTTTGTAGATCCATTTTTGTTCGTATTATAATACCAAGAAGCCCTACTTGAATCTATATTTTATAATAGCACAGTTTCATGTTAAAAATAAGCTTCATACATTTGTGGCTAATAAATGGATCGTTTGACAAAAGTTACTCCAATTTTGTATCACTTAAAACTATCATAGCATGAGCCCTGCTACAACTAACAAGAACATACGGAGACCAAAATGCCTGTATTTTTAAGGTAAAATTGCAGGCATTGTGATCGAGTGACTTTGCAAATTACTTTGAGTACAAAGATGATGATTTAAGAAAAAAAAGTATTATTATTTTAGTCACTTAATTGCTAATTAGTCTATTATATCAATAATGATATTGTTACATTTGTTGAAGTATTCTATTATATTAATGGATATAATCTGCGAGTGGAACACTCTGTTCATAAATGTGAGAAACTCAAGTTCACTTAATATTTTCAAATCGCATTTGTTCGAAAACATTTCTAAAACACCGTCATTTTATTAAGTCGGCACAAGAAATCTTCAAGTCTTACACACAAGATTACGAACTAAATGTAGTTCCCTTAATTTTCATATTTTCTTAAAAGGCATAGTCCAGGATCCAAAATGTATGTGTGGGCAGTTAGAGACATCATATCATTACTTCTTTGAATGCCAGCGTTTTACTCATTGTCGTACTGACCTCCTAAATAGTCTCAATCTATACCATGTAGATTTAAATTTACTATTATTTGGAAACCCTCTTCAAGAAAATAAGTTTATTTTTCAGTGTGTCCAAAATTTTATATTTGACAGTAAACGATTCTTATATTATAATGCTCTCTCTCTCTCTCTCTTTCTCACACACACACACACACACACACACACACATAAAGTCGCCCAGGTACTCCATTTGTTATATTATCATAGACAATCATTTCCAAACCACTACTATTTCTTTTTTTTTTCTTTGCATTACATAATGTTGAAGCAGTTGCTTATATAATTGTGTCCACTGTTTCATTGTTATCGATGTTTGGTTATTTTTTCTCTTTCTGTAATCCAATATACTCAATCATAAATATGTAGTTCAAATGTATCTTGCCATAGAAGGTAACATTAACTTGGTTTAACTACGAGTATATAATAAGCTTAAAGCTTTCGTTCTAATCCTATCCCTTGTTTGTGTAAATATTTTGAACTATTTGATGTATGTATTGTATGGGAATAAATACGTTTAAAGTAATTACTTAAAGAACTTTCTAGGAAAAACAACATTAGAGAATAACTTGAATAATACTGCTACAAGATTTATTGTTCTTGTACCCTGTACTTCTAATAATTAACAACTGTGAAGAATATACATGCATCTCCTATTATTTTGAAGTTATGCTTCAGACAAAAACTTCATAAATATTTAAATGAACGGATTATATTACTACATTCCGCATCTTTCAGTAATAGATTATAAAATAGAATACCACCAAAATTATTCTTCTCAATTTTAAGGTTCTTTATGGAGAGAAAAATAATCAATCACGCCATAACATTAAATGGATATGATTTTTCCAAGGTTCATTTTCGATATTAATCACCAAAGAACCGACATACCCTGATCATTAATTCAACCAGGCGATTAATTCCAAGCACACTTACACTAAAAGGAATTTCGGAGTAAATTGCACTTAACCCTAACCTATCTAATCAGCTTCACTTAAACATGCACCATATCCCAGAGTGCAAGAACTAATGACTCGTACATTGCATCTTATAATGCTTCTTGCTGGGTTTCTTTCGATGAAAACCATTATCTCCAAAGAAATAATGACTTGGGATAACGACTATAAATTCCACCTTGAAGCATTAAAGGCTCACCATTTTGATCTTAATTTCCTTTTACAGCTATTTATGACAATTTCCTAACCCCTTAATAGTGTTTGCAGTGGTACATAACAGGCCATCATGTCTAGCTAAGAAACTAATACAAGTTAATGGTGGATACATGTATTTCTGCTTTTATTGGTCGGTGTGGACATATTAAGTCATGCCTTTATTTCAATACACACTTTCATTTTGACACCGTATGGTAAGATACATAAACGTATGAAGTCTTGGTCCCCAAATATTACTTAAACGTCTTTTTCAGGGTGAGCTGTGGCAGAGTTTTGTGTTTTTAAACAGTATGAAATCTTATAAGCCAATGGCTTGATATTTGTTATTCTCATTGCAAAATCATAGACTAGGAGAATGTATCTTTCAAGATTTTAGAAATTGAATAAAATATAGCTGATAGAACTAGAACATTAAACTAAATTTAATGTCTCTCAGTTCCTATATTTAGTGTTAGAATGTAAATAATTTTATGTTAATGATGAATTTATGATTATTGATAAGAATTATTTATTTTGCATCAATTAAGAAATTAAGTCCATGAAAAACTCGTGCCCCATAATTTGGTTCTAACTCACAACATTCGGATAAGCAGTCAGATATGTAACCGTTGGACAACAGCACCTTTCTTGTATTCACTTGTCCACCACAATGAAGCACACGAATTAATTTTACCACATTAATTCTGGTTGTCGGTAAAATGCGACGTTTGTATCTTCGAGCTTAGATTGGTTTACAGTATAAAATATGATTCTTATTTCACAAGGCCGAGGTAACACTTTCTAAAATCAAGAAATATGTGTGTTTGTTAGTTAGCTTATTTGATTTAACGTCCCACCGACATCATTTCAGTCGTATGGAGACTATGTCGAATTGAGACAGATATAGTGCTGCCACACTGCAGTATCACGCCGTAGATATCTGGCATGATACCACACCCAGTCACATTATCCTGACACTGTGCCAACCAGTCCTGGATCTAACCCTGTATGCTGAGCGCCAAGCAAGGGAGCTATACCATAGAATCTGTACATACTGTCTATAAATAATGTTTAATGTGGCCTTTTCTGTGTGTCGCCAAGGGAAATAACGCAAAAAGATGTTAATTATAACACTAGATATAAAGAAAAGCCATTACCTCGATAATTCAATAAATTTCGAAAAAGGGGAAATCAATGAAGTATAGGAATTACATTCAACAGGAAGATATAGGAGTCAACAGCCTAAAACAGAGAATTTCTCCCAAGGGATATCTTTATCTCCTGGATTTTTGTTTTATTTATGCTGCCGTTGCTTTCAGGTATCTGAGCCTAAATCAGTTCGTGGCATTTATAAATTATTGCATTAACCATGAAAACAAATTGTAGAACATAACAATTAAGGAGACTATGGTGGTCCCTTCTAGATTTTTCATAGCTAGTACAATTACTTTTACTGAAAATCTCTAGCGGAATTAGACTTTCCCAAAATCCTATGGTAACTGGCATGTTTGGTGTAAAATGTTCTCTTTTAGGACGGTTAAGAGCAGATTGTTACCTTAGAGAGTCTACAGGGTTAATATTCAAAAAAAAAAAAACTTGTAATATACCTTAGAAAATACTCTATAGTAAATATTTTTTTATATCTTGGAGGAAACAAATCTTTTTCAGTTTACGTAAATATTTTTTTCATATTCTAACATCTTTTAAATATAAGAATTCTACTGCAATAGAAAACATTACTTTTTTGTATAGTTTGGTACGTCGATTGGGTTATTTTCGGTTTAAAATGGGCATCTTTCCCAGTGTCAAGATCTTCTAATTTATGATTGGCAGAATTTATCGTACCTCCCATTTCATTCTCACATTGAGCGATTTGATGTCAAAATATTTTACAATGATATGAAAACTTCAGTTATCTAAAATTAGACACACGCTATATAGACCATGAAACAATAGTTTAGTAGTATGGACTACAGGACGGCAATCATTATCATGAGTTAGCATAATTCTCAAACAAAAAAGGCACATGTTGAAAAATATAGTTTAAGTTATGAATGGAGTTTGTTGATATTGATGCTTAATTGCTTTTAGAAACAAATACAAAAATATGAGCATGCTTTCTCTTGGTACAAGTAATACGAGAAAAGTGCAAACTTTTTAAAAGTCTAAGAGTAAGTAAGATTCCAATTGTATTAAAGTATTAAAATATTGCTTTAGCGTTAAATGAATATTTCCTTTCCGATGGTGTAATAAGGGTTTTGAGAATTTAATGCATCACCAGAGAAATGATTACATACATATATAAACGTGTTTTAAATGTCAAAGAAACTGACGTTATATCTCTAGACATGGTTATCATTTTCTCAGGAGATATTTAATGACTATATATATAAAAATGTTCCGATAAAGTGAATTCAAAGGAAATAAGTATTAAAAAAAATCACATAGGATTTGAAACATTTTTTTCCAGCTAATACCGATGCTACCACCTAGAGTATGTCATAAGCATAATAATATAAGAAATTATCCTAATATTAAAGCTTGTTACTTTCTAAAAACGCAACAATATACCATATAACAATCGCATGACCGGTTTGACAGATTGTGGTAACCAGACGACAAAAAATATGGAGGGAAATGCATTCATTAAAAATTTTAGGGAGTAAATAATAAACTGCTTTAAAAGTAATAGGTTTTTCTTTCTTTGAAACAGACTACGTCTCTAATCTTTTTACTTTTTACTCTTGACAACTGTATTTTCCACACATCTAATGATCTCTCTATAGTTGCAAATCAAATAAAGAAAATACTGACGCTAATGACGTAATCAAAGCTTGTGTAAATAGGAAATCCGGAAATTACGATACTGCGCGAAAACGTATGTGCGTGAAAACATATGACTCGATATAAGAAATAAATAAGATTGATACTTTCATCAATGTCTTCATTCATCCGAAATTGCACTTCAGGAAACAAATAGATGTTTTAAATCTGAACTAGTCAAGCGTGTTTTAAAAATAACATGTGATTTACACTAAAATAAATGACGTAACTTTAATCACATTTTTCTTGACGACATAATCTGTCATTTAGCCCCCTTTTGTCAGATCGCGGCCCATCTATCTATCTATATATATATATATATGTGTGTGTGTGTGTGTGTGTGTGTGTGTGATTTTGTGTGTGTGAAATCATATCTAGACACTGTTAAACCAAACGAGAAAAAAGCTTTTATATACAATGAATATAACAGTTTATTTGTATTTTTTCATCTGCCATTCTTAACAAATTAGAAAAAAAATGTCTCTGCATTCATCAGCATGTTCAACGGGGTATATTTTTTCTGTTCCTTGGTAATGGTTCTTACACAATTAATAGGGAAAATCATATTGCAGTAGCTTTTCGTGGCTTTGCATTTTGCTTCGAGAAGCGTGGGAAAAATGATATCTCGCGAGACCGAAATTCGAGCGAGATGTCAATTTTTCCTGCGCTGCGAGTAGCAAAATACTAAGCCACAAAAAGCTACTGCAATGTGATTTCCTTTTATTATATATACCTTTAAATATTCAAGACACAAGAAGCCAATTTACACAGGTGAGGTCTTTTGAGTTTTCTAAAGGAAGTGACGTCACGGAAGTCGAAAGTGACCTCACGCTACCACCGTATTTGTCACTAACATAATACGGAATTTATTCCGTTGAGTTATATTTGCGCCTCGTGTATGTTGCATGTATTTGAACCAGAAAATTTCTCTCTCAAAACCAAGAGAAAAATATGTTTTTGGTCAATACCGGTCATGGGATCGCGATATATGTTTCGTACACACCTTGCAATTTTCACACACCCCTTTTACCTGGCATGAACTTTTTTCAGTAAGTCAGTCATGGGCGTAAACGTAAAACTGTCGGTAATGTAACTCATATAATTATAAAACAATGATACTTGACATCAAAGTATGGTATAATTCGGGTGATACATCTGCCACGCGCATTATTTGGTGACACTTTGGATACACCTTCATGTAGAATTATCCTCCGATTTTATGACGCTTGGTTGATAGGAATTTCAGAAGAGTCATCACAAATATACGTCAAGGCTATCGTCAGACGTGATAATGCTTCTAATAAATCAGTCTAAGCATTATTGACCTGAAGTTGAACTGTCGTCTGCCATCTTACGTCGTTCATTTTTAGTTTTTTGGAGACGGAAGACTTGTGATGAAATCTATTTATTGGTGAAATGGTGACTTAACAGTAACAAGAAAGTCAGTAGAACTGACAGATGCTCCCCGAAGAACGTCATTGTTACAAATAAGGCCTTGGTCAATGGGTGGGAGGATATGTTGAAATCCCCATTCCTAAATCATATCTATTCTCCTCATCAGATGAGATGTTTTACCAACTCTAATTTGGAGGCTTAGTAACAGTTTACTATTTAATATGATAATACGTGTTACTCATCAGATCTTTCATTGATTTTTTTTTAAGTTTTTATACTACTAAAAATTAAGTCATACATTTCAATGTGTGCTCATATCAAAGAGGTTAACCAACACTCTTGACATATGACTGGATATTTGAAATAGTGTATAATGGCCTAAACAACAATTAGCTGACATGATTATGATTGACATTACTAGCATATTGAATTTTGTGGGGTTTTGTTTAAATGACATGAATATTAGTCAACAACATGGTAGTAGGGGCCATAACTCTCTTAAAAATTGAGGAACCAGGTCACATCGACGATATGCGTATCTACTCTTGGTAATAAAGCTTCCCATAAGTTTCATTGAATTCAAGCCATTAGTTCCTGAGAAATAGCCCGGACAAGAATCATGCAACATGAACTATAGGCCAAAAAGTCCAGGGGCCATAACTCTGTGAAAAATTTAGGAATCGGGTCATGCTGACGATATGCGCATCTCCTCTTGGTAATAAAGCTTCCCATAAAGTTTCGTTGAATTCAAGCCATTAGTTCCTGAGAAATAGCCCGGACAAAAATCATGCAATATGTACTATAGGCCGAAAAGTCAATGGGCCATAACTCTGTGAAAAATTGAGGAATCGGGTCATGCTGACGATATGCGTATCTACTCTTGGTAATAAAGCTTCCCATAAAGTTTCGTTGAATTCAAGCCATTAGTTCCTGAGAAATAGCCCGGACAAGAATCATGCAATATGTACTATAGGCCAAAAAGTCATTTGGAAGGGCTGACATATGCGCATCTCCTCTTGGTAATAAAGCTTCCCATAAAGTTTTTAATTCAGCCATTAATTCCTGAGAAATAGCCCGGACAAGAATCATGCAATATGTACTATAGGCCGAAAAGTCAATGGGCCATAACTCTGTGAAAAATTGAGGAACCGGTCAGCCGACGATATGCATATCTACTCTTGGTATAAAGCTTCCCATAAAGTTTCTTGAATTCAAGCCATTAGTTCCTGAGAAATAGCCCGGACAAGAATCATGCAATATGTACTATAGGCCGAAAAGTCAATGGGCCATAACTCTGTGAAAAATTTAGGAATCGGGTCATGCTGACGATATGCGCATCTCCTCTTGGTAATAAAGCTTCCCATAAAGTTTCGTTGAATTCAAGCCGTTAGTTCCTGAGAAATAGTCCGGACAAGGAAAGTGTGACGGACGGATGGACGGACGAACGGACGGACGAAGCGGCGACTATATGCGTCACCTTCTGTGAGCATAAAAAGGAATAAATTCCCGACACAATAGGTCTGATTCAGTCAGAGTTTCGGACTAAAGTTCACATGAAGTGCTTGTGGTCGTCTCTACATGTATCGTTCTGGAAGTGTCAAAATATGTTTGGAATATGTTTATAGAAATACTTAGTACATGCATTTATAACCAGAAGTTATTTCTTTGAAAATAATCATAATTAATTAATAGATAAAAAATGTCATGTCATAATTACAGAAATATCACATGCCTATTGATGTCACATGAGAGAAAAGGCAGTGGCCGGATTTTTTAAATGAAAATAAAAACAAGAACACAATTTGAATAATTTTATTGTCATCACTTTCTGAAATTGACAATCAAATAAATAATCAATATAATCAGGCACATTTTGAAGAATAAAATGTAACAGAACAGCGGATAACAACAACTTCGCACCATAGATGTATTCTTTAACATACAATACATATGTGTAATATAATATGTTAAGTGCAGGAATACAAAAAAATCCTGTTTATAGACGAATAAACACAATTTATTTACTGTATTATTACACATGTCATATGAACAATGAATTTCGAAATGAAAATTAAGAACAGCAATTTTATCACAAGTGAACACAACAGATATCCTCAACAATAAGAACTGACAAAAAGATATCCTTAAGGTTACCAACATATTTATTGAAATCGATACTAAATTGCTTTGTACTTTTAGCAACTACTCTACATATAATCACGTTTGTTTTACCCGTGTGCAATTTTCGAGAAATAATGGATAATATTTAAGTCTTAATTTAGACAAGATCCCATTAATTAATGAGAACTTTAATGCATGTGCAAATAGTTTGAAAGCCAGTTAATAAATGTAAGAAATTTCAAATATACTTAGTTAACATTGATGTTACACACCCTTAAAATGTTTCAGAAAATACACTTTCTTCATCAAGATTTCTGCAGAAATGTATTATTTTTTAACCCTTTCCCTCATATAGACTCATTTTGACGCACTCAATAGGTACCACATAAAGCCTGATCTGCAGAAAACCACAGTTAAACCTTACCAAATTTAATTACAAAATCCTCATTTCCAGACCACTAAGGAGCAGCAAACAGCATAAAACCTAATCAGCCTACGAGTTACTCACGGGCTGATCTGGTTTTATGCTGTTCGCATAGGTCTTTTCATGGTGTCCTCTATGAGGGAAAGGGTTAATCATGCTACTTGAAATATATGAGTGTCCATTAAATTTGAGGCTACTTACATGTATCGAGTATTTGTTTCAATTGTTTATTAATAATTAACAATATATTAAAATATAGTTAACCTATGTATTAACATTATAGGAGAACATATTTTTATCTTATTGCAAGACCAAAGATTATCTTAAGAAAATCAGAAGACATATAATAATCATTATAATTATGGTGCATTATAAAAGTTGACAAAAGTATATAATAGCAAACTGTCACAGGTTTTTATGAAGCACAAAACAACCCATTGAACTGTCTTAATGACCTGAAATAGTTCAAAATGACTTAAGATAAAGCATGACAAAATCCTGATATAATTACTTAATCATGATGGTCTTTAGAGATAATAGGACAATTAAACTGTTCAGAATTGAAGGCAGAATTCAAATAATAAATATGAGAATACACTTAACAAATTAGACTACTCCAACTCCAAGAAAAAAACTAAATATCATCATTTAGAACATTTGTATTATTCATAGGTCCTTTTATGTAAAATATGATCACTTTGCTTTCAAAAATTCTGACCAATAATCAAGTATGGTTAATTTAACTGTATTTTAAGCTGAAATCTTACAATTGCACACTTGCCCATTGGCATTGTAAACACGTGTTTAATAGGTACATTAAATATCTATTAATACATTTTCCTGTACAACACATATCAAAATACCAAGCATCCCAATCTATATTTTGTAGTTGTACAGTAGAACCATTTTCAAAAATAACAAGGTATAAAGGCAAGGACGCTATATACTGCTTTAATAAGGATCTGTAACACTATTTAAAGCTGATCTTATGCAACAATATCATTGCTAGATAAGTTCATTTCCAGTAATTAAGGATGTATGCAACTAAGTTAATAGAACATATATTTCTATGACCTTGACCTTCAAGTTAAATAACTAACATCTTCCATTTACAAATTTATTTTGTAGTAGTGAAAATTAACGAAAAGCTATTCTCAGATTCAATATTTCAGTTTTGAAATACAAAAATGCATGTATTAGCCACATTGTACATGTGTGTGACATTAATCTTAAACTGACATACTAAATTTTCATTCCTTAGCTCCTGGGATGTATATGACAGACTATTTCAAAATCAATGTTGTCATCTGGAGACATAAAGACAGAAGAAAATATGACACATGATGTTTGACCTCCTGATGACCTTGATCGTCAGTTAATAAAACTGAAATCCTATATAAGCACATTGTCTCACTGTGTATGGAAGAGATATACTGTAAATACAATCTGTGGTTCACCAGCTAAAGATAAAAAATATTTGCTTATGACCGTTGACTTCGCTAAACATAACTTTGACCTTATTAAATAAATCTAACTTCACCTTAAACAATGTGTCATTGCTGTGGACATATGTGCAAAAGGAATAAAAAAATCCATCAGTGGTTCTAGAGATATAAAACACACTTAATATCCATTTGTAGTATTTGACCTTTGCTCCAATTGGCCTAGACCTTGAAGTTATAAAACGAAACCCTTTGCTTTATATGGAACACTGACCTTTTGTTGTGAACATGTTAGCAAAACTACTTCAAAATCAAGACACATAATGAAGTAGTCATGAACTATAGACAGACGACCTTTGACTTCCCTTTGACCTAGACCTTGACCTTCAAAATTTGAAACGAAAATAAGGCTCAAGAGATAAAAATACTGGCAAAAAAGATGTGTAACCTTCATAGACATCCAAACTTTACAATTAGCCATATCTTGTTGAACATCGGTGCAAACCCTTTTTTCTTTTTAAATATATGAACAGGGAATAAAGATTTTTTTCAAAATGGACAGAGAGTCTGTCAAACAGTATTGGACAAAAAATCCAATAAGACATACAAACAGAAATCTCAAATATATACTTATGCCTCTCCTATATCAGGGTTAGACATGAAACTAGGTGAAACTGTGGACAATACATTTAAGAGATTCTTTCCTTCTACTGACTGACTTCATCTATTCACCCAGACTTACCCATTATTATTGCGTGAATGTCTTACAAATGTCAATATGGGGTTCTCTAAGAAATGCTGCAAAAACATTATGTGCATTGTGTAGTAAAGAGAAAAAAACATCTTACTTAATAATGAATATCACATAAGTAATTTAGCTTACATTGTTCAATTTGACACCCTAATAAAAGAATCAGACATTCTCTATGAGGAACTATGGTTCATTTTTTCTCTCAAAATTCATCATTACAAGAGCAAGACCCTTGGGAAAGGATTAAAGTGTCTGTTATGGTGGCTAATGATCGAGCCAGGTATTTTGCTGTCTACATCTAGTGCAAGATGAAATTAATTTCACAAGTGATCTTCAAATATATTACAATTTTACATAAAGACACCAAATAATTGAAAAGTTTCAATTTCTCTTCATTATACTTTTTTTTTCTTTTTGACAAATAAAATGTCTAATCAATGTCATCCTCTTTACCTTTTAATTTCAGACAAATGCTTTGTAGACTCCATGATACATGATCAATTAAATTCTTTTATTATAAATTAACCTTTCCCTCATATAGACTCATTTTGACGCACTCAGTAGGTACCACATAAAGCCTGATCTGCAGAAAACCAAAGTTAAACCTTACCAAATTACAAAATCCTCATTTCCAGACCATGAGAAGCAGCGAACAGCATAAAACCTGATCCGCCTGCGAGTTACTCGCAGGCTGATCTGGTTTTATGATGTTCGCATAGGTCTTTTCATGGTTTCCTCTATGAGGGAAAGGGTTAAAAGATATACTGATAGACATGAATAGGGTAAGATATTCTTATGAATAAATAAAAACTGACCGATGTTAGCTGAAAAAACACAACAAACAAAAATAAATAATGCAACAAGCACATATTGACATATATTTAAATATCATCCCATCTGAATAAAAAATAAAGCTTTTCCCCCCTTTCTTCTCCATTTCTTTACAACTGCAGTAAATGGCAAAAGTCTTGTTTGAAAATTCAACTTAAGCTTACAACACATTAATATATTTTACACTGTATACATAAAACATTAAAGATCTACCTAGAGAACCATGACTTTATTCTTGACTTCCCAGTTTCCTTTGGTCTTGGTAAGTCATGGTCAATGAGACTTCTAGAAGTTTCTTCATAAGAAATGTGCATTGAATCCAAGTTATCTCCATTAAATTTCAATTGATCAGATTCTTGGCCATTAAAGTTTAAACAATATGAGTCCCATTCAAATGTATGCATCTCATCACCCAAAACATCTTCCTTTGGAATTGCTGTGTTGCTGTGGAAACCGTTACTACAAGAATTAGATTGGTGAACATCCCGATTATTTTTTGAATCAACATTGTTCTTTTTCTTGCAATTGTGTAAGCCATTCACAAGCACAGGATGATGGCTCCTTTGATCTTTTCCCTTATGCATATTAACACCTTGATATGACTGATGCTTACTGGATACATCTTCCACACCATAATATAATGCCTGTACACCGCACTGCGGAAGTTTCTTATTCTTCCCTCCCTTTGCCCCTTCAAAACCCACAGATGCTGTGGAACTGGATGAAGAAGATTTCGTCACAGGTGATGGATCATTTGATTTTGATGATGAAGCTGAAGACAAACTCCGAGATTTTCTCAGTTGGCCCCGTTTACTATGAGAACCAGTGCAAGAGTCAGATTGCCCATCAACTGAAGATGAGCTGGAATCAGCTTTACCATTGGAACCTAAGAGTTTCTACGTAAGTATAATGCTGTTTAGGTAAAGATTTCTGTCGCTTATGACCTTTTGTTACAACCTTATCATCCTTAATTAAACCTTGACTGGCATTAGAAGGTTCAGATTTAATCTGAAATTGCCGGTCAGCTACTTTTGGAATTTTATCAAAATCAGACGTTTGGTTTGAACTTGTTGAATGAGGGTTTGGCGTTTTTGAACTTGAGCCCCTTCTAAATCCTACACCAAACCAACTACCCCAGCCCCCACCTCTATCTGTATCACTGGGCCCTGGAAAGAGGAGGCCTGCAGGACTGGACTGAAGTCCAGATGAAGAGCCAGGCCTCGGACCTTTGTCTGGTGGCACATATTCGCTACTATTAGGACCGGAAACCTGTGGAAACACTTTGTAATCTCCATTTTTCGTTTTCTTTTTCTTCTTTTTCTGTAAAAAGAAAAAAAGAATAGAAAATACATTTAGCAACTATGCAATGTGGTTAAAAATATACCCTTATGTGATAGATTTTAATTCTTTATTATACAGACAGATTGAATTTAAGCATTGGGGGAGTCATAGTAATAATGGAAATCTGATTATTAATAAAATTAAAAACATTTTAATTTGCGGTTAAAAATAATCATATCCAACACTTGAATTTATTTTAACGCCGCTTCAAACTCAGCTAAAATGAATATATAAATAAAATGTCAACACAGTATTACTTTTATCTACTAGTATGCTGATGTAGATTTCATGGCACAACATTGTTTCAGTTCTACTTATATTTACAACCTCTCTTTATGATTATTCTTAAGACTTCCTTTGAAAAACACTGAATAATTATCCCTTTACCTTATATAAATATGTTTTGATACTTGAGCAAACCTAATGATACGTGTTTGCTCATTTATTACTTTTAACTCAGATTCTATTCAGTCTGCACGGCAAAGAAAAAAAAAATTGTTTCAAATTCAATTAAAGTTCGGTAAATATGTATTCAAGACATATACAATAATTTTGCATATTAATATTCATAAAGTAAAGGCTTCACGTCCAACTCACATGTCTAGTTCCTGTATCTGCGGCTGGCATGATAGGAAATTCTGAAGAGGCTGAAATGAGGAAATAGTTTTTATTACAAGATTTTTTAATTGTTATTGGGTTAAATAAGATTTTTGTTTGTCATTTGCTCATTCTCATTTTCTGGATACACATCCTTTTTAAATTAGAGTTGATGTATTTCAAAAATTTCAGAAAGCAAGGGATGCCATAGTGACAGCCATGATAATTATTTCAGGATCAAGTTATTGATTTTTTTTACATTACAACAGGACTTGGAGACTTGCTTTCATAGATGATATCCGGAACTCACATAAATAGATTTTCCGTGTACGTACAAACAATCCCTTGCAGAAATGCATGCATCAATCAGTCCGGACACCCTAACACAAAGTGTGGGTATAGTAGTATGTGAACTGTTGACTTTACATTTAAGGTGTTGTTCTTCTTCATGTTTTGATCAATAACAATATGTATCTAGAACCGCAAGCGGTATCTCGGTTTTTGCTTTTAATCTATTCAGCTTGAACACTTTATTCCAACTCAGCCACAATTTTCAATATGAAACAGAACGCAAAAGAAAACGCATTGAAAAAGAACTTTAAGTTTTTCAGTTATGAGCAATTAAGCATGGAGCGCTCTCCCTAGCGAAATCTTGACGTAATTACTTTAATTCAGATCATGTGATAATATGTTTAAAATTATAAGAATTTAGCGTTTCGCATCAATCTGAAATCATTTGCCAATTGTAGTAAAGAGACAATAGCCTAACAAAAGTGGGGTTCATGTAACTCCTCATTTTGCGCATACTCTTTGTTATGGAAATCTTAAAAGCTGTCAGGAAATTGGGGGTTTAAACTCTAGAAAACGGTATTTGTGTTCTGTGTATATATTACCTTGTGAAGAAAACTTGAGTACCATCGCTGTGAAAGTATAAATGTCATATATTGGAACTTTCAGCTAATTACATGTGAGTAGTTCATACCCCATACTTTGAAATCCATCATTTTCTATTGTGCTGTCAACAAGGAACAGAATGCTGAAAACCGCATTTGAATCAGACTTCAACTTTTTGGGTCATAAGCAAAAGAGTGATTTTAAGCGAAACGCTCCCTAGCGGCAAAATGGGAAACAAAATTGATTAAATTTTTTCTATTAGGTACCTAGAAATGCAGGAAATAGTTTAATTAGTGTATAATATGCAAGGGTCAAACATTCTATTTCTTAAACTTTGGACTGCCGTTAAATGACCAAGTCAAGTCTGATCTTCAAAAACTAAACCTCACTGGAAAGAGCTCTTCAAATTTTTAAAATTCAGCTTTGTTTTAAGCCGAAGAAGAAAAATTTTTTTTTCAAATATGACCTTGACCTTTGCATTTTTTTTTTTTAATTGTGAGGCCCTTTCAAACATAACACTTCATAACATGTGAAAATTCCATGAAGATTGAACAAAAAATTAAGTAAGGAGCGATAAAAAAACATATTTTTTAAATTTAATTTTTCCTAAATTTTAGTGAAGTTTGACCGTTTCTAGAGGCCAAACTATGCATTTCTTAAATTCGCCACCCCATACATTGTGTGCGTATGTCTTGCAAATCGTGAGCAGCAAGCAGAGTTCTTCTATCTGATCACTAATAAAAATGGGTAGGTTTTTCATAGACCTACCCTCATTTGCACATTTTTTTTTTTGCGAGATTCAAACTTTCAACCTTCCATAGCTCAAAAACTTTCAGTCATTCATACCCTCAAAAAACTTAGCAATACAGCGAATAGTTCAATCAAGTATACAAGTCGCACAATTCGAAAATTCTATTTCTTATACATGTATATTACAATTTGAAGCATAAAACTGATGTACAATTATTCCAAAAAAGGATCAAACTTTTAACTGCCTTAAAATAACCACATCAAGTTCAATCTTCAAAAACTAAACCTCATTGGAAAGAGCTCTTTAAGAACTAAAATTTTTGTTCATATACTCTCAATGAAATATTTTTAGTTTTGGAGCTTTTTGGGGCCAAATAAAAACACAATAATCGTAATATGACCTTGACCTTTTCAATACTTTTTAAACTTTTTAATTGTGAGGCCCCTTTAAACATAACAATACATAACGTGTTAATATTTCATAAAGAATGAACAGAAAATAAAGTAAGGAGCGATAAAAAACATATTTTTTAAATTATAATTTTTCCTGAATTTTAGTGAAGTTTGATCGTTTCTAGAGGACAAACCATGCATTTCTTAAATACGCCATCCCATATATTTTGTGTGTATGTATCTTGCAAATCGTATGCAGCAAAGAGAATTCTTCTATCTGATTTCTAACAAAAATGGATAGGTTTTTCATAGATTTACCCTCATTTGTCCACTTTTTTACAAGTTTGAACTTTCAACCTCTCCTAGAACATTTTTTCTGGTACTCGATGCCAAGATATCCATCATATTTGATTGGGCTGTCAACAAGGAACATTATGTAAAAAAACGCATCTAAATCAGGCTTCTAAGTTTTGAGTTATTAGCAAAAGAGTGATTACATGCATAGCGCCCCCTAGTGGCTAAATCAGAAACAAAACTGAAAAGTTTGACATCTAGGCACAAGTTCAGATAAATGTGACACAATGCCTAAAATTTCATAGCTGTAGCTTTTCTCATCTGGCCGCTAGGTTGGCTACAAAAATGGGTGGAATTGGAAAAATAATAAACGTGTAATAAAAAAAAAATCAACAGAAGAACAATAGGTTTTCGCCCTGTAGCGGCAAAAACCTAAAAAGTATTCACAAATGCATTCATGAGATACATAAACAAGAGGCCCATGATGGCCCTAAATCGCTCACCTGAGATAAATAGGTTGACCCAAGGAACATCTGTACCAATTTATTTTAAAATCTGGCCAGTAGTTTTGAAGAAGATGATTTTTAAAGTTTTCTTTTTTTTCTTCTTTTTGTTGCCATGGCAACCAGAGTTCTACATGGATCAAGTTTATTTTAGCAACTTTTGTGAAGGTTGACTCAAGGATCATCCCTGCCAAGTTTAATCAAATTCTGTCCAGTGGTTTCAGAGGAGATGTTGTTTAAAGTTTTCTCTATATACATATAAGGCAAATAAGCCCCGCCCCCGGCGGCCATGTTTTTTTACAGATCGGAATAATTTTAGCAACTTTGGTAGAGGTTGACCCAAGGAACATCTGTACCAATTTATTTTAAAATTTGGCCAGTAGTTTTGAAGGAGATGATTTTTAAAGTTTTCAAATTATTTTTCTTTTTGTTGCCATGGCAACCAGAGTTCTACATGGATCAAGTTTATTTTAGCAACTTTTGTAGAGCCTCACCCAAGGAACATTCCTGCCAAGTTTCATTAAATTCTGTCCAGCGGTTTCAGAGGAGATGTCGTTTAAAGCAAATTGTTGACGACGGACGACGCACGACGGACGACGGACGATCAGAAAAGCTCACCTTGAGCTACTCAGGAAAGCCAATTAGGCCAAATACTGGTGTTACGTAAAATATCTTAAATTCAAATTCCTAACTTTGACTACATTAGAATTACCTACATATATCTTTTTCCAATTGAAATTCCAACTGATGAAGGGATTGGTTAAAAAAATATGGAAAGTAAATAGAGATAAGGAAGCAGTAACAGTTTTTACCATTCAGAACGCAAATTTTCCTATTAAAAATGAGAGATGGTTCCGCCTCATTCTATCAATAGTACTGCAATCACTTCTTAAAATTCCAGTTATAATAAATGACCTTAAAGGTTTCAAAAGGTCTCCAGTAATTAAGGCAACAAAGAACCGGTATATGTTATGAAAACTTTCTCAATCAGAAAAGAATCCCCCAAAATATGTACTAGATGCAGTAACAAATTCTGTCATCCATGAAGTTGATATCCATGTAATATGTCAGTGACCCTGTCTGCACCATAGTTCATATACAATGTACATCTATCGAATCCAGTTTTATGTTTTTAGTATTTATACCCCACCTATCTAAAAAGAATAATTTTATTCGGTTATTCAATATTCATTTTTTTGACGCTGCAAATAGATTTATATATATTATCGTTTGCTACAATTTTCAGTGGACTAGACATCTGAGAGTATCATTTCAGTCGAACTATGAATCTTCTTTCAAATCGATACACAAAACTTTACTGACAGCCTTGCTAAACACCAGACTTATCAAGGTCTTTGATATCAATCATGCAGCCAAAAACCTTGGCATTTGCAATTCTTGATATGAAAAAAGACATTAATAATTCCTGATATTCATTTACATGCTCTCAACAGACTGTGATAAAAGACAGACTTCATGCACTTGTTCAATAAATCATTGTTCTCTTTGACTATCGATGACTTGTCCAACAATACTTATATTCATTGTACCCTATGTGACAGACCCACACATAATAAATCTGCAACTTGCATGCAAAGCTGGATTACTTCTTCATATGTTAAATTCGCTATTTATGCATTAATTACACAATATCATGCAATACTGTGCTTCTCTTTGAACCAGCTTAGTAAGTTCAGTACAGTCACGGATCGCAACCAACTCAATAACATGAGAAAGTGATTATTACGAAAACATTTTCTAGTCAAGATTTTATTTGTCTATATTTCAATGGTCGATAATCTTTACAATAAGACCAACTGTGTATTGTGACCAAATATCTCGATTCAATTTTTTTTAACCTTCATAATCAGACCAAGTTTAACCCTTTCCCTCATAGAGGAAACCATGAAAAGACCTATGCGAACAGCATAAAACCAGATCAGCCTGCGAGTAACTCGCAGGCTGATCAGGTTTTATGCTGTTCGCTGCTCCTCAGTGGTCTGGTAATGAGGATTTTACGATTAAATTTGTTAAGGAGTTTGGCTTTCTGCAGATCAGGTTTTATGCGGTACCTATTGAGTGCGTCAAAATGAGTCTATATGAGGGAAAGGGTTAAATTCCCTCCTCCTTATCCTTTGTCCAGGTTACCTAAATCAACATGTGTCAATTTCTATATAACCAGTTCTGGAACAAAGAAAATATGCCAGTACAATTTTTAATGATTTTGGAGTGAAGCTTCATTCTCTAAAATAGATATGTAATAGAAATAGTAGTGAAAATTTAAAAGAAAAGGTTGAGTAATGGGCATGAAGACAAAACAGACTGGCTTGTAATGTTATACAGTCGTATCAGAAAATGCAATCCCTGAGATAGGGCTTTAGCTTGGAGACCTTGGAATGAACCACAGTCAAATCCTATTAACAGCCAAATGTTTTGCATCAGTCTCCACTTCATCACAAAAAACTTTTGTAAATGACATATAGGAGTTTCAGTTTCTGCAATATAAAAACAAAACATCAGAAGAGTGACATATAATTGCAAAATGGATACAGAAATAATCCTATTTTGCAGATGTATTCTGTGTCTCCCCATGTTGAAACATGTCAAGATATCAAGATATTTCAAATGAGAAAAAAATGAACATTTCCTTTAGACAGTTTTTCCTTTAGACTAAAAAGTTAACATTAAAGCAGAATTTATTATTTAACATTTATTTTCATTTTTCCTTACATTAACAAGTATTTTGTTAATGTGACCTATTGTGTTAACCAATTGCACTTCTGATTACATGATATCTCAGTGTCGTTATTCGTACAATGTTGTTGATGTAAACAAAATGTTTATTAACAAATCGAAGAATAAATATGTTGATCATTTAATTAAATGTAGGGTAATAAATCGTTTATATAATGAAACATATCAAATGTGTTACGGTTCTATTTTATAATAATCTTACTTGTTTGGCTGATAAAAATCAAAAAATATTTTCAATACTAAAAATATACTGCATTCCTTATAACTGTATGGCTCATAAACGGACAGTGACACAAAAAGATTTGGGGATTGGGGATTTCCCTGTCTCATAAAAGAAAATCCAAGTATGACCCTTGCCAAAACTTAAGTGGCTATACGAAGACCAAAATGCCTATAATTCTAAGGCAGCAGCTTAATCAATTTGCTGTGCAAGTGGCATTGAGTTCAAAGATAATGATTTACTGTGTAAGAAATGTATTATTTTTTTATTCACTTTACTGTTAATTAGTCAATAAAATTAACAATGATAGTGTACCATTTGTTAAATTACTCATTTACATTCATGGATACTCAAATATTTACAAGAACTTTCAACGACAAATGGCAAAGGAGAACATCTTGAATATAACTGGGACCAGAGTTAGGGTTTTTTGTACACTGTACCTTTCCTAGTTGACATCTTATGATGTTCCAAGTTTCAAGTAAATACATGTATCTTCTATCATTTTCGAGTTATGCTTCAGACAAAAAAAAAACAAAAAAAACAAGCGTGTGCACACACACATGCACTCATATATGCTTGCAAGCACAGATTCTATTACCACATGCCGTAACTTTCAGTATGATATAATAATATATAAAATGGCAATAAATGTCCCTCTCATTTCTAATGTCCTTGATTTGAAGTAAAAATTCCATCAAAACTTAGTATTACATGTAAAAGGTTTCTTGCCAAGACTCCTTTCCAAATCAACCACCCAAGAATTGGCATCTCCTTGTCTTGAGTTCAAACTTATGTTAAACTCCATTAATTCCAAGAATTCTTATTCAGAAGTCTGTTTCACTTAACCCTAACCTATCTAATAAGCTTTGTTTAAACATGCACCATATCACAAAATGCAAGAACGAATGGTCTGCACATTGTCTTTTGTAATGCTTCTTGCTGGGTTTTCCACTGAAGATAGCAATTATCTTCAAAGAAATAATGGCTTGGGATAATGACCAGCAAATTCCACTTGAAAACCTTGGAGGCTCACCATTGTGATCTTAATTTCCTATTACAGCTATTTCTGAAGACCTCTAAACCCTGTAATGAGTGCTCACAGTGGTACATAACAGGTCATCATGTCTAGCCATGAAGCCAAGGAAAAGTAATTTCAAGATAATGATGAATAATTCTGTCTTAACCCTTTCCCTCATAGAGGACACCATGAAAAGACCTATGCAAAAAGCATAAAACCAGATCAGCCTGCGAGTAACTCGCAGGCTGATCAGGTTTTATGCTGTTCGCTGCTCCTCAGTGGTCTGAAATGAGGATTTTATAATTAAATTTGGTAAGGTTTAACTGTGGTTTTCTGCAGATCAGGCTTTATGTGGTACCTACTGAGTGCGTCAAAATGAGTCTATATGAGGGAAAGGGTTTAATGATCGATGTGGATGTATTTAAGTCATGCCTTTATTTCCATTCTAACATGCATTTTGCCACTTTCTGATAAACTACACAAAAGAATATAGACTTGAACTTCAAACACAACATAAAACACTTATATTTTAAAATGAGTGTTAAGTATAAAACATTATGAAATCGTACAGGGAAATAATTAAGAATATCTAAATGCTCTTAGCAAATTCATAAACTTGAAGAAACGTTCTTGATAGTAGGAGTATTATTTTGGAAATAAATAAAAAGCACTTTTTAGAATCATGCTTTAGCTGACTGGAATGATTTCTAATTCCATTGTACACTGTAAAGTCATTTCATCTACAACTACTACACATTGTCTAGTATATCCCATTTGATAACTGATTGATCTACCAATTTTTTTGATGCATCAAGCTTACTTACAAACTAATCCATTTTCTCCCATTTCTTTATGCACTTAAAAAAGCTTTGTGATCAGTCCTTGACACGCTAGCACACTGACATGCAGATGTACAAACAATTAATCACCCCAGACAGTATGATATTGTGTTGAGAAGCAGTTTATCATTACGCAATAAAATATTTACTTAAAAGCAATTAAGGAAAGAAAAACAATAAATACAAAATTAATTCATATATTAACAGAAACGCAATATATCTACATATGTTTTAAAGTTATGGAGATAAAAAAATTCTATATGGAGCAACAGAACGCCGCATTTGAGGTTTGACCCAACAAACTAAGATAAAATGATGTTACACTATATACTATAGAACTGTTAATGCTTTAATGTTTGCTTATGTCGTGATTGATACAGGTTTTATTGTTTTTATATGATCATTTTAATTCTGAAATTTTGAAATACATAATAACAAATGTACCAAGTAGGCACAGTAACTCATGAGTGACTAACAGAGTTTGCGTGTAACTCCTTTTATGTCTAAATTCATTTAAAGGGGCCAAATGGGGACAATTATCACAGGCATTTTGCTATTTTAACTAAATATACAAGAGTGTTCTCTGGAACATGTGTTGTACCTGACTGATAAAGTGTAACAGACTGACAAACTGACGGAGAGACAGACGACGGAAAATTGATCCCTATGTGTCACCTCTGCTTACAGCAGGTGACACAAGAAGGGCAAAACTTGTCTCCTGGTTAGAGAGTGTTTATTCATTGGACTTTCTTTGTACACCTGAACATTGTAAACTGTGATATTTTTTCAATTATAATGTTTAAGTGGGAATTACTTGATTTCATTATCTTAACTTTAAAAAAGATTCAGCACAACGGAATTCTTGTGTAAAATACAAGCTCTACCAAACTTCTACCAATAATATTCACGACAGCTGCAAGCATAATACCCAAATACTTCAATTGTCAAGAAGTTATTCCCACCACCAAAATGGATGATAATATGTGTCAACCAGACTGATGTGCACTTACTCTTATAACCACAAAAATGCTTGCTGTCAGTGAAATGTCAGACGTTTTTATCTGCAAGCTTATACTGGTTTACAGTATAATTCTGTTTTTATATGGTCTAGATGACACTTGCTAGAACAGACTTGTCTATAAAGCATTGCATACTTAACATGGCTTTCTCTGTATGCCTCCAGGGTATAGATTAAGATTGCATAATTATGAATGTTTATTATAGCACTAAATATAAACAACAAGAGGGCCATGATGGCCCTGAATCGCTCACCTGATTAATATTGCTTTCATTGCCTTTTATGAAACAACAAAATAACCTTAATTGCAAACAAAAACTGTACCCGTGGTCCAAATTTTGATAGTCATAGCTATAAAATCAGGTGACCCCAAGAGCTATGATTTGAAAACTTGGTTCAGGTCCACAAGTCCATGTTACATACAAAATATCTACACCCATGTTCTTGTGGTTTCTGACAAGGATCTTTCCTATGTAAGTCTATGTAAAATAAAGTGACCCCTTGGCAACCAATTTTGACCCCAGGGCCATGATTTGAACATATTTGATAGATGTCCATAAGGCAATGTTACACACCAAATATCTAAACTCAAGGCCTTGTGGTTTCTGAGAAGAAAATTTCTCTAGTTTTTTTTTTCCCATACAAGTCTATGTAAATTAAAGTGACCCCTGGGTTCAGGCCAATTTTGATCCCAGGGCCATGATTGAACAAACTTAGTAGATGTCCATAAGGCAATAATACACAATACATATCTTAACACAAGGCCTTGTGTTTTCTGAGAAGAAGATTTTCCTATTTAAGCCTATGTAAAAATCAAGACCCCTGGGGCGGGCCATTTTGGCCCAAAGGCCATGATTTGAATAAACCTGGTAGATGTTCATAAGGCCATGTTACACACTAAATATCTTAACTCCACTCCTTGTGGTTTCTGCGAAGAAGATTTTTCTAGTTTTTATCCTATATTATGCCTATGTAAAATCAGGTGACCCCTGGGGCGGAGCCAATTTTGACCCAATGGCCATGATTAGAACAAACTTGGAAGAGATCCATTAGACAATGCTACACACCAAATATCTAAGCTCTAGGCCTTGCAGTTTTGCAGAATAAGATTTTCAAAGTTTTTTTTAAAATCTATTTTTAGTTCCTGTTTGAACAAATTTGATAGAGGCATCATAAGGATGATTCCTGTGAAGTTTTATCAAAATCCATTCAGCGGTTTAGGTGGAGGTTGTTTAAAGGAAATTGTTGACGCCAGACGCACGCACAGACGATGGATGAAGGACAAAAGGCGATCACAATAGCTCACCATGAGCACGTTTTCAACCATCTAGAAAGAATATGTATCCCCAGGAATGTTTTTTATCTTCTGGAATTGATATTGATGTATACTACTGCTGGTGCCAAGTCCCTGAGCCTCAATAAATGCAAGACTTTCAGTAGTTATCACATTAACTGTGAAAAAAGGATGGCACAGCCACAATGCAGAACCCAATAAGAGGATTATGATGGCCCTAAATTGCTCATCTGAGAAATATGGACATCTGGAGAGCACTAAGGCCTTACTATTCACTGTTTCTATTAAAATTGATGGTAGAATGGGAGAGACCACTTGCAAAATAATTCCTTGGGTAAATGGCAGTTTTGGGGCATGATGTATGGTAAGTGACATTTTTAGAGCAGGATAAGACCTTAAAAAGCCTCCAGGAATGGAATTCAAGAAACAGCTTGAAACATACCTTAAAAACTAAACATCCTTATCATTTATATTGAAAGAAAATCAAGCTTCGTATGTCACCTAAGAGTAATTTTACCAAGAAATTCTTCAAAATGATTTTTAATGACTGCATTCTACAAAAATCCAGAAGTAGCTTTATTGGTGATAAATGTTCATAAAATGTCCAACAATGATAAAATGTGAATTAAATTCAAATACGTTCTGATTAACTCTTTAAGTCCAAACTGATTTAGCGAGCCACTACTTTTCCTAAAGATATATGATATCCAATATTTTCAAAGATAAGAAATATCGTAAATTTGAGGAAAAATTGTAGCAGTTCAAGAATTACCTTTACCTAAAGAAATGTATAGAATATCTGATTCAAGAGGGATAACTGAAAACATCCCATGTTCTTACCTAGTCTAGTTTCACTGTTGAATCTAGTAAGACCTGTATCATTAGTAATGCCACTTGACAAATCGCTGGTTTTCTTTTTGGAAGGAGTTGCGGGTCCAGAAATCGAGTTCCGTCGTTTTGACACAGAACGTGGCGGCTGTGATGGCATGGACTCAATGAGGGTTCGAATCTCAGGAGTAACGGTATCTTGCGTACGTCGCCATTTCATGAAGAACAGAACAATGAAGATGAGGATAATCTGTATTGAGGTCCAGATCATCTGCCTGTCGGTCACCTGTAAGTAATAGAATAATCAATTTTAATCTTTCATAGACAGTGAAGAATATTGACAAAGTATCTTAAAAATGGTGTAAAGCAACACAAAACAAGTTCCAGTTTAAGGTAAAGTCCCTGTAATGGTTCCGCTATGTCTTGGACAACTTAACCTCTACCAAGATAACCAAAGTACCCTAATGAAACATAAGGATACCTTGGTTATCTCCATGAAAGGCAGATCTGTTTTATGAGTGATACTGTAAAGTGCCTGTCTGTTAAGCTACTGCAAGATGTTAAGCTTGTCAGCGAGCTCTCGTTAAAATCTCGTTCACCTGTTGTTGTTTTTCATCACAAGAAAAAAACGTTATTTGAACACTTTCATATCAATGTTGTAGGTCTTTGGATATGTAAAACTGTCTCTTTTTCTAACATTTTCACTAAGTCAGGGGTCATAACTCTGTTCAGACTCAATAAATTTCAAAATGAAACCCCAAATGCACAACTGTTTTGACTCTGCCTCTTATAGATTGGATTATACAAGTTCAAAAAGGAGCCATAATTTAAATTACAATCAATTCAGTTAAGACTGATCTAACTTGATGGACAGAAATGATGCCCCTGAACAATTTTATTAAGTTTCATGTAACCTAATTTCTGAGATAAAAGCATGAATGTGTGTTGCATTCAAAACTCTACTCAAAATTTCCAAGTCCAAAATGGGCCATTATATGTATTTGCATTAAATTTGGTCTTAAAGTGTTACCTAACTTGCTAGATAATGTCCCATATTAAAGGAATTATTGAAATATCGAATCAATAAAATCAAAGCAGGTTACCAAGACAGTAAGTTGTACAAAAAACTTAAAGCATTACTGGTGTAGTCACTGAATAATCGTTTGGCTCAGAGCAAAAGGGTCATAACTTATATCTTTTAAAGATCAAGTTGCACTGAGCCCTGGATGCTTGGGTGAAAAGGATTTCTCTCCTTTTCCTTTGAATGGTCGATGTAAAAACATATACACGAGCATCAACAACTGAATGCATATCTCTGTCAGTGGCAAAAAAACTTGGGTACTTCTTAATCAGTTTATTTCGATTTCATATCCAATCAATGTATGCTCCACATCTTTCAAGAAAACATAAAATTACACTCTTTGAAAAACCCATCAAGGGATGCTGATAAAAAAAAATGATGCAAGACAAGATCTGTATTTTAATAGACTCCTTTAATGTTTTATTCTCAGGAAAGTGAGTTTCTCTCTGAAATATCTTCTTTTATTGCCTTAAATGCACAAGTCAGAAACAGGTCGATGGAAAGTTTAGAAACTTGTGAAAATTCCCGAAAATTTAATAAGACTGCAAGCTTGAAATTTAAAAATACAGGTCATTTTTTAATGCAAAACACAGCATAGAAGTATTTCATCATATTGAGACTTCTGATAATGGCATCAACTAATTATCATCATGGTATAACAATCACTAATGAGACAAAGTTCTGTATTCCTTTACAAAATGAACATGTAAACACTGACTTACAGTTTATGGCATTATAAAATGTGCTTAATCAACAGCAAATTTCCTACTAAAAAGGTCTAATTCAAAACCACCAGTGCTCAGCCCTGGTTAAAAAGGCTTCAAATTTGTATGTTTCATGTTTTTGGCCATGTTTTTAAAAAACAAGAGGGCCAAGATGACCCTAGATCGCTCACCTGAGAAAAGTATCATTCACTGCCTGTACAAAACAGATTGCTTAAGAATAAAGATGATGAGGTGAAACAATGTTCAGGAATTTTCTGACCCCATCCACAAAAGATATCATCATGACAAACATTCTGCCAAAGTTTTAGGATGATTGGACCAAAAATGTTGCCCTCAGAGTATAAACAAGATTTTTCTAAGATTTGACCTACTGACCATCTTTTCTGTCCAGCCCCACCCATTTTCAAACTGGTTCAAGATATTATCAAGACAAACATTCTGACCAAGTTTGAGGAAGATTGGATCAAAATTGTGGCCTCTAGTGTGTAAACAAGATTTTTCTAAGATTTGACCTACTGACCTACTTTTGGATCCAACCTGACCCATTTTCTAAAGGGTTCAAGATATTATCAAGACAAACATTCTGATTAAGTTTGAGGAAGATTGGATCAAAATTGTGGCCTCTAGTATGTAAACATCAAAATTGTTGACGGACGACGGACGACGGACAATCAAGTATCCCAAAAGCTCACCCTGAGCTATGCTCAGGTGAGCTAAAAATCCAGCAGTACAAAAGAGAACTAATTAAGGACATGATGAAAACATGAGTTATCAATGACAGTATTAAACACCCCAATTACATTACTTAATTCTAAGTAATACTTCTACTATGAAGGAACATACACCACTATTCTTGCTTTACAAAATATTCAATACATGACTTGATGACATTAATAATTACTAATTAAACTTCACTAACAGACTTTAACCCATCATACCTGATAAACATTAACACTGGGCCATGGTGCATGTTACATATCATATCAAATAAGGGAGAAATGCTGAAAACTGTTGACTTTTTCATAGATAAGACATAATGAGGCCTGAAGGTTTGTGGTGTGCTTTTCTATGAAATGCATTTCTGAAAACAATTTAAATGTCAAAAAAGGCTGGCACCTCTTTCTTCACCTTTATTAAACTGTCCTTTGTGTATTGGAATGGCTGCAAACTGTAAAGTCTAGCAGCCATGTCAAGTCTGACGTTAATCCATTACATTCATTTCTCTTTCATGACAATATAATGACAATATTCACAGAAACAGCTGAAAACCAATTTTCATTTAGCACCAACCAACTCCATGAACATAACAGAAGCCTGCAATATGAAATCCATCACTGCTCATTCTTTATTTCAAAAAGATCTGCCTAAACAAACTTTTTTTGCTCTGATGATGGCAATATCTTTTAGATTAAAAACACCTCCTTCTTTAGACTGAGGAAACGAAAATCCTTAGGTAAAAAGCCATTGGGGAAAATGCCTATGAAAGAAACCCTGATAAGAAGGGGGAAAAAAAGCCCTGATAACAAATGATTCTTAAGGGTAACTCATCCTTGTAGCTATCCAGTCCAGTTTCTGTCTTTAGTAACAGTAACCCCTATCCCCAATCTTAAACATAGTCCTTGGCTACATTTCATGAAACTGAAGAACTGATGAACATTTATATGAAGAACAACTGTGTTCTTGCTGGGAGAGATTTTCATCTCAATGCGACAGATATATGACTACTGCCTCACTGCATTATCACACCATAGCCAAGTGGCATAATTCCACAAACCAATATCACATTATCCTGACACTGAATCAACAGGCCAGGACCTACTCAGATCTGACATGAGTAGGACTGGTTGTGATATTCCTGACTTACAATGGAGCCTCTACTTTACACAGTTTGGTGGGTATACAAACACGAAAGAAAAACAACTTTGCTTATTTCATGCATGACTAAATTTAGCAAGTTTGCATGAAAGACAATTTTAGACTGTATAATCAAAATCCCTTTATATGTTTTGACCACAACTGATTTGGATATGTGCATACTATATCCCTATGAATTAGGCTTTTAATGCTTGTTATCCTTGTGTTACTGGGTAAAATTTAGCCAGGAACTTAGTCAGTACTTCTGGAGTACACAGATATTTCTAAATTACATACCTGCTTATTAAGGTGTTCAAGGTTGCTGGTGAGGCGGGTGACAATGGCCGTCAGGTTCTCAAGCCGCTTTTCCATCATACTCATTTCATCCTCGTGAATCTTGGTCTGAAAAAGAACCAGTCCATAATTAAAGATTAACATAAATCAAAAGTATAGATGAACAAAGAATTTATCACAAGCCTACAGAATTACATAACATTATTGCATAAAACATGATAAAAGTCTTAAATGTATGGCTATACATGGGAGATTCCTCAGAACAGCAGTCAATAAAACTAGTGTGTAATATCCAATTACGACATACATTTGCAAAGAAGCCATTTATCTTCCCATACTCAAGATATTGTTTTTCAGAATTAATCCTTATCTTTTCTTTGATGCCAGTTCAACTTCAAACCTCATTTCTTGAGATCAGTTATTCAAGAATTGTGTCGCATGACAGAGAATGTGAGAAAACTGTGTGAGGAAATTTAGTCATCAAGTCAATGACCTTTTTGAAAAGTATAAAACCAGATCTGCAAAACCATTAGATTGCAAACTGATCAAGTTTATTATATTTGGCTTCTAGCCTATTTACTGAGTTTAACATTCTACCCAAAGGATATTCCTATCAGGTATTATTTTACATGTAGTCTCATCTGTTACATGTACTTGGTAATCGATTAAGACACTGAATGACACAGACTCTCGATAAAACTATCATCCACTCACCGTCACCTCAGTCTCTACTGTCATATTCGTAAGTCTGGACACTGTCCGGTTCAGCAATTTCATCATGTCTTCTGACTGCTTCTTGTAACGACGGCTCAGTTCCTCCAGAAACCTTGAAAAGAAAAATAATGTCCTGTCAAACAAATCAGACTTGGCTATTTGAGTTTACCGTTGCTTTGACAGTATTTCAGTTATATAATAATGTCCAGCTAATTACAGGTGGAGGAAGACCCCGAATGCACGGAGGCATCCGGGTAGAACCACTGACCTACCGCAAGCCAGCTGAAAGGCTTCCTCACATGTCAAGTTTGTCATTCCATCAATGACCCTTTACCTCATGAATATTCATGCAGAAAGATATGACATGATGAATGATATTTTTTTGGAACATTTAATGATACATGAAACAATGGATTTTTCTTTGCCATGCTGACTGTGTAGAATCTGAGCTACAATATTGTATAAGCAAACAGAGGAGATCCTGATATGACAGCTCCTGGAAGGTAGTGAATTAAAACACAATTTGTCAGCCATCAATACCTGTTTACAGTTTGACTAAGCAATCCTACATACCTGCTGCTCAAGGAAACATTCTGCTCCAAGACTTTTATGCGGTTGCTCAACCTCATGATGGCCGACTCTCTTTTCCCTGGCGGTAATCCTGGCACCCTCATCCCCATCTAAAATGTAAAATATGATACATTGTGAGGACATATCACAAAATATAATGTAAGGACATATCACACAATATTATGTAAGGACATATACAATATAATGTAAGGACATATCATACAATATTATGTATGGACATATCACACAATATTATGTAAGGACATGTCAAACAATATTATGTAAGGACATATCACACAATATTATGTAAGGACATATCACACAATATTATGTAAGGACATATCATACAATATTATGTAAGGACATATCACAAAATATTATGTAAGGACATATCACACAATATTATGTAAGGACATATCACACAATATTATGTAAGGACATATCACTCAATAAAATGTAAGGCTATATCACTCAAAATATGGTAAGGATAATTCACAAAATAAATTGTAAGGACATGAATAAGTATTCAAAGTTAGAAGTGAATATGTTTGATGGTTTTTATAAACTGACTTTAACAAAAACTTGACCAACACAGAAAATTCCAAGTTGAAGAAGGGGCATAACTTTGTCAAAATGAATTTTATAGTTGAAATGGGTTCCCTTTTGATAGTGAACAAGTACTCCAAGTTTGATGTTGAATGTTATTAGAGAAATGGACCTGAACTAAAATTTAACAAACGCCAATGCAAACAAGAGGGTCATGACGACAATAGCTTAACTTTTTTTCTTCAAAATGTGGAGCTAAACAAAACTTCCAATTGCTTATAATGACTAGAGCTATCATTAACAGTAATGAAGTTACCACTACACTGCCTTTACTCAATAATATAAACAGACAATGTGACTCCAAACAATGGGACAGGACAATGTCTAAGATTCCCATGTGAATCGGAGGCAAAAAACTGCAAAAACAAAATTAAAATTCATTTTTTTTAGGTTTTCCTCGCTGCAGGGCGAAAACCTATTGTTCTTCTATTGATTTGTTGTTTTTTTTGTTTTGTTTTTCATTTTAAGTCCAATTCAAATGCGATTTTCAGCATTATGTTCCATGTTGATATCATAATAAACTAGAGCTATCACTGAAGGTGATTAATACCCCCGCAAAATACTTTAATGCAGGAGAAGCCAGACTTCAGGCAGAGCATAGATAAGAACCTGTATACATAGTATATTGGTTGTGATATTAATAAGTAAAGTTTTTATTTAAAGTTGATAGAGAGTCAATAATGGTTGTTTGTCACAGTAGTTTAAAAATATAAGGTTACAGTTCTTGGACACTGCACTTCTCCTAGTCGCCATCTGTTTACATTTTAAGTTTCAAGTATATACCATGTATAATATTCGAGTTATGTTCAGGACAAGAAAAACAAGGAAAAGTAACAAAGGGAAATAACTCTGTAATTACTCTAGATAGAGTTATGGTTCTTGTGCACTGCACTTCCTCATATTGTGGTTGACCATTGTATGTAATTGTTTTGAAATCCAACCAGTAGTTTACAAGTTATACTCTGAGTTATGGTTCTTGTGCACTGCACTTCCTCATATTGTGGTTGACCATTGTATGAATTGTTTTGAAATCCAACCAGTAGTTTACAAGTTATACTCTGGACAAGGAAAAGTAACAAGGGCAATAACTCTGTAATTCCTATAGATGAGTTATGGTTCTTGTGCACTGCACTTCCTCTCATTGTGGTTGACTATTGTATGAAATTGTTTTGAAATCCAACCAGTAGTTTACAAGTTATACTCCGGACAAGGAAAAAATACAAAGGGCAATAACTCTGTAATTACTCTAGATAGAGTTATGGTTCTTGTGCACTGCACTTCCTCTCATTGTGCTTGACCATTGTATGAAATTGTTTTGAAATCCAATCAGTACTTTACAAGTTATACTCCGGACAAGGAAAAAATACAAAGGGCAATAACTCTGTAATTACTCTAGATAGAGTTATGGTTCTTGTGCACTGCACTTCCTCATATTGTGGTTGACCATTGTATGAAATTGTTTTGAAATCCAATCAGTACTTTACAAGTTATACTCCGGACAAGGAAAAAATACAAAGGGCAATAATTCCATAATAAGTCAAGATGGAGTTATGGTTCTTGTGCACTGCACTTCCTCTCCATGTGCTTGATCATTGCATGAAGTTGTATTGAATTCCAACTTGTGGTTTTCAAGTTATGCTCCGGACAAGGAAAATGCAACGGACCGCTGGACCGACCGACCGACCAACCGACCGACCGACCACCGGGTGACTCCTATATACCCCCCCAAACTTTGTTTCGGGGGTATAAATATGATAGTTTTCAAGTGACTGAAAGTTTTTGAGCTATGGAAGGTTGAAAGTTTGAATCTCGCAAAAAACAAATGTGCAAATGAGGGTAGGTCTATGAAAAACCTACCCATT
>CM037782.1:62693703-62743703 GCA_021229015.1 Solen grandis
TGTTTCCTGGGGAAGATCCAATTGTCTACACAAGGTTATAAGGGGAAGTCTTGATCTGATATAATAAAGATGAGTCGTCTCGTCAAAAAACATTGGAGCTATTTACAGCTCTTGATGCATACCACATCTAAACAACAAAGAAAACAACTTTTGGATACCATTACCAACGATCAGTTGAGAGCGTTGACTCAAGTGGTAGTCAATTTACTCCAAAGCGTACTTCCAATCACACCGTCGCATAAACCAAAACTCAAGAAACACAGAAACATTATCAGACGTATTGCGGATACAAAGATTACCAGTAAGAAAAAGAAGGAACTATTGTGTAGACAAGGAGCAGTCATTGCCCAACTGTTGAAATCCATAGAGCCCGCCCTGCGTGACTTTATAAAATGAAGAATATACAAAAATCGATTCTGATACCATATGACAAATATAAACGATTGTTAGACCACAAGCAGACAACAACACAGTCGGAAACCTCAAATTCACCAATTGGTTTGACTGCTGAAGCTATAGTAGATGTATTACCCAAACGATATCAACAAAAGGCAAAAGCCATACTTACTTATATTATTCGTGACTCCGGGCGTACATTACTATGGAACGACAGAGGTGAACTCGTTTATAAAGGGACTACAATACCTGGATCTCATATTGTGGATTTGATGAAAGGTACACAATATCAACATAAACATTTCACGCCTGTTGGTTCTAGAGAATTTTATGAGGGTCTTAAAGAGATACATTTACCCATCTCGCTTATTGTTAAACGTGACACACCATTAAGGCCACCTGGTCTGCCTGTTGAAAAGAAAACGACAAGGCGAAAAAAGTGGATCCACATATAATGGACTGGAAAGAGTACTTAGCATCCATTTACTTTGATCCAAAACATCCTGCTAGTTTTGCCGGAGTAGAAAAACTGTACAAGGTCGTTAAATCGGAAGGAAAACTCAAAATTGGACGATACAGGGTCCGAAAATGGCTACAAGACCAAGAATCATATTCCCTCACACGTGCAGCTAGAAGACACTTTCCACGGTCTCGAGTTGTTGTTCAGGGATTTGACCATTTATGGGACATGGATCTTATGGATTTAGTTTCTCTGTCTAAGGAGAATGACAACTACAAGTACGTTCTGGTGGTCATTGATGTATTTTCCAGATATACCTGGTGTCAACTTCTCAAAACAAAAACGGGATCGGAAGTGATACAGGCTTTAGAAAAGATATTACAGGGTCACAGAAAACCTAAGACTATACGTTCTGATAAAGGAAAAGAATTTAAAAACAGAGAGGTGACCAAATTTTTGAAGGGAATGAACATTCACCATATTGTGACACAAAATGAAACTAAAGCCAACTATGCGGAACGTGTCATCAAGACGATTAAACACAAACTGTTTAGACGTATGCTGAAAACGCGAAGTAAAAAGTATATAGACAGATTACAGGACTTGGTCAGCAGCTACAATCATACTGTACATCGAAGTCTGGGTGAAGCGCCTGCATCTGTGAATAAAGTCAACGAAAGCGAAAGCAGACTACAACAATACTTATTAAGACAGAAAAGTCAAAAGAAAGAAATCAAAAAAGAAACCAAAAAGAAAAGATACAAGTTTAAACTTGGTCAGATAGTACGTATATCACACGTCAGAGGTGTATTTGATCGAGAATATTCTCAAAAGTGGACCGGGGAGCTCTTTAAAGTTAAGTCACGTTATAAAAGAGAAGATTTAAACGTGTATAAGCTGGAAGCGTGGGATAGTGAGGTCATAGATGGAACATTTTATGAACCCGAGTTACAAGCGGTGAATGTGGATGAAAACACTGAATATCATATCGAAAAAGTGCTGAAGAAACGAACGCGTCGCAAACAAAAGGAAGTACTTGTTCGCTGGCTTCACTGGCCAAAGAAATATGATTCGTGGATTCCTGAAAAAGATGTCACGCGTTATAGTTTATAAGGGAAGGTTATGACCATGAACAATTAACCATGACGAGTCATACTTTAGTTCGGGAATGTTTGGAAGGAGGTGATCAAGTAAAAGACCGTTTCAGGGTTATGACAAGGATAGTCGTTGTCATCATGACATTAGTGTGTACCGTACCTGGTATTGTCTTAATTAGTTTACCCGTCAATCATCACCCAGCAGTCTCAAAGATCCAACCGAATCTTAATCATACTGCATGCGTTTATGTCAAACAGTACCCTCTTCAGAGTAATATCTATGGCACTTTGTGTAATCAAAACGGACACATTTTCCTAGATATACGACACTTTATCAATGGGACAGCGACAACTTTTGGTATACAACTTGAATTACACCAGTAGCTGGCTTTGAAACAATTGACCAATCGTATTGACGAAGCTATTTCTGAAGCACGAACCTACTGGAAAACATTGAAAACCTATAAGGGCCAGACCAGTATTCATCTTACTCAACAAGATGGACAACATTTACCTGTTTCTATCCAGCGATGACTCCATGGAAGAGCATCCCGACAATAACTCTACAGACTTTACCATAGAATTGCCAAGATCGTATACGTTAGAAGGCCAGTGGGAATGTGCTCTGACTGAAATTGAATCAAACATCAAAACAGATACATTGTATGTGTGTACCGATTTGTGTCAAGAATCTTATGTTGAAAACACGACGATACCCTGCTTGCGACGAATATGTATTGAGAAAAAAAAATTGAATATACTGTGCCCTACTACATACCTGTAAAGAAAACTCACATTGATCGACTTCGAATCTTTATAAGGGGAGGAGAGTTGACGCTATTAGAACCAAATAAAACTATTATACGTTGCGTACTTCACTTACGAAAATGGATGTGAACAGATGGGAACATCATTTTCGCCTTATGGCCGAGGGAAAATTACGTCCTAATCACAAAGGACACTATGTGGTAGAAAAAATACAGACTGGTGGCACGTCTAAAGAACCGACCATTCAATTTGTTACTCCTGTAGCACAGGCTGTCGAACTGGCAAAATCAGAGTTGAAGGAAGTTTATAAGGGCAGGTCCTCAACTCAAAAACAAACCAAAAAGAAGATCAAGTCTGCACCCTATCCTAAAAGGAAAGATCAACTATCATAATGGAAAACATACACGGTGACAAGTTGGCTTTGTTTCAACTACCGGAAGTCTATGTAGGGTCACAGAAAACAGAATGGCTAACATATAGACCAGTCAATCAGTTGACTGAGGGCGCGGCAATTGAATTCAACATACCCGGAACTTCCACAGCTTATATTGATCTGTCAAATACATTACTGCATGTGAAATTCAAGATTGTCAAGTCAGACGGAACCAACTTAGAAAAAGATGCTCCAGTGGGTGTCACCAACAACATCTTACACACCATGTTTTCACAAATCGATCTCAATGTACAACAACACCCCACCAATGAAGTGGGTAACAATTACGCGTATAAAGCTTACTTAGATTTACTGATGGGTAATCCTACACAACACGATTTGGAGTGTGTGGGGTTTGAGCAAGACGATGATGATGCTCCAGATGTCACCAATCCATCGGGTACGAATAACGGATTGTATAAGAGAGCTAAATGGACTCTCCTAAGTAAAATGTTTGATGTCATTGGACGCCTTCATGTAGACATGTGTCAACAAGACAGGTTACTGTTGAATGGAGTACCTGTCAATATCAAATTGTGGCAAAATAAAGACGTATTTAGACTCGCCGCTGATACTGACACGGAAGCCTATAAGTTAGTGATTCAAGAAGCGAGTATAAAAGTGGCTATGGTAAAAGTCGATCCTGAACTGATTATTGGTCAGGCCAAAACGCTCAATAACTCAGAGGCATTGTATCCCTATACAAAATCGGTGATAAAAACCTATGCCGTACCCAGCGGACAATATTCATTCATTACCGATGACCTGTTTCAAGGTGACGTTCCGAGACAGTTGATTGTGGGACTCGTGTCTTCCTCAGCGGTACACGGTAAATACACCAAGAACCCATTCAATTTTCAACATTTCAATTGTAATTACGCGGGATTTTTTGTGGATAGTCAGTCTACACCCTCGGCACCTTTACAACCAGATTATAAGAGTGACAACTATGTAGAAGCCTACCAGAGAATATATGCGGATAATTTTGAAAGACATCATCATTTGTCTAGAAAAGATTTTAAGAGTGGATCTTGCTTATACGTGTTCAGGCCAGAAGGAGATTTGAATGATCGACTGTCACAGAGGGCGCATACGCGTTTGGAACTAAAATTTTCTGAGGCTCTGCCAGAAACCTGTACAGTCATTGTCTATGCTCAGTTTCCAGCGCTCATGAAAATTGATGTCAGTAGAAACGTGACGTTGGAATCATGAATACAGAACAGCTGAACTATCGATTGAGACATTTGAGACATTTTGGTGGTGTTGTACCGGCAGACAAGTTACCTCGTGTGATTAAAAAGAGACCTATAGCCTATGTGGTGAACACAGATTTAGAAAAAGACCCAGGGAGACATTGGGTTGCCTTCTACTTTCCTTTGAGAGGACCAGCAGAGTTTTTCGATTCCTTGGGCCACCCTCCTGACTATTATCATAGACGCTTTAAAGATGTGTTACTGAACCATGGACGTTATTACATTTATAATAATAAACGAGTTCAAATGGATGGAACAGTGACATGTGGACATTTTTGTATCTTTTATGTGGTCCACCGATGCCACGGTTGGAGTATGAAACGTATTTTAAAATCTTTTGACACTGTTAACTTGGTCTATAATGAACGACTTGTGAATCGTTTTGTGTAAATATGAAATAAAATGAGTAGAAATTAGATTTAAATGTTTGTTTTTTCTTTCTTTACCTTCATAAATAACAACACAAAAGTTCAATTTCACATTTTATTGACCCCGCTGAATATAGTATGTTGGGGATTAGGGTGGTCCCCCAAACACACTTTACAATAATGGTATTTCGATAAGTACAGGTAAACATACATCATACAATTGTTTCTCAGATTTGATTCCAGTCATAAGAACACTACCAGAGTGAAAACATGTAAAATGTACAGAGTCTTTAATAAACATGGCGGCTGGAAATCGTCCCGGTTCGTAGCTTCCTTGGTAGTGTCTCACAATCTGTGTCAAGTCTAAAGGTCCTTCTACTTTGAATGAGGCGGATATAGTCTTGACGTAGATATGTCCTATCTGAACGGGCCATCCCATCTTCTGTAATACACGAGCGTAACGTCTCACACGTAATTTTGCTTCCTTCACAGTTTTAGTTTTTCCATTCACAATCATTTTTCCATTGGAAAACAGCATACAATGACCACCCATCTTTTTACTTTTCCACTGAGCACCAGAAAATGTGTTCGGGTTATAGATGATATTAGAACATTTTAATGTCAGTTCTGTTAGGTTGATAGCACAATTTAGGTCTGTATACAAGACGATGTTGTTAATCATTATCCACCTCGGGCGGGTTCAAATTGTTCTAATATTTTAATGAATCTGGCTGCCTCAAGCCTTGTTTCTCGTCTAAGTCTTCGTATAGTCAACCACCAGATCATTTCATCTATACACCAATATACTATGTACACGAGCCCGAACATACTGACAGTATGCAGGACTGTAACATCTATTTATAATGCTCAAGTCCATTCTGATTGGTCGGTGATGTTTATCCAATAACATCCATGCCTGGTACCCCCACCATTTTTATATACTCACAGTCAGGTGACCATTTTTCGTGTTCGATCATGGCGTTATCATGTCTTTCCCAGTCTTTTAAAATAATACCACACCTAAAACAAACCACTTTATCCGCTGTTCCAGTGTAATAGAAACCGGCTTTAGCCAACTCATATTTGTTTGGAACCATTTGTTTTGGATAGGTGTCAAAGGTCTCTAGTCTTTTATCATAATATATGTGTCCATTAGCCATGACGCGTATTGAGTCGGTAAAGTTCATAGTGTGAAGAAAATGACGATGTTCTACTCTTTTATAGTGTGTCTTGTTTCTATTTTTAGTGCATTCTATTTATAGATTTTACGTCATTTTTTTACCAGTTGTGAAAATCATTAGGGTGACACTCTGAACACTGTAATGAACCTAAAATATTCATATGATCTGCTTCTAAATAACATGGAATGACTGTGTCCAGTTCAGGACACACCCGTCCCACTTCCGGTATGTGTTCTTTCAAGCGTTGGTATTCATCTGGTCTTAAATAAAGTCCTTTTTTGGTAGGTACCACGTCCTCCTCGGGTTTCCAATACTGTCTTATGTCGACGCAAACACTCCCCTCACTCACTGTACAATAAACGTTTCCTCCAAGATGGGTATTATAAGCCTGCTTGTCTTTAAGTCGCTGGTCCGCAAACTCTGATGCATCTACCAAGTTTTTCCACCGCATCAGTGTTAAACTGATACCTTTTTTCGTTGGTTTTCCATTCAGCCATTCTCTCATGTCAACCCTGAGCTCCCCTTTCCATTCGCACACTTGAACGTAACGATCATTTCCTAGAGCAAGTTTGCATCTATAGTTGTTTGCCATAGTTGTTTGTCGATTGCCAGACAACATATGACAATAGCCTTCGTTACACTGTCTTTTATATGCTCAAGTCCATTCTGATTGGTCAAGAATACCTAAATCTGATTGGCTGACTGCTTTTACTGGATGCTAATTATAGTAACAAACGTCATCAAATGTTGAGCGTGTCCAAACTTGTTTGATGATGAAATCTCAGCATCACTGTCGAATAAGAGAATATATCATTAAGTAAAGTTGAATTGAAAATGAGGAGTATGAAGTCACTATCATATGATTGTCTATCTATTTTTAGAATAAACCTGCATTCATAAAAGAGGTACTATCCTAACATCGCTAACTGAAAATGATGTTCCATGTAGGGGTCTTCGGGTCCTATGTCAAAAGATATACAGCCACCATTTCTCCAATCATATATCCAATTCACAACTTTTACATTATCATGAACGTAAGTATTCCACTCTGTCATGGTAAGGATTTTGATGTTAATACGTTCGTTGTACTTGTATGATAACTCTGTTAATGACTTTTTGAATGTTAGAAATGATTCTTCTTTGTTTAACCACTGCTTAATAGACATTTTGGTTTTCAAGACTATCTTTCTACAAGCGTCAAATAAAGCCACTTTATACAATTCATAGTCGAGAATATATTTCAAAGATATGTATGGTTCTTCCACCATATTTCTATAAATTAAAATACAGAGATTTTCTGATAAAACATCCATAGTTATTCACTATCAACAGTATTTAAATCACTCTTTAAAATTCCACGAGAGTTTTCTTCCTATGATCACAAACAATATCAACATAAAATGTCGAAATGGTGAATTTACATTGAATATATATGTACAACTAACCAATCAGAAAATCTAAATCAGCCATGCATGAACCGCCAATCAAAAGACCTCTACGTTAACGAAAGCTTATCGCTGTGAGCTTTTCAAAGCTATGAAAATGATTCAAATCGGATAACAACTAAGGGAGATAGAGTCATTTTTTACTTTTGATGACGTCATTTCCGGTTCTTTATTTATCATGGACTTCCGGTTCAGAAGTTCAAAGTACAGATCTCACTTTGAGCTTTCCATAGCTATAAAAAGTATTCAAATCGGATAACAACTAAGGGAGATAGAGTCATTTTTTACTTTTGATGACGTCATTTCCGGTTCTTTATTTATCATGGACTTCCGGTTCAGAAGTTCAAAGTACAGATCTCACTTTGAGCTTTCCATAGCTATAAAAAGTATTCAAATCGGATAACAACTAAGGAAGATAGAGTCATTTCTATAAAAAGTATTCAAATCGGATAACAACTAAATAAGTCGATTTAAATTTTTTTTTTAATTGACAATAATTCGATTGAAAATCAAAATAGATTTATGTTTGAAGCTACTTACTATTTGTATGCTCAAATGACTAAATATTAGTGAACAAAAGGAAAATATTGATTTTTTTTTTTTGTATGATATAACAAAAATCGATAAATAATCAATATTGGATCAATCATGTATTTAGAATTGATTTGCACTAAAACAATATAAAAAAATGAGGTCTAAAAAATCAAAATAATAATATATATATATATATATATATATATATATATATATATATATTTTAAAATTCAGCGTTATTAGATTTATCTTTTCTGGTGGTGTGTTTCTTTTATCTTTTGAAAAGAAAGTAATTGCATTGATTTCAGCGTAGTTAATTAAGTCTGCAAAAAGATCAATAATCAATTAAACCCTAATGTGTTTGTACTTGAACCATAGTAAGGCAATGTACCTAAATTCAATTCTCATGTTAATATAACAACATTTTGAATATTTTTACTAATTTCTTAATTAATTCATAACCATGTAAGTATTTATAATGAGCTTTTATTTTAATGAGGAAACCTGCTGTGACGAGGGGCTGTATGGGTCCGTCGACCCTTAACCTAGTTCAAACGTATGTGTTTTTTTTTGTGTTAAAATGATCTTAAATGTGTATGTGTACATGGGTGAGATTCAGAGAATTCATGTTTTCAATTAGACTTGGTATAGTTTGATAGCTAGATGTAAGTTCTTAGATAATTATATCCATGACCTTTCTCACGAATGGGAAAATAATTTAAAAAAAACACTTACACATTTTTTTGGAGGGATTTGTCCTTTCTTTCATAAAGACGGTGACTTTGAAAGCATCAGTTTGAGGTTTTTAGTGCTAGAAATTTATATTTGATTTTGGATTATTCTCTATTTCGTTTTTGAATTAAGCAATGGAAAATTATATTCAAAAAGACAGTAGTGTCGGTGAGTCTATCGATTTTATTAATAACACAGGTGTTGGTCATAGAAAACTGAAAGATGTTTCTATTATTCTTAAATATAAGTACAATGGAGATTGGTTAAGTGAATATGTGACCATTATGAGTATGGTTATGTACTCCCTTAAACATTATCCTATTAAAATTCTAAGAAATAATAGTTTCTATCAAACACCTGGTGAATTTCCATATATGATCGGTGTATTATATTCTAAGGATATTTTAAGAAAAATATTAACATTAATGTATGAAAGGGATACGGATCTGAATGAACTTACAATATATTTTCATTCAGAATCACATTCCGACATTTATGGATGTACAGATTTTTATGCAAATAATAAGAATGAAATTCATTTATATATAGGCAGTCATTTTTCAAAATTGCATGTCATTGGTACATTAATTCATGAAGTCTCCCATGCACTCCTTCCACATGACTGTGATCATTCAGATATTTGGTTTAAAACATCTGTTTGTCTAATGACTTTGGCAAGATCAGTCACAGATAGGTCAAATTTGTCTTATTCTTATGTGGCTGAAAAAGGACCTAATATCCTTTAAATATAAGAACAATTCATATATGAATTTCATACAGCAAAATATATAAAATATAAACTAAAAAGAAATTAAAAAAATAAAAAAAATAAAAAATATGTATATATATATATATATATTTATACCAAACTTATCTTTCAAAACACCATGTGATTCTGTGATGCAAAAACGTTTCACTCAACATCTTCAACAACATCTTCGAGAACAACTCAATAACATCTACAACAATGACAAATAAAGGTAAGTCATTCATAAGTCAAATATCTTACCTTACTAACATCCTTTACATGGATAAGCCGTCACAATGACATACTTTTTATTTTTTTTTTGTTCATATATCACTGTGATTGATCTAGTAGACAGTTTTGAATATCCCAGGTAACCAATGTCAAAATCAAAAGACTTTGTCATTGAAAATCTTTTTCCTGTCGTATCTATATGATCTGGATCATATAAACAAGAAAATATTGCTTTAAGCATCGTCTTTTTATTGAAAAATACAGATGCATCTGGACAATTACCATACAAATGTTTCTGAAAAGCATGGTCGGAAATTATGACTTGCATGATGCCAAATGATTTTTTTCACACATTCTAAAGAATGATGAATGTTTGTTGTAAAATTTAAATTCATTGTTTCTTTCTCTGATTGGTTGAAATGACGTCATCTATAGCTCTTTTCATTGGTTGTGTATTTCAAGTCCAGACAAGGAAGATTTCATTGGTTCATGTCTTATTTGATATACAGTTTATTATTTATAATATAATACTTTTTTTCAGATTCATGCATTTAATTTCAGCTGGATGCCACTTCATGTTCATACCGAATATCCGGTGTTGGGGTAAAGTTAATCACTTTTACAGCAGGGTTCCCATGAACACAGAGTACGTTCTCACGCTTTGGACTAAAATAGAGACCGGAAACACTTTGACCAAAAATGGAAAACACATTAGAGTAGTTACCGGAAATGTATTCATTTTCTTGGAAGATAGGGAACTGTTCACATCATAAGTGTTTCTCTTTGAGCGTTATGTATCATTTTATTTTGACATGTCTTTATTGAGTTTTTCTTATGTTCTGTATTATATATTTATACATTTTTTTCTTACTTATTTTAATGTATTTTATTCCTTTTTATTTTTAAAGTATTGATTTTACCCATTGTATTTTCTATTTATTGCTGCCATTTTTTTTTCTCATACGGTGTTTGAATTGTCCATTGTACACCATGAGTCTTCGCCTAGGGCTAAGGACTTGACCTTCAATGCCCTTAACCCTAGGTCAAATGTACAACTCTGTACATTGATGTCATTTCTAACTATAGATCATAATGTCATTCTAAATATAGATCATGATGTCATTTCTAACTATAGATCGTGATGTCATTCTAAATATAGATCATGATGTCATTCTAAATATAGACCATGATGTCATGCTAGAAAACCAATATGGCCGCCGCACATGCGCAAATAATCTGATGACGTCACTCCTGCGCATGCGCAGTCTTTGACGCCAAAGAGCTGACCATACTACTAATATGTCTCTGTCAAACGCTGCTGATCTAGGGGCACATGGTCCAGCAATCCTCTCCGAAGAGGAAATGATACACATGTTGTCACTTAAGTATGACATAGTTCCTAAGGGGGAGAAGAAACTGAAGGGTGATGTGTCCGAAGCTAAGTCCTTTAGTAGGGTAAGCTCCACTGACGAAATATTTAGCCCCATCCATTCTCCTAAATCCAAACCAGTTTCTTACGCTCGTTTACCCAAGATTCCATTCTTTTCTGGGGAGATTCCAGTCCCAAAAAAAGAACTTAGTTATTATGAATGGCGTCATGAGATTAGGTGTCTTAGACGGGACCCATCTTTGGAAAGTACTCAGATTTTGCAAGCTATTCGGAATTCTCTAATCGGAACACCTCGGAAGATAGTTGTTTCGTTAGGCGACCAAGCTGATATTGATGATATCTTTCATAAATTAGATGCAAATTATGCAGAGCCATCAAAAAAAAAGGGATTACTATGAAAGAGTTTTTCAATACTTGTCAGAGATCAGATGAAACTATTACTTCGTTTGGTTGTAGGCTCGAGTCTGTTCTCGAAAATATTTTCGAAGAAGGTCATTTACCGAGGGATGCTAAGAATGAGTTGATGTGTGACCGCCTTTGGTCAGGTCTCCGGTCCGAGCTCTTATAATCAAATACACGACACCTCCTTGATTCTATAAGGGAGTATGATATTCTTTTAAGGAATATTCGTGAGGTCGAAAAAGAGTTGAACATTGATTCTAAAAAAGGTCATGTTCATCAGCAACAAAATGCGTCATATGATTATAAGAAGCAATTGGAAGAATTAGAGTCACGGGTAGAGAAAAAAATCAGTAATTTGCAGTCAGGTATTGATAAAAGGTTTCAGCAGATATGCCAGAAGCTTAATGCGCTGTCATGTGACAAAAATGATTCATCTCTTCAGCAAGCAAGTAGGGAAAGTCCTCGTTATCAGTCTACGTATCAGTATAAGGGAAATCGTAGATCATGGCGTGGTCAAGGTGTCAATACTAGAAATGGTAGGCGATTTGGTTCTCAGAAAAACCCAAACGCTTAACCACCTTTGATAGCGGCCGTACAGAGGTGGACACTCACGTAAGCGGCCAAACAAGTTTAGTTGACAGGTTAACTGGAGGATCGAACCAGGCTAACATTATGTTTAATGGAATTCATACTTCTGCTTTAATTGATTCTGGTTCTTCTGTCACTACAGTTTCAAGTTCGTTTTATCAGTCTATGGCTGATAAGCCACCGCTTCTCAATTTGTGTAACTTAGGCATTGATTTAGACGTTACGGTAGCTGATGGTAACCATTTAAAGGTGATGGGATATGTTGAGGTCAGTATTTCCGTTCCATTTCTAAGTGATTTCAAGATTGATGTCCCAGTGTTAGTTATTCCCGACAGTTCTTTCAGTTACTCGTGTCCAGTTGTAGTAGGGACCAATGTCATCAGACGGCTTAAGTCATATACGACTGATAGCACTTCCTGTTTCCCAGAAGCATGGCAGATTGCGCTAGATTCTATTGTGCGCGATCCGTATGTTGTTAGATCCACAAATGAGCATACCCTTGAGATAGGTCCATATGAGCAGATTTCTCTTCACGGTATTGCTAGAGGCATAGACCACAAGGTTAAGAGGGTGGTTACTGAGAATTTACACGAAAGTCCTCTGTTGGTTAGACCACATGTAGTAAAGGTTCCGCAGCATGGTTCATGTGCTAAAATTCCAGTCCATATTTACAATATGTCAGCAAAAACCTTGTTTATTAAACCTAAGAGTCCTATATGTTGCATTAATGAGGTGAAAATTGTTGATGATTTGACATCGTCAGTTGATAGGTCTGAAATTAAAAAAGATTCAATAGTTGAAAATTTTGACTTAAAAATTGATCGAAAGAACTTAACAGATGACCAGTATTATCAGGTTTTAAAGGTTCTCGGTAACTGGAGTCATATTTTCTCTACAGGCCCAACTGACATAGGGTGTACCATTACTGTTAAACACAAGATTGTTTTAGACAATGATGTTCCATTTAAGCAACCATATCGTAAAATCCCCCCAGCAATGTACGAGGAAGTGAGGCAACACCTACGCGATATGTTGGATATAGGCGTTATAAGGGAAAGTGACAGTCCGTATTCCTCGAACGTAGTTCTTGTGCGAAAAAAAAGACGGAAGTCTTCGTTTCTGTTTGGATTTCAGGTTACTAAATTCTAGAACTCGAAAAGACGCATACATGCTACCTCGATTTGACGATACAGTAGATTCCGTTATAGGGTCAAAATTTTTCTCTAAATTAGATTTGAGATCAGGGTACTGGCAGGTCGAAATGGAGGAAAATGATAAACCCAAAACAGCATTTTCCGTTGGAAACTTAGGCTTTTACGAATGTTGTAGGATGGCTTTAGGGTTGGTGAATAGTGGCGCGACATTTCAACGCCTAATGGAAAAATGTGTTGGAGACATTAATTTGAAAGAATGTTTAGTATTTATCGATGATATTCTGATTTTTTCTAAAACATTCGAAGAACACATTGAGCGAATTGAAAATGTTTTCAGCAGGTTAGAGTCTCATGGTCTTAAACTAAAGGGTTCAAAATGCGATTTTTTTAGGTCATATCATATCAGAGGAAGGTATCGCGACGGATCCGGAGAAATTGACCGCTATTTCTCAATGGCCAACTCCTACAAATGTTAAAGATCTCAGAGCTTTTCTTGGAACAGCGGGTTTTTACCGCAGATTTATTAAAGATTATTAAAAAATTGCTCAACCTTTAAATCGTCTTTTAGAGGGTCACTGTTTGAATTCGCCCAAGCGTAAGGTATCAAAATCAGCAAAAAGCAAAACACCTACTGCGTGGCAGTGGCAAAAAGAGCAAGAATATGCTTTTAATACTTTGAAAGAGAAACTGACGTCCCCGCCAGTGTTGGCGTTTGCCGACTACACAAAACCCTTTATTGTGCACACAGACGCGTCGAGCACGGGGTTGGGTTCCGTTTTACTCCAGAAGCAAGACGACGGAACTGAACGCGTGATTGCGTATGCGAGCCGTGGGTTGCGCCCTAGTGAGCGTAATTATCCCGCCCACAAGCTAGAATTCTTGGCGTTAAAATGGTCGGTAACTGATAAATTTCATGATTATCTATATGGCAATAAATTTACAGTAACAACCGATAACAATCCGTTAACGTATGTTTTAACTTCTGCAAAACTCGATGCTACTTCGCACCGATGGGTTGCGGCTTTATCAGCTTTCGATTTTGACATCGTATATAAACCGGGAAAGCTCAATTCTGACTGTGATGGTTTAAGTCGTAAACCCCATATGTTCTCAGATGTTGTCAAAGCTATTTGCATGGGTGTCTCTGTTGACAAACCAGTAGTTGAACGATTGTCAGGTGTGTCAATCCCACAGCAATGTTCTGTGATTATAGATTGTCCATCTACACCAGTAGATTGGGCAAGGGAACAAGGTCAGGACCCATACTTAGCAGAGGTTATTAGGCTCCTAGGAAGTCGTTCTCGCCCAAAGGGGGGCAAAGATATGCCAAAAGATGTAAAGTCACTTATTCGCGACTTTGACCGGTTGTCAGTCCGGAATGGTGTTCTTTATAGGTCTTCTTTTGTAGATGGTGACGAAGTTTCACAGTTGATTATACCCCAGTCACACCGTACAATTGTCTTCAAAGGTATCCATGACAATGTTGGTCACCCAGGGAAGGACAAGTCTCTTTGGTTGGCCCGACAAAGGTTTTATTGGCCCGGTATGGAGGCCGACATAAATAATTGGGTTACCTCTTGTAGTCGTTGTATCCTGAGGAAAACGCCTGAAATTAAGGCAGCCGAACTTGTCCCTATTCAAACAAGCCGTCCAATGCAGCTAGTATGTATGGATTTCCTTAAGCTCGAGCGATCTAGGGGTGGTTACGAAGATGTGTTAGTGATAACCGACCATTTTACTCGGTTTGCTAAAGCAATACCCTGTAGAAATCAAAAGGCGATGACTACAGCCAAAGCTTTATTTGAAAATTTCATTGTTCATTACTCGTTTCCGGAACAATTGCACTCGGATCAAGGCAGGAATTTCGAAAGTAAAGTTATTAAGGAATTGTGCAAATTGGCAAATGTACATAAAACTAGGACAACCCCATTTCATCCCTGCGGGAATCCATCGGCGGAGCGGTTTAACCGTACGTTGCTCCGGATGCTAGGAACGTTAAGTGATGAAAAGAAGGCTGATTGGAAAGAGTATACACCAGCCCTTGTCCATGCCTATAACGCGACGAAAAATAGCGCGACGGGATTCTCACCCCATTACTTGATGTTCGGCTGGCATCCGCGCCTGTCGGTAGATGCTTACCTGGGTACAAACGCTCGAAACCCAAAGTCCAGTTCACATGCTTCATATGCTTCCAGGTTGCGGGACAGATTAAACTATGCGTACAAGGTAGCAGGTGACGCTGCCAGAAAGAGAGCTCTCCAAAATAAGACAAATTACGATTTGAGGGTTAGAGAAAATCGTTTGGCAGTAGGTGATATCGTACTGGTTCGTCACGTAAACCTTCAGGGTAGAAATAAACTGGCAGATAGGTGGGAAAAAGACCCGTATGTGGTACTAGACATCCCATACGAAGGTCAACCCGTGTACAAGGTCCAACTTGAATCACGTAAGGGCCCCATCCGTACATTGCACAGAAACCTGTTACTCCCTTTTATTTCAGTGCCTGAGCCCGATACTGATAGGGTAGACAACGCATTTTCAGTTAGGAAGAGTAAGAAAGTCCAGTCTCAGAATTGTAGCCAGAGTGATGAAGATTCCTCTTCATCAGAGTCTGTTTGTTCAGAAATCTATGTAATCCCACATAGAAGAAAGGCGAGAGGTGTAAGGCTTACTGATCTAGATTCTCAAGGGGGCCCTCTAAGTGTTATTACAGGTCAAAGGGAAAATAGGGTTTACAGGGACGAGCGCGAAACCATAGAACGGCGCTTCCGCTCTCCTACCCCTTTAACACAAAGGACGCCTCAAAACCCCGCCTCACAAAGGTCAAGTTATCAGTACACTAGGTCCCCGACTCTAGCGCCCACAGTTAATGTGTCACCTGAGTCCCCAGTACTTGCCCCGGCACAATCACCCGTAGCCCGGCCGGTACGTCAGCGGAGGCCACCTGACCGATATGGACAGTGGGTACATGCTGGAGTGAGAGAGGATGTTGTTTATTATGTCTAGATAAGCTTATCTCTTTTAAAAAAAAAAAATCTGTCATTTGAAATACACTGTAAACATTATCTCAGTTCTATATGATTTTAAATTGTGTGCGTGTATGTGTGTGTGTGCATAAGTATTAAACAGTATATTGGTTAAATGAAATCATATTGCAATATCGTTAATATTTACTTTGTATTCCACACTCCTCATATTGAATGATGTTATTTGAAATGACAGGAGTCATTTAAACTAGGAGGGGGAGTTTGTAGTAAAGGTCAATATTTGTATTTTTTAGTATTTTTGTTAATAAACTATAAAATTATAAGATGATGAAAAAAGAATATTTTATATCAGGTTTGAACCCGCACCGCGTGGTTCGTAGTCCGTCGGCGTCACCACTCGGCTATGCCACATTGGTTGGTTGGCAGTCAATACACCCAAGTCATATTTGGTTATGTAATATTAGTTGTTTTTTATGCTTGAGTGAATTATTGTTCTCGCGAGATTTTAATTTAAGTTACAAATCTTGTTACGAGAATTCAGCACTCTTCCACCCGAGTCCAAAGAGACAGGTTGTTGTATTCTTCTGGGTTTTATCTATATATCCATTGGGAAAGTATTTGAAGCCGACGAGTCTGGTAAGAGTTATTCTTATTCTTTGATTGTATTCCAATTGGTTTAAAATATTCATCTTTGTATTAACTAAATGTATGCCCAATAAAAAAGACAGTTGCTTTATGAAAACATGCCCTCAAGATATTACTCATAAATGCCGGTTTCGTTAACCAAATTAAAATGAATAGATATTAAAGGTATGAGAATTATCTGAATTTGATATATATAAGTTCAGTAGAAATACAAAACTTAAAATGATACTAACTACTGCCCTATTTAAATCAAAATTTTAAATACTTTAAAACTAAATAAATTGATAAACTACATCAAATAATATCAGGTTAGGACGCAGCCTCAGAACATCTGTGGTTCCAGCGTTGCTTGGTAATGTAAGAACGGTCGTCACATCATATCGTACCACGCGCTCACGAAGTCAAACTCGGAACGAAAGTGTCATGGCTCTGGTATAATAATAAAGTGTCTATAGAGTCACTTAACCAGGAACTCACAATGTCTCTTCTCGACACGCGAGAAATCAAGAATATAAACTTACAGTTTGTAGGCACAATCACTATGGACCCGCGGTGCCGCCCTCAGAATACCACGTGGTCCTTGACTCAGGTCGTCGGAATCCAAGGTCGACATCCACAATGTTGATACCCGCCGGCTGTCTGGTCGTCGTCGCTGTGGTTACGCTAACCTCGTCGGGGAGCCATTTGTAGTTGGGGTGTATCGATAAAGAAACAGACTTTTTTCCACATTTATTATGACAGTATGCCACGAACGTACCACGTGGATGGAACCTAACAAAATATTACATTAGAATAATGAAATAATGCATATTTCATTATAATACATTTATATCTAATACAATTCAAATATAAATCAAATACAGATAATATTGTAATAATTCACCTGAATAGTTACATAGTTTACAATATTTCGATATCTGACAATATTTTATATATCTGCATTCACTAAACAATACAATACAAATGCAATAAAATTATTTGGGCATACATTTAGTTAATACAAAGATGAATATTTTAAACCAATTGGAATACAATCAAAGAATAAGAATAACTCTTACCAGACTCGTCGGCTTCAAATACTTTCCCAATGGATATATAGATAAAACCCAGAAGAATACAACAACCTGTCTCTTTGGACTCGGGTGGAAGAGTGCTGAATTCTCGTAACAAGATTTGTAACTTAAATTAAAATCTCGCGAGAACAATAATTCACTCAAGCATAAAAAACAACTAATATTACATAACCAAATATGACTTGGGTGTATTGACTGCCAACCAACCAATGTGGCATAGCCGAGTGGTGACGCCGACGGACTACGAACCACGCGGTGCGGGTTCAAACCTGATATAAAATATTCTTTTTTCATCATCTTATAATTTTATAGTTTATTAACAAAAATACTAAAAAATACAAATATTGACCTTTACTACAGGTTGAATAATTTTCCACAACAAGTTTTACTTCAGCTATTTCAAACACGTCTTACATGGAAGTACTTTTTTTTTCTCTCGCCAATTTAAGTCCGCAAACGAACCACGTGACTTCGTCAAGAAATTATATATATATATAAATATTAAAGTTGGCATTAACACCGCTTTAGTAGCTTACTGTCTGGAAATGACAAGCATCTTGCAGACCCTAACTCTTCCAATAAGAAAGGAATTGCCTGTTGTAAAATTATTTTAAAGCATTCCACATCATCATCATCACAGCCTATGTCTATTATTAAAGTAATTTCTTTACTTTTCTGAATAATTTGATAATATGAGTTTTTCATCGGCCATATTCTAGATACATTAATGATTTTTTTTGTTTGAAAATTTAAGAGATAAAAATGCTTAAAATATATGGAAATTAGGCCGAAGACACGTTTGATTTACATGGACCTTTTAGAACACATTTTAGAAATCTCTGAAACAAACGGCCTATTGCTGAACATATTTGTGAAAATGACATGTATCATTACCTGGAAATATTAGACCTGCTGTTTGTAAATGATGCGTGCACATGCCAGTTATTAAGCTAATCTGAAATTGCTTTGCTTTATTTAAGTTGTGCTTCAAAAACATGCGCGGCGTCTTTGGTGCTTTGCATCAAAATTAATCTTGTTATGTTCATGTTTTAAGAGATGGAAGACCGCATTCATTCTACCAGGTAAAAGTGACATCACGCTCCTCGCCTAACATAGCGTAGCAGTATTTTGCGGGTGATGACGCCGCATCTTTACCAATGAAATCCGAAACTCTGTATACATTTTTTATAAATCTCATTTCAGATAATATATAATAAATCACGTTTTGTGGAATATAATAGGGTGAGGTAGAAGAAAAATGATCGCACTGCAAAATTTTATTTTTACCAAAAGAAATCCATATTCGGCACTAGGACTATTAATATATTTCCATATTGTATATTTCTTTTTCAGTCGAAATGTGGCTCTGAGTAATTATCGCGTCATTAGACATTTTGTGTGAGCCACAAAAATAACAAAATGCGTTAAAAAAATCCCCAGCCAGAGACAAACAACCTTTGGCATTCTTCTAATGGATTAAATGTCAAATAATTGGTGCCAATGGAAAGGCAGTCATTAGTGTAGTAATATGATAATAATCTTGAACAAAAGTGTAAAAAAGTATGTCAAATATCATTTGTCTGATCCATGTAGTAAAGGTGAAACGCTCTGAACAACACAAAAACAAAATACCTAAGAAATGTATAAAGGGGAATAATAAAAGGGGAAGAGTTCTAGTTCCAAATTACTGCACTTTTACTACTCGCTATCTATTTTCATTTAAAGTTTCAAATCAATACCCTGAATTGTAAATAAGTTACGAACTGGACAAAAATGATAAAAAAAGTAAATCGAGGGTTATAATTAAAAACATGACAGGCAGAGTTATGATCTTGGTCATTGCACTGCTCCTTTTCGCCATCGTTTTGTGTTTCTAGTTTCAAGTCCTTACCTTATATTATTTAATGAATTTTGCCCCCAAAAAGAAAAGAATAAAACAATAGATAAAGGAGGGAGATGATTAAAGAGTAGGACCAGGCAGAGTTATGGTTCTTTATCACTGCAATTCTCCTAGTTCTCAGAAATTCATTGTAAATTTAGATGAAGTGCACATTCGAAAATGATCCAGGTAGAGTTATGGCTTTTGGTCATTGCGCTTCCCGATCTCGACATCTACTATATTTAAAGTCCTAACCTTGTAAAGTTTACGAGTTATGCTTCTGACAAAAAATAAAAAAGAAAGACAAAAGTAAGATAGTAAAAAAGAAATGGGCGAGGAAGAGGTATGTTTCTTGATCACCGCTCCTCTCCTAGTCACATTCTATTTATATATGAAATTTCAAGTTAATACCTTGTATAGTTTTCAAGTTATGGCCGAGGTTGAAGTTGCTGACAAACCAACAAAGAAACATACAGGGCAAAAGCAATATGTCCCTGGATCACATAACTGGGGGCATGAAAAGAAAGAAAAGAAACTCAAGTCAATACCTTGTATAGTTTTCAAGTTATGGCCAGTGTCGAAGTTGCTGACAAACCAAAAAAGAAACAAATAAACAGGGCAAAAACAAAGTGTCCCTGGATCAAAGATGTCGGGAGCATGAAAAGAAAGAAAAGAAACCCAAGCCATAATTATTTACGGGAAAAAGATCCAGCTATGCATGGGTTTAACGAAATGTTTGAGCACGTCGAATATTCCCGGATCTGTTGCTTCATGCTCGGCAAAGGTAATAATGATACTGTGTACTAATTTATAGAATTTCAAGAAAAATATTATTGTAATGTTGGGGTTTACTGTTCTGCGGCAGTATTTCAGTCCTCAAGCGACATCCAGCTTATTACAATGTTATGGACACTTGTGTGTGACTGCCTCAGCGACCAGTGCAGACTAAGTTCAGCCAGCAATCCGTGCAGTCTGATCATGGTCTGCACTGGTCGCTATTCATTCAATGTATTTTTCAGAAAGCCCCCCCCCCCAAAAAAAAAAAAAAACCACGGTCCAAAATGAAGAAAGGAAAAGTTCAATTAAGAAATGGTCTTGCTAAAGTGAAAAATAGGGCACAGATGCACCCAGGCTCGCAGTTGTTTCCGTACTCGTATGTACGTTAAAATTTTGTGGTTTGGCTTACATAGAAAAATCACATTCACTGGATACAGGAAAATCAAAGTAAATCAAAATTGTTTAGAATATTAATTCTAAAGGATGTGATTTTTTCAGATTTTTTTTTTAATTATAAAAAGATTGAGAATGAACCGAGCGTTTTCATGGCGTAAGATATACCAATAACACATCTACTAAATGTAGTACTATACCGTCGGATAAATATGTTAAATATTTAAGAAAAAAAATGCAGTTTTATACGTGATAAGTGTATGCCTGAGTTGCTTTACGTACGCTAACTCGCATTTGTATGGAATAATTTTTGTTCAAGATTAATCTCCCTTTGATTTGGGAGACCGTCTTTATTATGATATTTGAAAGTTTGGGACTTTTGTCTATATGAGATAGAAAAATTGTTGCCTCATCATGTTGTAGACAAGTGGCATGATACCACATCCGGTCACAGTATCCTTAACTTTGAGCACAAGGAGAATATACCTGTAGCATGTTAAACGACGTTGGTATGGCGTTGCCGGGGATCGAAACCACGACCTTCTAGTTACGGTTAAAACGTTCTAACCGATCGGTTTTTGTTATAATATGTACGTCCTGACCGGTATATATAAGGGAGAGGTTATGTTATCCTTACTCAGCCTTGAAAAAAATAACACAAGTCACTGGGTTAGTCACTGAACAGAGATCGTCAACCTACGTCAATGAACTCCTTAATTTCACTTAAATATACCTTACCTGAACAGAGCACGTGTCTAGTCTGACTCTTCCGATTGATATGGCGCGTGGAGTGTTGCAAAATTGTATAAAAAATATTTGTTCAATAAAATATATTATGTTCTAAAAATAATATTCATGACGTTAAAAAAATATATATATGGACTAAAAAACGAACCAATATATATATATTCAGTCCAAATAAATATTGTTAGTCCATATATATATATTTTTGTCCATATTTACTTTTAAGTCCACATATATATTTTTAGTCCATATATATATATATATATATATATATATAGGCAAATATAAGTGACGACAAGCCTCGTTTACAAGTTTATTTTTCCTCGACCGGTTTCATAAAATAAATCTTCAGGAGGTACACATGAATAACAATAAACAAAATGCTTAGCAACAACGTCGTGATGACGTTACATTAATTTGTGTATAATAGGGGACGTCACTCTAATATATATAATCTAATATATAACTCTTATATATATATAATCAGACTGACATTTTAAGTTTTTTTTTTTTTAACAACACTTTCCTGAAGTCCTTAAACTATTCCCACTGTGTGTAACACTATTGCCTAAATATCATCATCACTGATTTCCTTTTCGTTATTATCTTATAAAATTTGTTAGTGTAAGACCTATTGTACAAATATATGTTGAAATTACGACCATATTTGTTGTTGGTATGAAATCGGTAATAAAGATTTTTTTAAATATACAACAGAGGCAGAAACTGATTGACTGACTTATCTCCCTTTGTTCGATAGTACACACGTATTGTATTAAACAATTAACTGTTACGGTAACTAACCTTATGCCAAATTGCTATCAAAAATAACCTAAACACAGTACTTTGACAGGTCGCCAATAAATTACCAGTCACTGATGATTGTTCAGTTATAAGAACAACGTGTACTTTGCTTATTGCCATAATTGTAAAGATCAATAGACCAACTGGTCATATTATAATAATGACTAAGGAAAGAAATCAGTTTCTTAATTAACCCTTTCCCTCATAAAGGATACCATGAAAAGACCTTTGCGAACAGCATAAAACCAGATCAGCCTGCGAGTAACTCGCAGGCTTATCAGGTTTTATGCTGTTCGCTGCTCCTCAGTGGTCTGGTAATGAGGATTTTACAATTAAATTTGGTAAGGTTTCAGTTTGGCTTTCTATATGAGGGAAAGGGTTAACATGCTACTTTAAGCATGCAAATTTAATCTAAATAAGATTAATTGTGTTTATAGAAATTATATAGGAACACTTTTATATTTGCTTGCAATTATCAGTCAGGTTTAATAATGACCCTTACTACAGAGGTTACGACAAAATTGCATGATAAGGTGCTTACTTATAGAATAATACAAACATTATCAAAAAATACACATCTAAATAGATGGCGACATTTGTAATTAAAAGGAAATAAAGAAAATAGAAAAACTGAAACAAATCAATTTTATTTTTTTTAAGATAGTAAAGGAATACCGTGTAGCTCAGCATATAAGTGTAGTTCGAGGCTCGAATTACACGAAGGCTACTTACCAATCACGTAGGGGTAATTCTATCTGAGTATTTTTCTCTTATAAAACTATCAATATATTTTATTTCTTCACAGATATTGTTAATTCTTAAGGTTATGATTTAAGTCAAATCAGTCATGTACTTGACTATTTTAATAAACAGTTTCAATGGATGGCGATTCTACCTAATATAAGAATGTATTTATTAGTTATAGATATGATTTTTTTTTTGTGGAATTCAGCCATAGACTGGTTTGCACAGTGGCATGCTTTTGTGAATGGGCTCCTTGACTTCGGCGAAATAAGATAGATATAAACATTCCAATGTTATATAACGAATGAATACTCTCAATATTTTCGACAGTCGTGTAGGAATTAAAGGTCCTCGTTGAAGATAACTATATTTGATATAAACACCTTCGTTAGAGCAGGATTTGTAAAAATATTTCTAACGGGTTGTCTTTTTAGATCAGATGTGATTTTGGGGCCTCCGTGGCCGAGAGGGTAAAGTCGCTGACTTTAACCACTCACTCAGCCCCTCACCGCGTGGGTTCGAATCCCGGCAGGGTCATTCGGATTTTCATTTGAGGAAGCCTTCCAGCTGGCTTGCGGTAGGTCGGTGGTTCTACCCGGATGCCTTCGTGCATTCGGGGTCTTCCTCCACCTGTAATTAGCTGGACGTCGCTATATGACTGAAATACTGTCGAAGAGACGGTAAACCCAAATAGTCAAGTCAAGTCAAGTCAGATGTGATTTTCTAGAGACGCATTGATGCCAAAGTGAACGTCAATTGCATGAAGTCAAGGGATTATATGCGACGTCTCGTCCTGCATTAAATAAGAAGCATTCCTCGAAACTCTCAAATGGACAACTATACAATGTAGAGGTGATATCACTAACATAATTTGACCTCTTATGTTTTGTCATCCAAGACAACGTTTCGCTCGTTCTTCATGAATTATCAAATACCAGATATCGTTTCAACCACATTTGAACACACTTCTCTGATAAAAGCATGCAAGCTTGAGCAACATAATGGCATCTCGAGACACAGTTGGCCGCATTATATACATATTTTCATATATATGATCTGTTAACATATTTGTAAGTATTAAAATTAAGTTTGGTGGTACCTACCATCATTATATTAAGTTAATTTATGAAATAACACAAAATTAATATAATATTTGTAGAGATATTTGCGACATAAAAACAATTAATGAGCAATTATAATGGTATATAAATTCGCTAACCAAGTATAAAAAATGTATATAAATATATAAATGAATAATTACATACGTAATTGTGTCATTATTCATATATATTGAAATATCATATATCACTGAACATCTTTTTAGCTGCTTGTACTGAGTACTTTTTTAGTGTGGCAAAATTATTTTTTTTATCTTATAGGATCAAAGTGGCATATGAACAAATAAGAAGATATCTTAAAGAGAAATACGTTTATTAGGTTTTATTAAAAAGTCTTAAAGGAACACACTCGACTAATAACACCTTGCGTTGAATTGAAAAATATCGGTCTGAACAGCATTTATTCATAACGTTTTTCATTAACACCCGCCTAATAATCAAGAAATCACTATTTAAATACGAGTTAATACGCATTACGTGCCTCAGCATCAGGGCAGCCATTGTTTACATCCCGCTATTTCACGAGACTTCCCAGACGAAATCATGACGTCATCTACATTCTACGGTGATTAGTACAAGTAAATGTAAATTAAGGTTAACAATAATTTTACATTTCCTTAGAACCTTCCTATGTCGTCAATAAATAACTCATGAACATACCGGTATTTAATTTTACCAAAAAAAAAAAAAAAAAACACAAAAAAAAAACAAAAAAAACACCCTAAAATTATGCGATGCATATTCGATGCTTTAATTCATAGTCAAAGTACATTTATTATATATGGTGATTAAAATGATTTCTTTTTTTCTTTTTTAACAATTTCTGTCCGAATATGTTTATGTAACTTTATGTAACAAACTCGACCCGGCCTAGGATCGAAACCGGTCCGCCGGCTGCAAGTCAAATGCTCTAACCACTGAGCCAAAGAGTCGACTCCCTGACGCAGTTATCAGAGATTGTATTATTCATGTGACAACGCATCGTAACATTTATATTTGTGATGCCATAAAAATTGGATATAAAAAATTTAATTCAGAGATAAGCATACATTTCCAGGTGTATGGAAGTTGACATTTTCATAATTTGATTTAATGTCATATGTTACGACTTGGCGTATACCTATACTTTGTGAGTCAGAGTACAGCTATGGTTATCTCTCTCTTTTTTTGCTTCTGACTCAAATTTGGATTGCATGCTACAAATGAAAAAAAAATAGATTTTTGATTTCGGACAATTTACATCTTGATTTCTTTGATAACATTTTATGCCAAGTCCCTTTCGTATGTGTCTTATGGTGTAAAGTATAGAGTAATAATGTATAAACAAAACATACCTATATATATATGATAATTTTCGTATTAATAATTCTATATTATTCTCCAAAATGAAATTTACCGATCTAACGTACATCAATTTTGACATTTTGTTTCTTTATAACATTATTGACATTGTTTCGCTAAGTTTTACCGCGTTAATGGGGAATGGGCCTCCTATATTTCACATCATTATGTGATTGACTATTATCTTGAAAGTTCACACATACCCATATAAACCAATTAGTTCATTCTGTTTTGTCAGTAAAAGGTAGTCATGTGCAACCCTACAACACATCTCCCCTAACCCCCAAGGACCAATTTACCCATGGCTGTTTTTTCCCTTTATTACCCTGTTTTTGGTGTCACAATAATTGCCCGAGACAGGAAATGATGATTACGTAATTATTTCCAACAAAACATAGACTTAATTGGACACCCACCACCCTTACAACCACACCTTTCAGTATAGTCCATACATTTATAGCGTCATCTATTAATAATGATTGATATACATGTTTATTTTTATTTTGTAGTTTACCTTTATCAAGTGGGTTATTAGAGTGTGAACGCAAAACGGAATGTATATGATACACAAGGAAATGAAGAAAGATACCATTCGTCATTTACTATGTTACCTTTAAATAAGACTATTCGTTTCGGATGTATACAAACTAATATGCAAGGTTGCTAAGGGGTTAATGGAGTATGGTGTACAGTACGAAACGGTGACAACACATGCACTGAAATTGTATATGACTCACAAATAATGTATTTCAATCGTGCATAGATAGATGATCAATACTTATATTTAAACATAATTTCAAAAGAGATCATATCTTCAATTATTTCCAGGACTGTATATCAAACTTCATCACTGAAAAGTATATTTAAATAGATAGTTTACAATAAGCAGTGATAACCATTATATCACAAGTACTTAAATGAAACAGTTTTACAACAAACATGCATGAATCATTCTGATAAATATATATCCTCAAAATACATGTATTTTATCATTGTGAAAAAATATATGATCTAACAATACATGTATTAACTTCATCCCTGATAACAGTATATGATCTCAAAAGATTTGAATTTACATCAATCAGTGATAACAATATATTATCTCACACTACATGTATTAACTTCATCCCTGATAACAGTATATGATATCAAAAAGATTATGAATTTATCAATCAATCAGTGATAACAGTACATGCTCTCACATAATGTATTAACTTCATCCCATGATAATAGTATATGATCTGGAAAAGTATATTTTCATCAATCCATGGATAACAGCATATATTTCTCCACTACATGATAGTTGTACTCATCTTGATAACAGTATATGATTCAAAACATGAATTTACATCATTCTGTGATAACAGATATTTCTCAAATTCATGTATTTGATTATCATTGTGAAAACAAATATGATCTAACAATACATGAATTGATTCATCCTTGATAACAGTATATATTTAAATATGATTTACATCATTCAGTGATAACAATATTTTCTCACATCATGTATTAAGCATAACTTCTTTCTGTGATAACAGTATATGATTCAAATATGAATTGTATTTTCATCATATTTATCACAATACAATAATATTTGTGATAACAGTACATGTCTCACTAATCATGATTTGATATCATTCTGTGATAACAGCATATGATCTCACTAATCATGAATTGATATCATTCTGTGATTATAAATACTTGTCCTAACAATACACGTTCTGACAACATCCTGTGATTAGAATACTTGTTCTAACAATACACGTTCTGACAACATCCTGTGATAAGAATACCTGTTCTAACAATACACGCTCTGACAACATCCTGTGATAAGAATACCTGTTCTACAATACACGTTCTGACAACATCCTGTGATTAGAATACCTTTCTAACAATACACGTTCTGACAACATCCTGTGATAAATACCTGTTTAACAAACAGTCTGCACATCTGTAAAAATACTAGATCACTAACATACTGTTCAAACAATACTTGCTCTTATAAGAAAATCATACAAAATTTTAAAAACAGTAAGGCATCACCTAAAAATAAAAAATACCGTCCTTCTACATGTACTGCAACATTTTTGATAAAGATATTTTTAATAACTATATCAACTGACACCTGCTTATTTCAATTATGTATTATGAAAAATTGCTGCTAATTGTGTATAATGATGACGAGCTAAATAAAACAAATTCTCACTATGAGTATTGAACAGAGTAGACCTTAAGAAAAACATCATTTTTCCATAATATTGTTGAGCTCATAAAAATAACCACTTACTGTATAATATAATGTTGCTGAGCTAATTAATCAAATGCCAGTTGTGGGTAAAGTTGCTGAGCTAAACAAATCATTTTTTTTAATACAGCTGATGAACTAAACAAAAGAAATACATGTACTTGTGTTTACTAAAGGAGAGAAATAAAATTATTTCAGACATACCTGTTCATGATTCACAGTTCAACACCTATTCTGCTTGTTAGATATATCTTCTTATCATATATAATGACATTAAATTATCTTTCTGAGTTGAATTCAAATACTGAAAATTAATGTATGCTACGACATAGCTTTTGTTGACTTAACAACCGAAACATGTTGGTACTGTAAACTTATGTCTGAAAAGTTCAAAGATTAAAACAAGAGGGCCAAGATGGCCCTGAATCGCTCACCTGAGAAATTTTGCTTTCATTGCCTTTTTCAACATAGTCATACTGAATACAAAATCCATACAGAAGAACAGCAATATAATTTTAATTCCACGCAAAAAGTTTACATGTGGTCCAAAAAAAAAGAAAAAAAGTTAACCCAAGCGTGGGACCAATTTTGACCCCAGGGCCATGATTTGAAAACTTGGTTCAGGTCTACAAGGCCAGGTTACATACCAAATATTTAAACTCCAGGCCTTGTGGTTTCTGAGAAGAAGATTTTCTAGATTTTCCTATTTATATCCCTTTTACAAACAAGTGACCCTTGGGGCGGGGCCAATTTTAACCCCAGGGCCATGATTTAAAAAACCTGGTAGATGTTCATAAGGAAATGATACACACCAAATATCTAAACTCCAGGCCATGTGATTTCTGAGAAGAAGATTTTTTCTAGTTTTCTAAGCCTATGTAAATTCAAGTGACCCCTGTGGAGGGGCCAATGTTGACCCCAGGGTCATGATTTGAACTTGGTAGAGATCCACTAGACACTGCTACACACCAAATATCTAAGCTCTAGGCCTTGCAGTTTTGCAGAAGAAGATTTTCAAAGTTTGCATTTTTAAAATCTATTTTAGCTCCTGTGACCTACTTTTTCAAACAATCAAAATAATTTGAACCATCTTGATAGAGGTCATCATAAAGATTATTCCTGTGAAGTTTGGTCAAAATCCATTCAGCGGTTTAGGAGGAGATGTTGTTTAAAGGAAATTGTTGACGCCACGCCGGACGCACGCACGCACGGACGACGGACGCCGGACAAAAGGTGATCACAAAAACTCACTATGATCACGTTGTGCTCAGGTAAGCTAAGAATTAAACGGAAAGGAAATAAAAAGTCAGTCACTTTTTACATACATTGATGATGATAAATTAGATTTATAGATATATGTTCTGTAAATTCTGCACATATGTAGCCTTTTCAACTAATTGCAGTCCAATATTTTTATTGATTTTCCAACAGTCATAAAATAAAATATATAAAGTGATAGATTTCGGATACAAACATTTACTTTGTATAAATTACAGATACTAATCGGAAATATAATCTGTATTTTTGAGAAAGTCTATATATTTTGCCTAACTAGATAGTACATATCCTTTACTGTCAATATTCTAATGGAAGAATCTAAAATATAAATCTAAAATATAAATATAAACTATAAATTAGACAGCTTAAGGATTTAAACTTTATGAAGCAGGAATATGGATTTATTATATTCAGACATGAAATACAAATTATCATTTGCAGATTCAAATACCAACTTATCAGTTTCTTTTCTTAAGATGCAACATCATTATGTATAATCATAAGATACAAACTCAACACCCAGTACATGCAACATGATTACTAACAATCGACAGAAAGTCCTTATTTACAGACATAATAGTTTAAAAATATTACTTACTGTTATTGAATTATTTTTACTGTTGCGATATGAGAACATCTCTCTCTCTCTCATCTTTCACTGAGAAAAGTAAGTTTGCAGTCACAAGAAACAAAATTGTATTAAACACTTCACATTAAGTCTGCCTTTAAATATCTTATAAACGAATTAATAGGGTTATCATATGTGTTGGAAACTAAATATTTCAAACCGATTGTCTAAAAAAATACGTGTACTCGTAAGCATGCTAATGTGCTTTATCGATATGACATGTCCCTGTATGGATATTTTTTATCTTTCGCAATAAAATATAAACGTTCCCTATATCGACATCTTTTTTTGGTACGTTAACTTCCATTAATTCTTTTCTAAACATATCACAATACATTCATTCTTCAGAATGCTTTAGCTACATTGATGTATATTCATAGTTGGAAACTTAATTTGTAAGAAATTAGCACCACGCATTTCTCGAAATGATGCATACAAGTACACAAGTACATTTAATCGATATAAAGATTATACGACAAAGTAATGTGCGAGAAAATTAAAACTGCCTTATGAACATATAGAACAAATTACCAATGACAACAAGAGCATAAAGAAACCCATGAGGTCTCTAGACTTATCCTTGGCCAGATGTGAAGCTATTACACTTTTTTATGATAAAGAGCGTATCACTTAGGGTATGGCATGGCGACTTGATTATCAGTTTCAAAATTATTTGATGTATCGTCATTCATGGTCACAAAAAATGGCTTAATCTTCTATTCATGAATGCGATTTAAATTTATATTACATTGCCTAAATGAAAAAATGATACAATCTCAAACAGTGTATAACTGCCTTAAGTTGTTGTTTAACTTATATTGAGAAACAGTAAATACTTATTTATTGTTAAGTAAAATTTTGTGGGGGGCTATCCAATATATATATATATATATATATATATATATATATATATATATCATAGAATACTTATTGTCAAACACAGGTCATTTCAAAAACAAAGAATGATGTTCACAGGAGAATACTTTAAACGACAGTAAGTTTTAATTGTTTCCAAACATGACACGCACGGGTCTTGAAAAACCCTTGAAGTTTATGTCTGCCTTAAAAGATCCTTGAAAATGCCATTTTGCCCCATGAACCCTTGAGCAAACCTTAAAATAACTGAAAGGTCATGCAAAATCCTTGAATTCGGTGTGTAGCAGTGGTTATATTAGTGGGGTAAGATACAAATACAAAGTCTAGCAATCTGAATATCGATTTAAGAGCATTTTTTTTTCAGAAAATAAAATGTTTACCTCATGCATCGAGTTCTTTTACGTATTACGTATACCATCACAACAACAACAACTGCAAACACAGTTCCAGCTATGATGATTGCAATGTAAACTGTATCACCTTGGACTGGTTTCTCTGAAATATTATCAATTATATTATTCATATTGTAATTTATCATTTAGAGTTCTATCGTATTGTAAACCTATATATACCATTTTTTTATTGAGATTTAACTACGTTATTTAACATACTAACATGTAATCATCAGCAAAATGACATAAAGGGATATACATTTTCGTTCCGCTGAAACTTGCATGTAATATAAAATGTCCCGTATAATTGTATGTAACGGAAAGCTGCAAAAATAAAGATGAAAGAAATTAAACAAGAAATAAAGTAACAGTTTGCAGTAGCTGTATCCTTAAATAATTCGTTAGATTCCGATTTGGCAAATTTTATCTATTCCAACCCATTACTATTGGATATGCTATGTTATAATGCATTATGTACATTTTGTACTGAGATATGTGTATCTTTAAATCTAACATCATAAGACATACGCTAATTGATTGCATATAAAGACAGCGCTATTAACAGGACAAATGGTCAAATTCATCGAAAAGCCGACGATAGGAAAATATTTACATCAAAAAGTTCATATATGAAAAGACCGCCCCCGGTGGCTAAGTGGTTAGAGCGTCCGCATCGGTTGCGGGAGGTCGAGGGTCTATCTCTGGCTGCGACATACCAAAGTCGTAAAAAATGGTACTGTGATAGCTCCCTTGCTTGGCGCTTAGCAAAAAAGGGTATTGTCAGGACTGGTTTGCCCGGTGTCAGGATAATGTGACTGGGTGTGGTATCATGCCACATGTCTACGGCGTGAAACTGCAGTGTGGCAGCACTATATCTGTCTCAAGTAGACATCGTCTCCAAATGACCGAAATACTGTCGATGGGACGTTAAACCCAACAAATAAAACAAACAAATCATATACGAAAAGAAGCTTTTGGTATTTACGATGGATGAAGTACGGGATAGGTCACAAACCTCGGTCACATTTGTCCCCCTGCCATCCAGCATTACACCCATGTCTGCACCGACCGCTGACCTTGTCACAGTTCCCATTGCAATTCATACTACATGTGCCATTACACAAGCTTCCGTAGTTTCCGTCTGGACAATCTGTGTAATTATAACATACGCTTAAATTTGAAAGGGGTTTCTTTCACCAAACATCAGGTGTAACTACAAATCTTAAAAATACATTTCATTCTGTTGACAATTGCATTTTATATAAAGTAACAGGTATGATCGTTTAAAAAGGAATGGTTCGAAAAGAAAGGTGAAAAATTAATCAAGAAAAAAAGTAACACTCTATTTTAGTCCTAAATAATTGGTCATTCTGCTACTAGTCACAATTCCACCAATACCTTATTTCTGGCTTTGTTTAAAAGGAAAGTTATAGATATATGCATTTCTAATCTTCCTAATGCTATCTCCCGCTGAGGAGATATATCATCCTCAATAAAAAAAATAAACTTGTTCAAATAAATGTATAAAATGATGTTGTAATATGAATTGATTTCAAAAAAGCTAATATCATATGTTTGATGAACATGTAACATTATACTGCAATGCTGTACATGTTGTACTAAAGAATGTGTACAATTTAATTTATTTAGCCTTAGACATAAGTTAATTGAATGCACCTTTGTCGCATGAAAGTCCTTGCCATCCCGGTTCACAAAGTCCAACGTCACATATACCTTTGATATGGTCACAATGGCTGCCATTTATACAGTTACATGTATAGGAACAGTTTTGTCCGAAAGAAGGATTAGAGTTTGCCCGCTATTTCTATCCAATCAGTGAGCCCGAAATTTCAAATTCATGGTCGATTTAATTTGTTAAGAGTTCCAGATTTTCCGAAACTTGTCTAATTGATTGTGATTTAACTGTTAAGAGTTTACGGCAAACTGCGCATGTCATTATTTCAATGTATGCCCCGCCCTATTCACGTGATAGTCATATATGGCAGTGTTTACTACACCGATCCCTACACACGAGGTGTGCTTATCATTTAATTCCACACTGGTACATGTTGACGTCATTTGTAAACATTGAATAAAGTTGCTTAAATAATCATGTTTATATACACATTAACATAAGAATGAAGAGCTTCGGAAATGTTTTCGCAAAATGATGATTACCAGCTCCATCCAAACGGACTCCTATGCTAAAATAAATATTTAAATACAAGGATATTTTTGTTGTTGTTTATTATGTTTAACGTCCCACCGACTGTATTTAAGTCATTTGGAGACGATGTCTTCTTGAGACAGGTGTAGTGCTGTCACACTGCACAGTATCACGCCGTAGACAGTTGGCATGATACCAGATTCAGATTCAGATTCAAATATTTTATTTAGTAACGTAAACATATACATGTTTTTTGTTACATGATCCAATGATTTTAATAACAAAACAACAAATGCTATACAAAGCACAATGCAGTCAACATAGCTATCACAGAACAAAATAATTACAGAAAAAATTATAGTATCGTAAATAAGATCTTTTTAATCAATTCAAGTATTCGGTATGAACGCACGGCTTACATAATGCTACTGTCTAAATAAAATACAAAGAGAGAGAGAGATGTGTAGAACAAAAATACACAATCTATGTTTCATTAACAGATAAAATGGTATTACGTAAAGTAAAAGCATGTTTAATAAATTTACCTAAATTTAGCAAAATTGTTTTATTCTTAGATTTCATAATATTAATAAATTTATAAACACTAGGTTTAACATAGTATTGTCTTTTCAAATATAACTTACGTAAATCATTATAAGCATTACAAACACATACAAAATGAAATTCGTCTTCAATATCTCCATTTCTACAAATATTACAATACCTTTGGCAATATTCAACTCTATTTGTACCGTACCTACCAGCTTCAACTTGTAAATTATGTGACGAAAGTCTTAACTTTGAAAGAAATATTCGATAAATTCTTGGTAACTTATCCAAATAAAATTCATAATCAAAACATGTTTTAATAGATTTATATGGGCGAAAGGATTCGCCATTAAATATAGTTGTAAACCAAGCCTGTTTAAATTGGTCAAAATTGGTTAACACACCCAGTTACATTATCCTGACACCGGGCCAACCAGTCCTGGAACTACCCTTATTAAGCTGAGCGCCAAGCAAGGGAGCTAAAACCAGTACCTTTGTTTACGACTTTGGTGAATACAAAAATTGAAATTAATATAACGTTCATAAACAATTTACATATCATGTATTAACTCGTTTGATTTGATATTTCCAGGGTATTCCTAGCCTTGATATCTTCCGCTGACAGAGGCTATTCTATAGATCTACGATTATTACCCACATACATTGTATTTCGTTCTTTACTTAACGTCAATCAGTTGCTGTGTACTGGTGTCTTAGCTTATAAAAATAAATATATCAGAGAGGTTAGTTTTGCAACTAAATTGATTAGGAATTTCTGAAAAAGTAAAAAAGGATTGTCGTGACCCGGAATTGAATTCCTTGGCACTAATGCTTCCATGCGGGGTGGGGGTGTCTTCGGTTCTATCCCAAATATACAGAAGATATACATAGCAGAATTTATGAAGTCGGCACACATTTCATACTCACTCGAGCATGACTGTTTCTTAAATCAGTAATATTTTGTTTGTATTTACCTATTTTGACCAATATCTTATGTTTGACACTGCTTTTAAAAATCAAATTTGTAGTACCAATCCAATTGAAATGAATTGATATCCTTTCCGATTTGTTGAATGTTTTAAATTGAAAATTAACTTATACAATAAATCAAGGTCCTATAAAATTAAATGTCCTAGATGTATACCTTAAATGAATTAATCATCTAAGGGAATGTAAGAGGTGTAGTGTATTATCCTCACTTGGTTTCATTTTATAAAAAGTCGTTTTATTCATATATTTTATCAGTATCCAAACAAATTTAAGATACATAATGAAATTAAATAACGTCAGCTTGAAGGAGAAACCACAAAATAGCAGAGCATACTTGTTTAACATCAATAAATCATGAATGATCAACCATGAAAGAGGTATCAAATGTTTAATGTGTTAAGTGAAGACTAAAAAGTTCATCAAAACCTTTGGAACATTTGTTCCTCTGCCGGCCAGCAACACATCCATGAGTACACTGACCGCTGACCTTATCACAATTCCCATTGCAGTTCCTACTACAGTTGCTTTCACAGAAGTGTCCATAGGTTCCGTCTGGACATTCTACAATACATTAGTATATCCAACTAATTGTACTTTTATATTTGGATAAATGTTTCTGATGCTTTCATATAGATAGTCTGATCTTGTACACAGGCAATGTTTGCTGAGGTGTTAAACATTCGGCGTTACATCTAAGTCATTCTAAAATATTTAATAAACATGTTTAGACACAATGCAATGATGACCGTGTAAGTATATTTAATGTTACACTAGCGTAATTATCAACTAAACATTTTTACAAAAAGCACATAAAGTTCATCAAGGGCACATCTTTATATTGACGGGATTGTTTGTAATGAACCTTTGTACAAACCAAAAATCGGGGACGACCATGCAGCCAACAAAAAAAAACACATTTGTTCGGAGTGTCACTTACGATGTGTGAGCAGATAGATTCACAGATATTCCCCTTTTATTCATTCTTTCGCTCTATTCTGTGTGAGTTTATGACATGTCAAAGTACTCATTCTGTTATATTTTTTCTTTCCTTCTATATCTTACTTTTACATAAAAGAACACTTAACACAGCGATCTTTATTCAAATTTCTCATTCAACCTGTACAGACTTTCAGACCTGTATTTTTTTCCATTTCATATATCTCTATTTATTTTTTTTTTAGTTCAAAAACAACCATTCAGTTTAAAGAATGGGCATGGTAATAGCAAGAAAAAAAATCAACCATAAACGCACATCGTTATGTTCAAAGTGAATTCAATTGTTAAAAGTCATCTTTCAATTCTGATTTACATTTCATTCTACCTGAACTTTCTATTTTAGACGAGAAAAAAAGTAAAATGCTTGAATTAAAACACGAACTGATTAATTAAATATTTTCATACACATATTGTTAGATTTTTCCTTTATTCTTCGTTCTTTACTCGGAAATTGTGCAGTAACCGATAAGCTATGTTACAAGTACTTTTTTTAATCGGCGGTCATTAATTGAAAATTATAGCGTAATTTACCTTTAATCATGTTCGTTTCGGCAAATTCATTTTCTTTTTATTCTCAGTTTAAAAAATCGACACTTAACATTAAAATATTTTGGAGTTTATCAGGACTCATATGCTTCATTTATTTTTTCCGTGTCGATACAAAAGAAAATGAATGCTCATCCATTGTCATAGGTGCTAAAACAACTTATCAAACAAGCCACCTGCCAGCCCTTGCTTTTGACTGCTTTGCGAGATAGTTAATTGTTCTGCACTAGTCCCAGGACCAATATATCGAAGTTGCTAAGCAACAAGGAAGGTTGAAAAAAAAAAGATCTGGCTCGAATTCCACCGACAATACTTACCGCCAAAAATACTTAAATTTATAAACTAGGTAAATACTTACACATTCCACTATAAAAGTTTATGAATTTTTTAAGAACATTACTAAGCTGAAATGAATTAATAACTAACAAAAATGTAAGGAAATTGATTATTTGGGTAATTTTATAAGAGAAACAAGCTTAATGATATTTAAGTTTTACTTATCGCTAAAATTGTTGGTGGAATTGTTGACCCTGATATATATATCCTATATTAGCAAATTGGTATTAACCGGTCCATGCCTTTATTGCATAAATCCCCTGTGTATCCCGGGGCACATGCCGTGCATTGTCCTGTATCTGAATCACATGGGGCGCTGTCCATGCAGTTTCCGCATGTGATATTACAGTTGCGGCCATATACCCCATTTGGGCATACATATGACACTGAAATATTCCAAAAGTATATATTTGTATTTTTTATGTCCTTCAAGTAAATATTTTAATTTTGAGGTCATTACATCACATAGATTGTATCTCAATAGTTGGAACTCATATTCTGACAAATAATCAAATACATGCTTTGATTTGAGTCCTGTTTCTTCTCTCTGGTCTCTACAAAATAATTAAACATGTTGAGTTACTCTTAATACGACTTTTTTGTAACGTAATTACTGAATTTAAGAATCAAATTTAAGATGATAAAATCATGACGAATTGCCCAATATCAAACGATTAACTATTTCAGTATTGTATGATCATTAAAGATACTCGAAAAGTAAGAGGAAAAAGATTACACTGAACAGAATACCTTTTTTAGATGTAAATGGGATGTTGTTTTTTTTGTTGTTTTTTCAAATATTATTTTCTTTTTTCACTTTTTTCACTTCAGCTCTTTCGGGAAATTCGGCGACAATTACGATTGCGATTAATATGTCGGGGGAGTACATGCTTTTCAAAATAATAATTTTAGCAGAAATAACGAATTATTTTTTATTCTAATATCATTCTTAATTGATAAACTTACAGATAAATTGAATTAAAATAGTATTTTATTTTATTTATACTTAAGTCAGCTGTCAGCTTAGTTTAAACATATTTTCTTACTCAAATTCATACAAATATAAAGGGTACAAACAATATGAATAGTGTCATAATTCTGTGAAATAACTGGATTGAAGTGAAAGCAATTTGCTTACAAAACTTCTCTTCAACAAATGTAAATTTCAAATGCAACTGGCGAGAATTAAAAGTCAGCTTCTGAACATTCGGGACATTACCTCTTTTAAAAACTTGAATTTCGCATAATGCTATGAGTCTCGAATGGTCCAGAGTGATGTACTTGGCGCTAACGGGATCGTCAAGGGTGAGATTGAAGAAGAACAACTCTGGACTTTCAGCTATCATTATGTTGTGGATACCCTTCGTGTGTTCCTCATTGTGTAAGTAGATCTTTACACCATTTAGACTCCCACCTGTGTAAATATTTATATGATAATAAATATTGGTAAGTGTTTAGGTAATTTAATATGTGCATTTTACTCTGGTGTCGTGGAAATGTTGATAGACACAGAGCCTACTATTTGTTCAAAGTTCATGATAAACAACGATGAATGTGAACGTTGTTGGGAATATCCAGCCGACGTCGGATATATTATTTTATTCTAATCCACCAAAAAATGAAAAACGATACTGAGTACATAAATCGCGAGATTTTTTGTTGACAATCTAATTAACTTGATACAAAGTTTTATACATAGTAGATCACATTATTTCAGAGTAAAAAATGTAACAGAAAATATGATGAAGGTATAATTACGTTTAAAACTCGTTTGGCCATATATTATTACACTTGCAACTTGATATGTCTGTCCCAGGTCTACCGTCAGCCAATTGTATCCACGATTAGACCAATAACAACACCCGCACTCAAAACTGTTTGTCCGCACGTCACCGTCTACCACATACGGTGCTGTAGAGTCCCTCCCGCTCTGTGTCACAGTTTTCCGGAGGGCAAGATTGACAGCTGAAGTACGAATATTAGCATATAATGTTTTTTTTACGTATTAAATAAGACATATGATTATTCATCATATTATGTACAAAAATACAGCGGTTCAGAAATACAAATGTGTAAGTTAAAATAGATACACGGATGAGAGTATATATTCCTATTTTTTTAAATGTACCTATCGTTAAATATACAGGAATAGGAATAAATGAACATATAATGGTGATAGAATTAAGGATTTGATACAAATTTAAATAAAATGAAATAAAGTATCAATAAATCTTACCAGATGATTTTACAATGACGCAAAGTGAAAGGTACACAAATGTACATATTATCATCTGAAAATAAACAGAAAAGAAAAAAATACAATTCAAATATTTATTACTTCATTTCTCACAAAAAAATGTTTTGAAATTTTAAACAAATTAATCCATATATTCTGTGGAGTTTTACTTTTGAAACATAAAGTGCATTTGTACGGTGGCAAAAAGGGGAAATGGAAGATATATGTGATATCGGTTGTTCACGCAATAACTACCGCGTATGCACGCAGTAGCTAACGTGTTCGCACGCATTAACAATTAGCATCGCACGTGTTAGTTACCCATGCGAAAGCGATAGCTACTGCGTGCGAATGCCGTGGTTATCGTGTGCGAACGCAATAGTTATTGCGTTCGTGCGCAGTAGCTATTGTGTTCGCACCCACAAGTTTTCGCGTGCGCACGCAATATAAAAAACATAACTTCCATGTCCCTTTATTGCCACGGTACATTGGCCTGCCGGAAGGTACTGATCACCAGATGAACACCTAGTATAAAGAAAATTTGACCGATGAAATCATTTTATATTTAGTATATTCATATCGATTTTCTGGCTATAATACATGCTTAACATTAGGCGCAAAATCCATATTTTCGTGAATAAAAAATAAAGAAAACGCAGCAGTCCTATTTGAAATGGCACTTATTAATCATCGGGGATGGTCCGGGAAACATCAGGAAATACATCAATGTAGGCACTGAATTATTTCGCTGTTCATCCGAGGCACATGGCTCGCGACGCTTCCGAATTTTCCGGTGACACCGGGAACCATGTTCAGACTTCTCCCGAGGCTCACCAATTTTCATTAAGGCAAAAATTACCAGTGGGACTATGCTACGGTAATTGTGATATTGCCCTATATTTTCGAATACGGATAGGGTGTTTTAAAAAAGAAATCATGTTAGAAAATAAAAAAGCTGTTACTCGCACAGTACATTGTAATTAAAGGGGACATTGACATAAACTGTTTCGAGTGCATAATTGCATACTAACAGGCAAATGATGATGGCCACCAATGCCTAGCATAACGTTATGGCAAAACCTAACATATTGTTTTTATTGAATTTTAAACATTAAAGTTTTATACTTACTTATTAATAAACGTATCATATAAAATAGGTATACGTTTGCATAAACACATTCAAAATATCAACCAAAAATTATTTACTGGAACTATGTTAGATTTATTTGCTCTGATCGAGTTTAACCATGTTCGTGAAGCTAGCGGCCTGGCGACTCGAGGGTTTGGCTGCAGTTTGACGGCGTGAACCTGGCGGCCTGGCAGCCTTGTGACGTTAACTTCGCGGCCTGCCTGACTGTCAGGCGGCGTGAACTTAGCGGCTAGCGGCATGGCGGCGTGAACCTGGCAGCCTGACGGTAAGGCGGCGTGAACTTAGCGGCTAGCGGCCCGATTGCGTGAACTTAGCGGCCTGACAGCCTTGCGGCGTGACCTTAGCGGCTAGCGGCCTGAATGCGTGAACTTAGCGGCCTGACAGCCTTGCGGCGTGAACTTAGCGGCTAGCGGCCTTGCGGTGTAAACCTAGGAGCCTGGCAGCCTTGCGGCGTTAACCTAGCGGACTGACAGTCTGATGGTCAGGCGGCGTGAACTTATTTAAATGTGTTTTGTTAACATGTAAGATTGTGAATTATCAAGAATACTATAGAGCGCGATATTTATCACGATTTATCGTTTTTCATTTTATTCTTACAGTTTGTTCATCTTCAATGTTCATTCCTCCAATGAAATGCTTGCATTTTGTTCAAAATTTGAAATATATATTGCATAAAATGATCCGTGAGGTCTTATATATGAAAAAGATATGAGTGTATGCTGCCTACGTGATCTTAGGACTATATGGGCGGAGCTTGTTGCGGCAGCGGGTGATTACGTCATGTTTTGCATGTAGCCCCAGTAATCACGTGTACTTTCAATCAAACGGGAGTTGATTCCATAACGCGAGGTCAAGGACAAAGATGTTTGGCGTACTTGACGAACTGTAAATATGTTATCGTTTATGTTTTAAATTTTATGGCATTTATCGCAAGCGACGTGAAGCGGAGCAAAGAAACTAAAAGAGGCTTAATATGTGAGTTCATGTATATATCATGTTTTTATGAAAGATTTTTCGATTTTTTTTGTGTCTGTCAATCGACTGAATGGCTGTGGGATACTAAAGGCTTGGCATCCTTTCAGGGTATAACATTTTCCTTATCATTTACTGATGTGAAAAAGTCCAAATTTCTATTTCAATTAACGGTCAATTAGCATTTTTTTATTTCCTCCGTTAGAGCGGTGAAATGCTGTTGGAATTAAATTGTGATTTAATTCTTTAATTATGTATGGATGAAAACTGTGTGAACCCCTCCAAGTATGCATTTTAATGTAGAATACATGTGTTTTGGCATCTTTCTTTCAGATATATATTTTCTCCGTTAGGCCACTGAAATGCCGTTGACGAGCATTTTGAAAAACAAGGATTAAAAAAATCTTATTTTTGTACGGATGAAAACAGTCAGCACACCATTAAATATTCATTTTTTGACGGAATACATGTTTTTCGACATCTTTATTTCAGTGACATATTTCCTTCGTACGGCCGCTATAATGCTTCTGGCAGCCTGGCGGCCTGGAATTAAATATCTTATTTTGTTTATCCCCCCAAATATGCACTTTATGGTGGAATACATGTTTTTTAACTCTCTTTTTTTAATATATTTTCTCCGTAAAGCCGCCTAAAGGCAGCTGGCGGCCTAGAACTAAATAATGATTACAATTTTGTTTTTTATTGTTTATGGATAAAAACTGTTTGAACCCATCTAAATATGAATTTCAGGGCTGGATACATTTTTGTTTGTTTATTTATTTATTTATTTGTTTATTTATTTATTTATTTATTTATTTATTCACTCACTCACTCACTCACTCACTCACTCACTCACTCACTCACTCACTCACTCACTCACTCATTCATTCATTCATTCATTCATTCATTCATTTGACATATTCCTTTCAAAGACATGTTTCCTCCGTAATGCCGCTGTAAGGCTGCTGTCGGTCTGGAACTAAATAAACATCGTTGTAGAAATAACCAATAATCATCATCAACATCTTCAATAAATCATCATCATCCCAATCATCATTATCATATCATACAGAATGTGCAAAAATAACTGTTATCATTTTAAAATTTCATAACTTTATTATTATACTACATTTAACCTTAATTAATGTGTCATAATAACCTGGAAAGAGTAATGGTTTGAATGATAAAACGTATAGGAAATGACGTGACGTCATTTTACAGGAAATGAGGTCATTTGACGTCGGTTGTTTTTCAAAAATGGTTGCGTCACAGAGCTTTGTATCAGAAGTAGTAAAATTTTATTTCGCATTTGCTTCTCCGATAGCTGTCATTGGGGAAATGAGTAAAAGACATCCAGAGCAGCCCAGACTATCAAAAATGCAAGTTAGAAGATTTATTCGTAGATTTGAGAAAACAGGATCAGTTACCGATGGGCGGCATTCTAACACTGGAAGGCCCAGGTCGGGACGGTCGAAAGAAAACATCCAGGAAACAATAAACATTGTGCGGTACCTAAATGTTAAAAAGGGTTATTTTTTGTCAGCTTTACGACGACGGAGTAGCTAAGCCACACACAGCCAGTATTGTGGTCGATTGGTTACAGAACAATTTTGGAGACAGATTCATTTCGTTATGGACGACTAAATAGTGGCCTCCTCACTCACACGATCTAAGCCCACTTGACCTTTATTTGTGGGGATATCTAAAGGACAAGGTCTACAAACCCTCACCGCAGAGTATAGAAGAGTTGAAAACCAACATTAGGCGGAAAATCAGACACATAAACATTAACACCTGTAAAGCTGTTATTGGAAAGTTTAAAAAACGCTGCCCGTAATTGCCCAAAATGGACGTCATGTGGAACATTTACTGTATTTGTTTATTCTTTTAAAATCGTGTAAGTTTGAATGAAAGATTACTTGTAAATGAAAAAAAGAACATCGTTGAACTGTGTGCATAAATGTCATGTTCTTTATTCAAGGTTAGTTTGTTCAGTATTTGAAATATGTGCATTTAAAATGGTAACATATATTTTAGGACACCCTGTATCACCCATGGTTATCATAAAATCACATGATTGGCTCAATCATGTGTCACATAATAGTGATTAGCGATAGACGGAGGAGCGATTTTGCGATACTCTAAGAAATGATTGCGATATTTTAAGGAATTCTTGCGACAATCCGATGAGCGATAGACAGAGGAGCGATTTTGCGATACTCTAAGAAATGATTGCGATATTTTAAGGAATTCTTGCGACAATCCGATGAGCGATAGACAGGAATTATTTTGCGATAATCTAAGGAATAATTGCGATATTCCAACGAAATGTTGCGACAGTCCGATGAGCGACAGACAGAGGAACGATTTTTCGATAATCTAAGCAGCTATATCGCTTAATACTAGTACAGAATGAGACAGGGGGAAATAAGCCGAAGAGAATATCCGTTCTCAGCGTTACATCGTCTCTTTATAGGTGAGTATACAAAACCAGTTTGAACGGGTACGGACTGAATATTGCATAATGTGGTCAGTTCTACGCAGACCACTGTACGGTTAACATCTTGCTTTGGGGGAGTTGTTGGCAGCATGGACGAATCCGTAGAAAGGTTGATAAACTTTTTTAAAATACTTAAAGGATGTGTTCGTGTCCTGTACGTTGTTTTTTTTATTTCATTATCTGGCTTTTCCCGTTTCCCTGTTATTTTGGAAAATCTCTTGCGCAACATGGACCAAGCAGTGTACGGAAAGTTTTATCTGCCATCCGTGTTTTCTATATTTAGAAAGTATTTAGTATACGGGGGAAGTTCACATGCTCGTTTTAAGCGTGCGACGTATCACGTGTATATTCATGGTTTCAACTCATAGTCTGGTTGTTTATATAGATAATAATATTAATAAAAAATTAAATCAATGAATTGATTTTACTGCATAATATAAAGACTGGCGTTTTGTTTGTTTGATGTTTTAGTTTTGTCGGCATTTTTAAAGATCTATTTATGCAGGAATATAAATGACGCTGTCTACAATTCAGCGTACGCATTTATGTGTTTGTCAACATGAATTCGATATAAAAAATAAGAGGCGCGGTTAAAAATAATATTTATATTTAAAAATAGTTATACATATGGGAATATATTAATATATCTATATTTTTATATCTTTATATAAATAAAAGGTACATATATATATATATATATATATATATATATATATATATATATATAAGACACTCGTTATGTTTTCTGTTGAATTATCCGTAGAAATGCTGACGTATACACAGAAGCTGATCCAAATGGCTAACAGGGGCGATCTAGGTTGTAGGGTTGTGAATAAGTGTCAGGCTAATCCAAAGTCGAAAAGACTCAAAGTCGAAAAGAAGATATACAAAACAGAAGCTCGAGCAGCGAGAAAGGCTAAAGCAGAAAAAGCTAAGAAACCAAGCTGAACAGCGTCGGCCGTATAAGAAGGTTTCGGCAAGTCGCACCCGAAATAATGTACAAGCAAGTTCCTTTCAAGAACACAGGTCAGGGCTTGGATTTCAATGCGGAAAACGGGGCATTGGAGGAAGGACTGTCCTGGAAGCACATCAAATAATAAGATAAGTATATGTACCGATAATGTGTCGAAACAATGTATAAATATTTCAGCATCGGATAAGGAATCCGTTGATGAAACTGAGAATGAACCTGTCATAGATAAATCAATAACTACATCATTTTCAGTATGTTCGTCAAATGACAGTGTAAATGACGGAGTTAATGTCACGGAGACTTCGCTTTCCCCTGTTGGGAGATTAAGGAAATACGCAAACAAACTGCGTTCGGTTAGTGGCGATTCTTACATCGTCGATGTAATAGAAAATGGGTACAATCTGCCTTTTAAGGCTTTACCATATAGTTTAAAAAATAACAAATCTTCTAGAGATAACTCTACGTTCGTAAATGATGACATCGAAAGCTTACTTAAAAAGGAGATATTTCTACAGTACAATACGTTCCTATAGTTGTAAATCATTTAGAGTAGCTTAATAACAAAGGTGGAAGACTAAAATTAGTTTTAGACTGTAGACACGGAAATAATTTTTACACGTTTTCAAAGTTAAATTTGAAGTTATCCGTGTGGTACAAGGTTTCTTTTAAACATATGTTTATGCTTCCACATATGACTGAAAGGGAGATTATCACCACATTGACATTTGTGAATCTCATAGAACATATCTCGGCTTTTGTTTGTTCTATGAAGGACAGGAGACTTATTTTGTGTTTAACCCTTTCCCTCATATAGACTCATTTTGACGCACTCAATAGGTACCACATAAAGCCTGATCTGCAGAAAACCACAGTTAAACCTTACCAAATTTAATTACAAAATCCTCATTTCCAGACCACTGAGGAGCAACGAACAACATAAAACCTGATCAAAAACTGATCTGGTTTTATGTTGTTCGCATAGGTCTTTTCATGGTGTCCTCTATGAGGGAAAAGGTTAATTCGTTACCCCTTGGTATCGCTAGTGTAGGGCACATTTTTACTAAGTTTGTGTAGTGGTCACATATTTACGGCCATTAGGTCACAAAGTTATCGTGTATGTGGACGGTGGAATAGGCGGGGACGACTATAACGACAAGACTTTATATTCAAGTTCATTCGTCAGAGACACAATCCTTGATATTGGATTTTTATAAGCATAAGAAAAATGCCAATGGCTCCCATCAAAAATTGTTACATGGTCAATTTATCAGACTACGTTCAAAATAAGATATCATAACGGAGAAGAGAATTGCTATGGCGGAAATTGCAATCGAGTCTATTTTTATCTCTATTACGTTGTGACAAATGCAATGTCGCTGATATCCGAATTTTAGTTACATTAGTCGGACGTATCATATCACTCAAGTTCGTTTTTGGTAGTATAGTAAGGCTGCGAACAAAAGAAATGTATAACTGTATTATTACACGGGCTAGTAGAAATTCGCCCGTTTTTGGTTACCGAGACAAAGAAATTTTGTTTTGAAAGCAAAATATAAGGCATTTGAATAATCTAAGCAAATGTGTAAATGACACACAAACATGCGAGGTATACGCACATTGTGACGACAGTTCTACTGGATACGGGAGTTTCCTCGAATATTTATATAACAGCGGCCTGATTAAAGAGAAGTGAAACAGTTGTGTATAGGGGGAAACGTGTTTCAAGATGTATAAACATTACTGTTATCACCGGAAGTTAAGTATGTCTCCCCGGAAGTGGAGGTATCGGCAAATGCTATTTTGACGGACGATCCCGCGGAGAAGGGTTTGATCTCACGTTTCCGTACTGACTCATATTCTGTAAACTTGTCAATTCCAGATTAATTACAATTAACTTTCAGAACATTACAACATAAGATTTCCGTCTGTAGGAAAGATCTTGCAAATGTAACGACCAGAAAGCATTTTGAGGCCGAAGTCACCGGAAGTTGACTTCAAGAGGAACAAGTTTAAAATTCGACATGGCGGGAGACCGAGGCAGTTATGTTAGAAGTCACGTTAATATTCTGAGAAATAGAACCGTGAAGGTCTTTTCCGAAAACAAATTGTAAAATCCATTTTATTGAATGGAAGCAGAAATAACGATATTCAAAATATTTCTGTTGATGTAAACGCTTTATGTGCAGAAAACAAGAAAAGTTTAGTTCCGGAAAGGATACCGAGAGAAATGAACCGGTTATTTGAATACTTAAGTAGATATCATGATTGTGATGACGGGTCAATTTCTGAAAGTTGCTACTCTTATTGGTAGACACACAGTTTACAGATTTTCGTCACATTTTAATAATCATTATCAGCGGTTCAGTTCAAGATGGTGGGTCCTAGGTACTGAGGGAAGAGATGAATTTAACTATTCCTGGAAAAATGCTAATAATTGGTTAGTTCCACCACCGAGATTAATTGGCGACAGTATTATCAAGATAGAAAAAAAGCAATCTTGCTGCACATTGATTGTTTCGAAATGGTTTTCGACAGCATTTTGGCCTTGTTTACTAGAAAACAACGGCTGTTTCAAGTCGTATATAAAAGAGGTTAAGGTTTTGCCTAAAGATGGTTTGATTCGAGTTGGTAAAGGAAATTATGGCATTTTCGCTAAAACGCCGCTGCCATTCCACATGCTGGCTTTAAGGATAAGGTTATAAAAGCTACCTCAGTATTATGTTATGATATGCATTTTTCATTCATAATTATTATAATCATATTATCATTGAGACAAGTCACACATTTGCTGGTTGTAGGAAACATGCTGATATCTATTTTCGTTGACAGGTGTTGACTTAAAACAGTCCGTCAGGACCCTCATGGACAATGCGGGAGTGGACAATCATAAGCATGGTTCTGTTAACCCTTTCCCTCATAGAGGACCCCATGCGAGTAACTCGCAAGCTGATCAGGTTTTATGCTGTTCGCTGCTCCTCAGTGGTCTGGAAATGAGGATTTTGTAATTAAATTTGGTAAGGTTTAACTGTGGTTTTCTGCAGATCAGGCTTTATGGGGTACCTATTGAGTGCGTCAAAATGAGTCTATATGAGGGAAAGGGTTAAAGATCACATGGCGGGCTATAAAGTTCGATCTAGGGTAAATGCTACGTGTCACAAATATGTTAAGTGTTTCAAACATTTCGAAGATTATTGTATGAGAAACAATTAACAACAAGGCCAGTAACGTCAATAGTAGCTGCTATGTATTTAACGGAACTACTCGAAAAAGAGAAAAGTTACTTAGTTATTTCAGCAGAAGTGTACGCTATAAAGTGGATACATTCAGTTCACGATTTCGACGATCTAATTTGTAGTAGTATCATCAAGAATCTGATGGAAGCAGCCAAGCGACTGAGATCTAGACCTGTTCTTAAGAAGGAAGTCATCGATTCAGACATGTTACAAACATTGTGCAATAAATATTCAGATACAAATGACATTTTAACTTTAAGAGATCTGTCCATTATTCTTTTATGTTATGCAGGATTATTGCGGTGTAACAAACTGAGTTCTTTGTGTTGTTCAGATATTATATTTAGCACTGACCATTTAATGAAGTAAAACAGATGTATACAGTGAAGGTTGGCAAGTTCCTATAGCAGCTAAAGGTGTTTCCGGGGCTTGTCTTTATGATATGTTACAAAGATATATGAGAGCAGCTTGTTTGTCCGTTTTATTTACTGAAAGTCTGTAAGTCTGATTTAGCAAATGATGGATAACAGGCCGATTATAACTAAGAAATTAAAGTTATGAAACCTCAAGTGTTACATGAGAATGTAAAATATTGAATGTAAATGACACTTGTTACGGCCAAGGTGATTAAATGGCGCAACAAAGAAAAGCTAGCAACAAACTAGTTAACCAAATATAGTTTAATTATTAACAAGTTACAAATAACAATATGAATATCACAACATACAGTGTCTTAAAATTATTACAACAATTATTTTGATCCATGTTCAATTGATAAAATTTAAATGTAACCTGAACAGTCCAAAAGATATTTCCTTCTTCCAAGTGTAAATCCGAAGTTAATCCAACACAGTTGAATGACCCAAACTTGATGAATCTCCAAAACCAGTCTCTTTCCCCTCAAATCCCCTTCATTATATTTACTTGGGCAAAATATTCTAGAAACAACCATACTACACTCCAAAGAAAGAATGTTCTAAAGAGTAAACAAGTTACATAATGCTTCTATAATGTTCCATAGAAAGAAAGAAAAAAGCAAACAAATATACCAGAAAACAAGTTTTTTTTTAGAATAGGGATTTCCTTCTACAGTATTGTATATACATAACTAGGTTAGGTGTAATATGTATATACACACTTTTCAAGCTTTGTGTTCTCTATAGGTCTCGCTTTGCAAAACTGTTGTTGTTGTTTTGTGTGCGATCCGTTGAAACTATCCGTATAGCGGAGAACATTTGTCTTAACAGGTGAGTATACAAAACCGGTTTGAACGATTACTGCCACGTGACTGGCTATTGCCTACGAAGACCACTGTACGGTTAACATCTTGCTTTCATTTAAATTTAATTTTTTAAGGAATCGAGTTTTTATATTTCTTTGTTTGATGATTTGGTTTCGTTTCTCAGTATTTCGAGGAATAGTCTGAATATTTTCAACGCATTTTGCCTTGGCTACAGAAACACGTTTCCTCTTCCGTTGTCATATATGGATTATTGCTTGTGGGCGGCTCGTATTCCGTTAGAGAAATAAACAATATAATTTGTGTTTTCTCTAAAATTTAAAAAGCTGAATTTTTTTCTCATGTAATTGTAAGACACTTCTCTATCTTCTTTATCGATTCTAACATTCTTCTAAATAGATACGTTGAAAGTTGTTTAATGCAATGACGATGAAAATTGTTTAATGAGATGAAAGATGTTCAATGAGTTTACGATGAAAGATGTTTAATGAGTTGGCGATGAAAGATGTTCAATGAGATGACAACAGATTTTGTGAATAGCATAAGCATGCTTATTGACATGAACGTTGATTTAAGTTTTACATTATTATGTTATGGTGTATTTTGAACATCTATTCCCCTCCCCCTTTTTTATTCTGTACGTTAACCATTAAATACGGCCTCGCTTTGTAAAACAGTTGTTATGTTGCGTATAATCTTTTGAGACCTTTATTTATTCTCAGTTACCCGAAAAGTCAAGTCAAAAATTCGTTATTCTCTCGTTACATATGAATGTAAAAAAGAGGTAACTTAAATAACAAAAGTTACGAGCGCCCATACCTCCACCTTACATGAAATGATTATATTGACATTGCAGAGTTTGAATTCATAATGAAAATGAAATAATTCTTTTTATTTTCCGTATCAACATCTTCAAAAGTTTTCTTCTTCGAGATCTTCATGCACTGTAACATTCAGCATCAGCCAAGTCATGGCTTTGACAAGCGCTTCAGCATTTAAATACTT
>CM037782.1:62743803-62793803 GCA_021229015.1 Solen grandis
AGTAAACTTAGTTCATGTAAATTTTAACACCAATGAACTAGCAGTATAATTGGACATTTGTTAAGTAAAGATGACCTGTAATTTGATGGTTGTTGCATTACGACAGAATAATTATGTTCAAAATCAAAACCTACAAGATGTAAAAAAGAAAGACCAATGCTGTTTTGGGTTAAACATTATTTCAAATTGCCTACACATACCATCTTTTCTACATCTGTTCAGCATTCTTGTCCTATTTTTTGATAAACAAAAAAAGAAACAAATTTAAAAAAGAATTTTACCATATAAGAATATATAAGAAACAAGAGCTCCGCTGACAGCGGGGCAATATACGCCCGAAGGTATGTATTGTCAGGGAATATCCTAAGACAAAAAGGATAAGCACAAACATGTATATATAAAGTATTATTTCAACAAGAAGGATTGGCAATGTTAATCTTCAAGGGCTTTATTATAACAGTGGCTACAAATAGGTTTTTCATGTTTCTTATTATGTGAATAGTGCTTTAATCAAGAGTTACCTCATTACCCAACATAGTTTATGGTCAGTGTAATATGCTTCTTTGGTTCCACATATACAGTCTTCAATGTTGGTGAATATGAGGTCAATTGTGGAGTTATTATCTGTGGTTGGACCTGTCATGATCTGTTTGAAGTGTAGTCTGGTCATGAACCTCTCCAAAAGTTTCTTCTCAGGGGATTGTATATTCCAGTCAATGTTGAAATCTCCTAAGTTAAGATATTTGACCTTGAATTGTGACCTTGACCTTAAACCTAGCCATCTGAAACCTATGTTCTGCACATCCTCTTACTGTGGGTGATACTTCTGCCAAATAGTTTCCATTTACATCCAGCAGGTCAAAAGATACAGAGCGGACACAAAAATACTAATTTTGCACCAGTTAAGATATTTGACCTTGAATTGTGACCTTGACCTTGAACCTAGCCATCTGAAACCTATGTTCTGCACATCCTCTTACTGTGGGTGATACTTCTGCCAAATAGTTTCCATTTACATCCAGCGGGTCAAAAGATACAGAGCGGACACAAATATACTTACTTTGCTCCAGTTAAGATATTTGACCTTGAATTGTGACCTTGACCTTGAACCTAGCCATCTGAAACCTATGTTCTGCACATCCTCTTACTGTGGGTGATACTTCTGCCAAATAGTTTCCATTTACATCCAGCAGGTCAAAAGATACAGAGCGGACACAAAAATACTAATTTTGCACCAGTTAAGATATTTGACCTTGAATTGTGACCTTGACCTTGAACCTAGCCATCTGAAACCTATGTTCTGCACATCCTCTCACTCTGGGTGATACTTCTGCCAAATAGTTTTCATTTATATTAAGTGGTTCAAAAGATACAGAGCGGACACGAAATTGCTAACGGACGGACGGACAGACGGACGGACAGACGGACGGACGACCAGCGGCATAACATAATACAGCCCTTCGGGCGTATAAAAATGAATTCAGGTTTTGAAAAAGACAATAATGTAATGCCCAAGCATTACTAATTTTTCTTACCTTTGTATTTGTCTTTGGGTTGGATCAATTTGTATCTGCTATTTGCAGCGTCTCTGACAAATCACATAAATTTTGACAGTTGACTGACTTGTCTGCCAGCAAACTAGCCAAATTAATGCATTACGCCAGGAATATTCTCTTCACCTCCGTGTCACATTTGCAATCTGTCTCGATGTAAACATGCCATGTACTGATGTAGGCTACAGTAATCCATTTGTAATGTCTGTATTTAGATTTTCAGTGTGATTTAGATGTCATTTCCAGCTTGATTCACTTTTACAAGTTATAATTAAGGTTTATGCCAAGTAAATCCGTTTGATTATTGGTAGAACATAGTATTTTTAAAAGTTTTAATCTGCAAACCCCCTTTTACACGAGGGCGACCATTTTGTTTACATCTTGGGTAGCTCTGTGTACTGTACTGTAATGTACTAGGGTATACTATATTGATAAAGAATAGAATTGAAACACCATTAAATTATTGTCATCACTTGTTTAGCTAGTAATATCAATATTATATTAGTAAAAAGTTTATTTTGCAATTTATATGACTAATACATATCTGTGAACTTATATTTTCCGAAAATGCTTCAATTAAGGTGAAAGCGAAAGTAGGATATTTTTCGAATATTCTACAATAGGGTTTAAATTCCTAAGTACCAAAGTAATCGTCTTAAAATTGTCTACATCTCACTCGCTTAATGTGAGCCCTTATTTCAAAGAGTTTTAAGATATTAGCCGTAAAACTTTGACAACACGGCAGAATCGCTGAAATTCTACATGTTTAAATTCTTATTTTGGATGTAACTTCCTTATACTTTGATCAATTTCAAAACTTAAGGAACCAAAATAATCGTCTGAAAATTCTCTACATTTCACACGCTTTATGTTTAGGAATATTTTTAATACTTTTTGAGATACAAGCTTTTAAACCTCCTGAAGAATGAAAAAATCACCAAAGCTATATGCACGAATTTCGTTTTTTTCCCATAACTCAATGAATCTTTGACCAATCATTAAACTTTAAGCATCAAAAGAACGGTCAAACATTGCTCTACAAATGATATTCATCATCATATTTTCAAAAATCAAAGGTTTTCGAGATATAAACTGTTAAACACACTGGGGGTTACCAAATTTTCATTTTTCCGCCATAACTCAACCGATTCAACTCCGATCATCAAAAACTAAATATCTTCTGAAAGATCTTTCTAAGCACTACAAATTATACGCATAGTGTCTCGATAGAATATTTACCGTTTTCGAGATATTTAAGGCCGAAGAAAAAGCCGATAATTGATATATGACCTTGACCTTTGGGATTTTCCGGAAACGGAAGTGACATGGCTCCATAGAATCTAATACTGCATCTTCAGACAAAATTTCAAGCAAATCATACAAAAAATAAAGCCTACAGGGCTTAAAAACCGTTTTGTTTTTATACGAAAGTTTTATTAGCATTATGACGTCATGTGACGTCATATGGCGTTCATCTTTTCAGAATGTAAAGAAGACCTACAGACTTATATGCAGTCTAAATATCAGCTTTCTAACTCTTCTGGAAGCGATTTTATACGCATTTGAAATTGACGTCATTAGTTCGAATCTTGGATTCGTCATAAAACATTTGCCATTTTGAATTTGGAAAAACGGACACCGGGATGCACAACTAGAGCCTAACATACACATTTTGTGCAATTTTGATGAAAATCGGTCCAGAAATAATGGCTGTAGACTGCGTACAAACTTTTTCACCCGACGTCAAATCTGACGTCATATGAATATGAAATTCATTGCATCCGAAAGCTCATGGTTTGAAATACATGCCATTAAATTTTCATTGTTCTGAGTCAATGGCAACACCTCGAAATTAACACAAATATAAGAGGAAGAAAAAAAGAATAATAATAAGAAGAAGAAGAATAAGAATAACTAGATGTCATTCGTCTAAACGAATGATAGGACTTTCTGCAACCTGTGTTAATGCAAAAAGCAGGAGATAGAAGTTTCATGTAATGACTCACCTCTGGTAGTATTTCATGTTCATGCTGATTAATTGACATTATATTCCGCAAAAATAAGCGTTTAGTTACGAAGAAAAAAAAAATAAGTAGCACTAGTAGTAGTATGCTTATGACGTCATATGACGTCACGATTCAAAATATATTAAGAAATTCTGCAGAATTGCAAACTGTGTAAGTTTCAACTTTCTATCTCATTCCGAAGTTCTTTAGCCCTAAAATGAAATTTTTGGTCCTATGTTCGAATCTTATTTCAGCCACAATACTTCGGTTTTTCGGAATTAAGGTTAGCTGACAAAATATTGACACCTTAGTTTCAAGATCTGTAAAAAATTGTAGAAAATCTGATCATAAATGGCGGCTGTAGAGCGCGAATACCATTTTTCACTATTTTTAGCTCTGACGTCACATGACGTCATAGGGTGCTGAAGATGCTTTTGTTCAAAAGCGCATACTTTACTGTCATAACTCTAAAATCTTTATTATTCTGAACAACTGGCATCATGTCGAAATCATTGCCCTAAAATGAAAATTAAGAAGTATGCTTATGACGTCACATGACGACATTTGACGTCACGACTCAAAATATATTAAGAAATTCTGCAGAACTGCAAACTGTGTAAGTTTCAACTTTCTATCTCATCCTGAAGCTCTTTAATCCTAAAATGAAATTTTCGGTCTTATGTTCGAATCTTATTTCAGCCACAGAACTTCGGTCTTTCGGAATTTCAGTTAGCTTACAGGATTTGCACACATTAGTTTCAAGATGTACCATCTGTGAAAATTTGAAGAAAATCCGACCATAAATGGCGGCTGTAGAGCGTGCACACCATTTTTCACTATTTTTAGCTCTGACGTCACATGACGTCATAGGGTTCTGAAGATGCTTTTGTTCAAAAGCGCATACTTTACTGTCATAACTCTGAAATATTCATTATTCTGAACAACTGGCATCATGTCGAAATCATTGCCCTAAAATGAAAATTAAGAAGTATGCTTATGACGTCACATAACGTCATATGACGTCACGACTCAAAATATATGTAGAAATTCTGCAGAACTGCAAACTGTGTAAGTTTCAACTTTCTATCTCATCCTGAAGCTCTTTAATCTTAAAATGAAATTTTCGGTCCTATGTTCGAATATCATTTCAGCCACAGAACTTCGGTCTTTCGGAATTTCGGTTAGCTGACAGGATATGCACTCCTTAGTTTCAAGATGTACCATCTGTGAAAGTTTGAAGACAATCCGACCATAAATGACGGCTGTAGAGCGCGAACACCATTTTTCACTATTTTTAGCTGTGACGTCATAGGCTGCTGATAATCATTGAAATCAAAATTTCCTCACGTGACTAATAACTCATAAAAATTTCATCGTCCTTGGACTATTGCAACATATTAAAATAAGCGTTTAGTTAGGAAGAAGAAAAGAATAATAATAAAAAAATGACGTCACGTGACGTCATATGACGTTTATTTCCACATAATTGTTAGACACCCAGAGACCTACTAACTGACAAAATTTCAACTTTCTATCTCAAATAGGACAGTTTTTATAAGCATTTAAAAATTGACATCCTTGGTTCGAATCTTCGATCCGCCATAGATGCTTGGACTTTTCGAATTTTGAAAAACGGACACCGGTATACACAATAAGAACGTAATATACACATTCTGTGAAAATTTGATAAAAATCGGCTCATTAATAATCGCTCTGGACCGTGTACAAACTTTCGTAGTCAATTTCAAATGTGACGTCATATGACATCATAGGCTTCTGAAAATCATTGAAATCGAACTTTCAGCGTCTGAATCATGTGTCATTAAATTTTCATTGCCCTTCGACAATTTCAACATATAGAAATACCTTTGTATATATTAGAAATAAATTATCATATAATGACGTCACGTGACGTCATATGACGTTTATTTTCACAAAATGTTTAAGACTCCCAGAGACCTATATACTGACCAAATATCACTTTTCTATCTCAAATAGGACCAATTTTATAAGCATTTAAAAATTTACGACCTTGGTTCGAATCTTGAATTCGCTATAGAACCATGGACTTTTCGAATTTTGAAAAACGGACACCGAGATGCACAACTAGAACTTAATATACACATTCTGTGAAAATTTGATGAAAATCGGTTCATAAACAATGGCTGTAGACCGCAAACAAACTTTTGTTGCATATTTCAAGTGTGACGTCATATGACGTCATAGGCATATGAAAATCATAGAATCAAAATTTCAGCGTTTGAAGCATGTGTCATTAAATTTTCATTGCCCTTCGACAATTTCAACATATAGAAATATTCTTGTTAATATTAGAAATACATTATCATATAATGACGTCACGTGACGTCATATGACATTTATTTTCACAAAATATTTAAAACTTTTAGAGACCTATATACTGACTAAATATCAACTTTCTATCTTAAAAAGGACAGATTTTATAAGCATTTAAAAATTTACGACCTTGGTTCGAATCTTCGATCCGCCATAGATGCTTGGACTTTTCGAATTTTGAAAAACGGACACCGGTATACACAATAAGAACGTAATATACACATTCTGTGAAAATTTGATAAAAATCGGCTCATTAATAATCGCTCTGGACCGTGTACAAATTCAAATGTGACGTCATATGACGTCATAGGCTTCTGAAAATCATTGAAATCGAACTTTCAGCGTCTGAATCATGTGTCATTAAATTTTCATTGCCCTTCGACAATTTCAACATATAGAAATACCCTTGTTAATATTAGAAATAAATTATCATATAATGACGTCACGTGACGTCATATGACGTTTATTTTCACAAAATGTTTAAGACTCCCAGAGACCTATATACTGACCAAATATCACTTTTCTATCTCAAATAGAACCGATTTTATAAGCATTTAAAAATTTACGACCTTGGTTCAAATCTTGGATTCGCTATAGAACCATGGACTTTCCGAATTTTGAAAAACGGACACCGAGATGCACAACTAGAACTTAATATACACAATCTGTGAAAATTTGATGAAAATCGGTTCACAAACAATGGCTGTACACCGCGTACACACTTTTGTAGCTTATTTCAAATGTGACGTCATATGACGTCATAGGCATATGAAAATCATAGAAATCAAAATTTCCTAACGTGACTAATAATCCATAAAAATTTCATTGTCCTAGGAGTATTGCAACATAGAAAAATAAGCGTTTAGTTAGGAAGAAAAAAAGAATAATAAGAAGAAGCAGAAGAAGAAGAAGAATAAACAGTACAAACCCAATAGGACTTTCTGCCGAAAGGGCAGAAAGTCCTAATAAAAAACAGTACAAACCCAATAGGACTTTCTGCCAGTAGGCAGAAAGTCCTAATAACTAGATGTCATTCGTCAAAACGAATGATAGGACTTTCTGCAACCTGTGTTAATGCAAAAAGCAGGAGATAGAAGTTTCATGTAATGACTCACCTCTGTTAGTATTTTATGTTCATGCTGAACAATTGACATTATATTCCGCGAAAAATAAGCGTTTAGTTACGAAGAAAAAAAAAATAAGTAGCAGTAGTAGTAGTATGCTTATGACGTCATATGACGTCAGGACTCAAAATATATGTAGAAATCCCTAAATGTAGAAAACCCTAAAATGAAATTTTTGGTCCTATGTTCGAATCTTATTTCAGCCACAATACTTCGGTTTTTCTGAATTAAGGTTAGCTGACAAAATATTCACATCTTAGTTTCAAGATGTACCATCTGTAAAAATTTGAAGAAAATCTGATCATAAATGGCGGCTGTAGAGCGCGAACACCATTTTTCACTATTTTTAGCTCTGACGTCACATGACGTCATAGGGTGCTGAAGATGCTTTTGTTCAAAAGCGCATACTTTACTGTCATAACTCTAAAATTTTCATTATTCTGAACAACTGGCATCATGTCGAAATCATTGCCCTAAAATGAAAATTAAGAAGTATGCTTATGACGTCACATGGCGACATTTGACGTCACGACTCAAAATATATTGAGAAATTCTGCAGAACTGCAAACTGTGTAAGTTTCAACTTTCTATCTCATCCTGAAGCTCTTTAATGCTAAAATGAAATTTTCGGTCCTATGTTCGAATCTTATTTCAGCCACAGAACTTCGGTCTTTCGGAAATTCGGTTAGCTGGCAGGATATACACACCTTAGTTTCAAGATGTACCATCTGTGAAAATTTGAAGAAAATCCGACTATAAATGACGGCTGTAGAGCGCAAACACCATTTTTCACTATTTTTAGCTGTGACGTCATGTGACGTCATAGGCTGCTGACAATCATTGAAAACAAAATTTCCTCACTTGACTAATAACCCATAAAAATTTCATGGTCCTAGGACTATTGCAACATATTAAAATAAGCGTTTAGTTAGGAAGAAGAAAAGAATAATAATAATAAAAAAATGACGTCACGTGACGTCATATGACGTTTATTTTCACATAATTGTTAGACACCCAGAGACCTACTAACTGACAAAATTTCAACTTTCTATCTCAAATAGGACAGTTTTTATAAGCATTTAAAAATTGACGTCCTTGGTTCGAATCTTGGATCCGCCATAGATGCTTGGACTTTTCGAATTTTGAAAAACCGACACGGTATACACAATAAGAACGTAATATACACATTCTGTGAAAATTTGATAAAAATCGGCCCATTAATAATGGCTCTGGACCGAGTACAAACTTTCGTAGTCAATTTCAAATGTGACGTCATATGACGTCATAGGCTTCTGAAAATCATTGAAATCAAAATTTCAGTGTCTGAATCATTTGTCATTAAATTTTCATTGCCCTTCGACAATTTCAACATATAGAAATACTCTTACTAATATTAGAAATACATTATCATATAATGACGTCAAGTTTTATTTTACAAAATGTTTAAGACTCCCAGAGACCTATATACTGACCAAATATCAGTTTTCTATCTCAAATAAATCCGATTTTATAAGCATTTAAAAATTTACGACCTTGGTTCGAATCTTGAATTCGCTATAGAACCATGGACTTTTCGAATTTTGAAAAACGGACACGGATATGCACAACTAGAACTTAATATACACACTCTGTGAAAATTTGATGAAAATCGGTTCATAAACAATGGCTGTAGACCGCGTACAAACTTTTGTTGCATATTTCAAGTGTGACGTCATATGACGTCATAGGCATATGAAAATCATAGAAATCAAAATTTCAGCGTTTGAAGCATGTGTCATTAAATTTTCATTGCCCTTCAACAATTTCAACATATAGAAATATTCTTGTTGATATTAGAAATACATTATCATATAATGATGTCACGTGACGTCATATGACATTTATTTTCACAAAATGTTTAAAACTTCTAGAGACCTATATACTGACTCAATATCAACTTTCTATCTGAAATAGGACAGATTTTATAAGCATTTAAAAATTTACGACCTTGGTTCGAATCTTGGATTCGCTATAGAACCATGGACTTTTCGAATTTTGAAAAACGGACACCGGGATGCACAACTAGAGCCTAACATACACATTCTGTGAAATTTTGATGAAAATCGGTCCAGAAATAATGGCTGTAGACCGCGTACAAACTTTTTCACCTGACGTCAAATCTGACGTTATATGACGTCGTATGAATATAAAATTCATTGCATCCGAAAGCTCATGGTTTGAAATATATGACATAAAATTTTCATTGTTCTGAGTCAATGGCAACACCTCGAAATTAACACAAATATAAGAGGAAGAAAAAAAGAATAAGAAGAAGAAGAACTAGACTTCTTTTGTTTTGAACAAAAGATAGGGCTTTCTGCACTGCAAACCATGACAAACCTGGTATTTTTCGAATTTTGGCAAACCTATATAATCCTGCACAATGAAGTCTTAATATATAACTTCTGTGAAAATTCCATGCCAATCCGTCCATAAATGACGGCTGTGCAGCGCGGATGAACTTTGGTAGCTTTTTTAAGTTTTGATGTCATGTGACGTCATATGAAATTTTTACTCATTGAATCTAAATGATCATGATTACCTACATAGGACATTAAATTTTCATTGTCTTTGAACCTTTGCAACATGAGTAAATTGACATTCAGGAATCGGAAATTCTCTACAATTTGATGACGTCATATGACGTTCATCTTTACAAAATGCAAAGGAAACACAGAGACGTATAAGCTCGCTAAATATCAAATTTCTATCTCATCTAGAAACAATTTTATACGTATTTAAAATTTGACGTCCTTGGTTCGAATCTTGGATTCGTCAAAGAACCTTAGTTCTTTCAGATCTTGGCAAACCTATAGAATCCTGCACAATGAGGTCGTAATATATAACTTCTGTGAAGATTCCATGCCAATCTATCAATAAATGACGGCTGTACAGAGCGGACAAACTTTGGTAGTTATTTATAGTTCTGACGTCATGTGACGTCATATGAAAATTTTAAACATTGAATCTAAATGTTCCTGATTTGCAACATGAGGAAAATTGACATCAAGAAATCGGAAATTCTATACAACTTGATGACGTCATATGACGTTCATCTTTACAAAATGCAAAGGAAAAACAGAGATATATAATCTCGCCAAATATCAACTTTCTATCTCATCTAGAAACGACTTTATACCTATTTGAAATTTGACGTCCTTGGTTCGAATCTTGGATTCGCCATAGAACCTTTGCTTTTTCGAATCTTGGCAAACCTATATAATCCTGCACAGTGAGATCGTAATATATAACTTCTGTGAAAATTCCATGCCAATCCGTCCATAAATGACGGCTGTACAGCGCGTACAAACTTTGGTAGCTATTTTTAGTTCTGACGTCATGTGACGTCATATGAAAATTTTAAACATTGGATCAAAATGAACATGATCACCTACAAAGGACTTTCAATTTCCATTGTTTATGAACCCTTGCAACATGAGTAAATTGACATCAAGAAATCGGAAATTCTATACAACTTGATGACGTCAAATGACGTCATATGACGTTCATCTTTACAAAATGCAAAGGAAACACAGAGACGTATAATCTCGCCAAATATCAACTTTCTATCTCATCTGGAAACGTTTTTTATATGGATCTGAAATTTGACGTCCTTGATTCGAATCTTGGATTCGCCATAGAACCTTAGTTCTTTCGAATCTTGGCAAACCTATATAATGCTGCACAATGAAGTCGTAATATATAACTTCTGTGAAAATTCCATGCCAATCCGTCCATAAATGACGGCTGTACAGCGCGTACAAACTTTGGTAGCTATTTTTAGTTCTGACGTCATGTGACGTCATATGAAAATTTTAAACATTGAATCTAAATGTTCATGATTACCTTCATAAGACATTAAATTTTCATTGCTTAAATTTCAAAAATCGGAATAACAGATATAATTTCCAAATATCAACTTTCTATCTCATCTAAAATCGATTTTATATGGATTTGAAATTTGACGTCCTTGGTTTGAATCTTGGATTCGCCATAGAACCTTAGTTCTTTCGAATCTTGGCAAACCTATATAATCCTGCACAATGAGGTCTTAATATATAACTTCTGTGAAAATTCCATGCCAATCCGTCCATAAATGACGGCTGTACAGCGCGTACAAACTTTGGTAGCTATTTTTAGTTCTGACGTCATGTGACGTCATGTGAAGATTAAAATAATATATTCCAAAATGCCATTGCTTCAGGTGTCAGTTGATAGAATTTCTTTGTCCTAGACCTTCAGCAACTTAATGAAATAACAACATGAAAAGATTGGAAAAAAAGAATAATAACTAGACTTCTTTTGTTTTGAACAAAAGATAGGGCTTTCTGCACTGCAAACCATGACAAACCTGGTGGTTTTCGAATTTTGGCAAACCTATATAATCCTGCACAATGAAGTCGTAATATATAACTTCTGTAAAAATTCCATGCCAATCCGTCCATAAATGACGTCTGTGCAGCGTGGATGAACTTTGGTAGCTTTTTTAAGTTTTGATGTCATGTGACGTCATATGAAAATTTTACTCATTAAGTCTTAATGTTCATGATAACCTACATAGGACATTAAATTTTCATTGTCTATGAACCTTTGCAACATGAGTAAATTGACATTCAGGAATCGGAAATTCTCTACAATTTGATGACGTCATATGACGTTCATCTTTACAAAATGCAAAGGAAACACAGAGACGTATAAGCTCGCTAAATATCAAATTTCTATCTCATCTAGAAACGATTTTATGCGTATTTAAAGTTTGACGTCCTTGGTTCGAATCTTGGATTCGTCAAAGAACCTTAGTTCTTTCAGATCTTGGCTAACCTATAGAATCCTGCACAATGAGGTCGTAATATATAACTTCTGTGAAGATTCCATGCCAATCTATCAATAAATGACGGCTGTACAGAGCGGACAAACTTTGGTAGTTATTTATAGTTCTGACGTCATGTGACGTCATATGAAAATTTTAAACATTGAATCTAAATGTTCCTGATTATGTACAAAGGACATTTAATTTGCATTGTCTATGAAGCTTTGCAACATGAGGAAAATTGACATCAAGAAATCGGAAATTCTATACAACTTGATGACGTCATATGACGTCATATGACGTTCATCTTTACAAAATGCAAAGGAAAAACAGAGATATATTATCTCGCCAAATATCAACTTTCTATCTCATCTAGAAACGACTTTATACCTATTTGAAATTTGACGTCCTTGGAATCTTGGTTGCCATAGAACCTTTGCTTTTTCGAATCTTGGCAAACCTATATAATCCTGCACAGTGAGATCGTAATATATAACTTCTGTGAAAATTCCATGCCAATCCGTCCATAAATGACGGCTGTACAGCGCGTACAAACTTTGGTAGCTATTTTTAGTTCTGACGTCATGTGACGTCATATGAAAATTTTAAACATTGGATCAAAATGAACATGATCACCTACAAAGGACTTTCAATTTCCATTGTTTATGAACCCTTGCAACATGAGTAAATTGACATCAAGAAATCGGAAATTCTATACAACTTGATGACGTCAAATGACGTCATATGACGTTCATCTTTACAAAATGCAAAGGAAACACAGAGACGTATAATCTCGCCAAATATCAACTTTCTATCTCATCTGGAAACGTTTTTTATATGGATCTGAAATTTGACGTCCTTGGTTCGAATCTTGGATTCGCCATAGAACCTTAGTTCTTTCGAATCTTGGCAAACCTATATAATGCTGCACAATGAAGTCGTAATATATAACTTCTGTGAAAATTCCATGCCAATCCGTCCATAAATGACGGCTGTACAGCGCGTACAAACTTTGGTAGCTATTTTTAGTTCTGACGTCATGTGACGTCATATGAAAATTTTAAACATTGAATCTAAATGTTCATGATTACCTTCATAAGACATTAAATTTTCATTGTCTTTGAACCTTTGCAACATGAGTAAATTGACATCAAGAAATCGGAAATTCTATACAACTTGATGACGTCATATGACGTCATATGACGTTCATCTTTACAAAATGCAAAGGAAACACAGAGACGTATAATCTCGCCAAATATCAACTTTCTATTTCATCTAAAATCGATTTTATATGGATTTGAAATTTGACGTCCTTGGTTTGAATCTTGGATTCGCCATAGAACCTTAGTTCTTTCGAATCTTGGCAAACCTATATAATCCTGCACAATGAGGTCTTAATATATAACTTCTGTGAAAATTCCATGCCAATCCGTCCATAAATGACGGCTGTACAGCGCGTACAAACTTTGGTAGCTATTTTTAGTTCTGACGTCATGTGACGTCATGTGAAGATTAAAAAAATATATTCCAAAATGCCATTGCTTCAGGTGTCTGTTGATAGAATTTCTTTGTCCTAGACCTTCAGCAACTTAATGAAATAACAACATGAAAAGGTTGGAAAAAAAGAATAATAACTAGACTTCTTTTGTTTTGAACAAAAGATAGGGCTTTCTGCACTGCAAACCATGACAAACCTTGTGTTTTTCGAATTTTGACAAACCTATATAATCCTGCACAATGAAGTCGTAATATATAACTTCTGTGAAAAATTCCATGCCAATCCGTCCATAAGTGACGGTTGTACAGTGCGGATGAACTTTGGTAGCTTTTTTAAGTTTTGATGTCATGTGACGTCATATGAAAATTTTAATCATTAAATCTTAATGTTCATGATTACCTACATAGGACATTAAATTTTCATTGTCTATGAACCTTTGCAACATGAGTAAATTGACATTCAGGAATCGGAAATTCTCTACAATTTGATGACGTCATATGACATTCATCTTTACATAATGCAAAGGAAACACAGAGACGTATAATCTCGCCAAATATCAACTTTCTATCTCATCTAGAAACGTTTTTTATATGGATTTGAAATTTGACGTCCTTGGTTCGAATCTTGGATTCGCCATAGAACCTTAGTTCTTTCGAATCTTGGCAAACCTATATAATCATGCACAATGAGGTCGTAATATATAACTTCTGTGAAAATTCCATGACAAACCGTCCATAAATGACGGCTGTACAGCGCGTACAATCTTTGGTAGCTATTTTTAGTTCTGACGTCATGTGACGTAATGTGAAGATAAAAATAATATATTCCAAAATGCCATTGCTTCAGGTGTCTGTTGATAGAATTTCTTTGTCCTAGACCTTCAGCAACTTAATGAAATAACAACATGAAAAGGTTGGAAAAAAAGAATAATAATAACTAGATGTCATTCGTGAAAACGAATGATAGGACTTTCTGCAAGCTGTGTTAATGCAAAAAGCAGGAGATAGAAGTTTCATTTAATGACTCACCTCTGGTAGTATTTCATGTTCATGCTGAACAATTGACATTATATTCCGAAATTAGTGCAAATGATAAGAACTAAGTATTAGTCTGTGACGTCACATGACGTCATATGATATCATAACTCTAAACATATGTAGAAATTCTGCAGAACTGCAAACTGTTTAAGTTTCAACTTTCTATCTCATCCTGAAGCTCTCTAATCCTAAAATGAAATTTTCGGTCCTATGTTCGAATCTTATTTCAGCCACAGAACTTCGGTCTTTCGGAATTTCGATTAGCTGACAGGATATGCACACCTAACTTTCAAGATGTACCATCTGTGAAAATTTGAAGAAAATCCGACCATAAATAGCGGCTGTAGAGCGTGAACACCATTTTTCACTATATTTAGCTCTGACGTCACATGACGTCATAGTGTGCTAAAGATGCTTTTGTTCAAAAGGGCATATTTTACTGTCATAACTCTGAAATTTTCGTTATTCTGAACAACTGGCATCATGTCAAAATCATTGCCCAAATATGAAAATTAAGAAGTATGCTTATGACGTCACATGACGTCATATGACGTCAGGACTCAAAATATATTAAAAAATTCTGCAGAACTGCAAACTGTGTAAGTTTCAACTTTCTATTTCATCCTGAAGCTCTTTAATCCTAAAATGAAATTTTCGGTCCTATGTTCGAATCTTATTTAAGCCACAGAACTTCGGTCATTCGGAATTTCGGTAAGCTGACAGGATATGTACACCTTAGTTTCAAGATGTACCATCTGTGAAAATTTGAAGAAAATCCGACCATAAATGACGGCTGTAGAGCGCGAACACCATTTTTCACTATTTTTAGCTGTGACGTCATGTGACGTCATAGGGTGCTGCCAATCATTGAAATCAAAATTTCCTCACGCGACTAATAACCCATAAAAATTTCATCGTCCTAGGACTATTGCAACATATTAAAATAAGCGTTTAGTTAGGAAGAAGTAAAGAATAATAATAATAAAAAATGACGTCACGTGACGTCATATGACGTTTATTTTCACATAATTGTTAAGACTCCCAGAGACCTACTAACTGACAAAATTTCAACTTTCTATCTCAAATAGGACAGTTTTTATAAGCATTTAAAAATTGACGTCCTTCGTTCGAATCTTGGATCCGCCATAGATGCTTGGAATTTTCGAATTTTGAAAAACCAGACACCGGTATACACAATAAGAACGTAATATACACATTCTGTGAAAATTTGATGAAAATCGGCCCATTGATAATGGCTCTGGACCGTGTACAATCTTTCGTAGTCAATTTCAAATGTGACGTCATATGACGTCATAGGCTTCTGAAAATTATTGAAATCGAAATTTCAGCGTCTGAATCATTTGTCATTAAATTTTCATTGCCCTTCGACAATTTCAATATATAGAAATACTCTTGTTAATATTAGAAATACATTATAATATAATGACGTCACGTGACGTCATATGACATTTATTTTCACAAAATGTTTAAGACTCTTAGAGACCTATATACTGACCCAACATCATCTTTCTATCTCAAATAGGACCGATTTTATAAGAATTTGAAAATTTACGACCTTGGTTCGAATCTTGGAATCGCTATAGAACCATGGACTTTTCGCATTTTGAAAAACGGACAACGAGATGCACAACTAGAACTTAATATACACATTCTGTGAAAATATGATGAAAATCGGTTCATAAACAATGGCTGTAGACCGCGTACAAACTTTTGTTGCATATTTCCAGTGTGACGTCATATGACGTCATAGGCATATGAAAATCATAGAAATCAAAATTTCAGCGTTTGAAGCATGTGTCTTCAAATTTTCATTGCCTTTCGACAATTTCAACATATAGAAATATTCTTGTTAATATTAGAAATACATTATCATATAATGACGTCACGTGACGTCATATGACATATATTTTCACAAAATGTTTAAAACTTCTAGAGACCTATATACTGACTAAATATCAACTTTCTTTCTTAAATAGGACAGATTTTATAAGCATTTAAAAATGTACGACCTTGGTTCGAATCTTGGATTCGCTATAGAACCATGGACTTTTCGAATTTTGAAAAACGGACACCGGGATGCACAACTAGAACTTTATATACACAATCTGTGAAAATTTGATGAAAATCGGTTCACAAACAATGGCTGTAGACCGCGTACAAACTTTTGTAGCATAATTCAAATGTGACGTCATATGACGTCATAGGCATATGAAAAAAAATAATAAAAATTTCACGTCCAGGAGTATTGCAATATAGAAAAATAAGCGTTTAGTTAGGAAGAAAAAAAGAATAATAATAAGAAGAAGAAGAAGAAGAAGAATAAACAGTACAAACCCAATAGGAGAAAGTCCTAATAAAAGACAGAACAAACCCAATAGGTCTTTCTGCGAAAAGCAGAAAGCCCTAATAATAAAAGACAGAACAAACCCAATAGGTCTTTCTGCGAAAAGCAGAAAGCCCTAATAATAAAAGACAGAACAAACCCAATAGGTCTTTCTGCGAAAAGCAGAAAGCCCTTAGTTCTTTCGAATCTTGGCAAACCTATAGAATCCTGCACAATGAGGTCGTAATATATAACTTCTGTGAATATTCCATGCCAATCTATCAATAAATGACGGCTGTACAGAGCGGACAAACTTTGGTAGTTATTTATAGTTCTGACGTCATGTGACGTCATATGAAAATTTTAAATATTGAATCTAAATGTTCCTGATTATGTACAAAGGACATTTAATTTGCATTGTCTATGAAGCTTTGCAACATGAGGAAAATTGACATCAAGAAATCGGTAATTCTATACAACTTGATGACGTCATATGACGTTCATCTTTACAAAATGCAAAGGAAACACAGAGATATATAATCTTGCCAAATATCAACTTTCTATCTCATCTAGAAACGATTTTATACGTATTTGAAATTTGTCGTCCTTGGTTCAAATCTTGGATTCGCCATAGATTCTTTGCTTTTTCGAATCTTGGCAAACCTATATAATCCTGCACAATGAGATCGTAATATATAACTTCTGTGATAATTCCATGCCAATCCGTCCATAAATGACGGATGTACAGCGCGTACAAACTTTGGTAGCTATTTTTAGTTCTGACGTCATGTGACGTCATATGAAAATTTTAAACATTGGATAAAAATGAACATGATCACCTACAAAGGACTTTCAATTTCCATTGTTTATGAATCCTTGCAACATGAGTAAATTGACATCAAGAAATCGGAAATTCTATACAATTTGATGACGTCATATGACGTTCATCTTTACATAATGAAAAGGAAACACAGAGACGTATAATCTCGCCAAATATCAACTTTCTATCTCATCTAGAAACGTTTTTTATATGGATTTGAAATTTGACGTCCTTGGTTCGAATCTTGGATTCGCCATAGAACCTTAGTTCTTTCGAATCTTGGCAAACCTATATAATCCTGCACAATGAGATCGTAATATATAACTTCTGTGATAATTCCATGCCAATCCGTCCATAAATGACGGCTGTACAGCGCGTACAAACTTTGGTAGCTATTTTTAGTTCTGACGTCATGTGACGTCATATGAAAATTTTAAACATTGGATAAAAATGAACATGATCACCTACAAAGGACTTTCAATTTCCATTGTTTATGAATCCTTGCAACATGAGTAAATTGACATCAAGAAATCGGAAATTCTATACAACTTGATGACGTCAAATGACGTCATATGACGTTCATCTTTACATAATGAAAAGGAAACACAGAGACGTATAATCTCGCCAAATATCAACTTTCTATCTCATCTAGAAACGTTTTTTATATGGATTTGAAATTTGACGTCCTTGGTTCGAATCTTGGATTCGCCATAGAACCTTAGTTCTTTCGAATCTTGGCAAACCTATATAATCCTGCACAATGAGGTCGTAATATATAACTTCTGTGAAAATTCCATGCCAATCCGTCCATAAATGACGGCTGTACAGCGCGTACAAACTTTGGTAGCTATTTTTAGTTCTGACGTCATGTGACGTCATATGAAAATTTTAAACATTGAATCTAAATGATCATGATTACCTACATAGGACATTAAATTTTCATTGTCTATGAGCCTTTGCAACATGAGTAAATTGACATCAAGAATCGGAAATTCTATACAACTTGATGACGTCATATGACGTCATATGACGTTCATCTTTACAAAATGCAAAGGAAACACAGAGACGTATAATCTCGCCAAATATCAACTTTCTATCTCATCTAGAATCGATTTTATATGGATTTGAAATTTGACGTCCTTGGTTCGAATCTTGGATTCGCCATAGAACCTTAGTTCTTTCGAATCTTTGCAAACCTATATAATCCTGCACAACGAGGTCTTAATATATAACTTCTGTGAAAATTCCATGCCAATCCGTCCATAAATGACGGCTGTACAGCGCGTACAAACTTTGGTAGCTATTTTTAGTTCTGACGTCATGTGACGTCATGTGAAGATAAAAATAATATATTCCAAAATGCCATTGCTTCAGGTGTCAGTTGATATAATTTCTTTGTCCTAGACCTTCAGCAACTTAATGAAATAACAACATGAAAAGGTTGGAAAAAAAGAATAATAACTAGACTTCTTTTGTTTTGAACAAAAGATAGGGCTTTCTGCACTGCAAACCATGACAAACCTTGTGTTTTTCGAATTTTGACAAACCTATATAATCCTGCACAATGAAGTCGTAATATATAACTTCTGTGAAAAATTCCATGCCAATCCGTCCATAAGTGACGGTTGTACAGTGCGGATGAACTTTGGTAGCTTTTTTAAGTTTTGATGTCATGTGACGTCATATGAAAATTTTAATCATTAAATCTTAATGTTCATGATTACCTACATAGGACATTAAATTTTCATTGTCTATGAACCTTTGCAACATGAGTAAATTGACATTCAGGAATCGGAAATTCTCTACAATTTGATGACGTCATATGAAGTTCATCTTTACAAAATGTAAAGGAAACACAGAGACGTATAAGCTCGCCAAATATCAAATTTCTATCTCATCTAGAAACGATTTTATACGTATTTAAAATTTGACATCCTTGGTTCGAATCTTGGATTCGCCAAAGAACCTTAGTTCTTTCGAATCTTGGCAAACCTATATCATCCTGCACAATGAAGTCGTAATATATAACTTCTGTGAAAAATTCCATGCCAATCCGTCCATAAATGACGGCTGTACAGAGCGGACAAACCTTGGTTGTTATTTATAATTCTGACGTCATGTGACGTCATATGAAAATTTTAAACATTGAATCTAATTGTTCCTGATTATGTACAAAGGACATTTAATTTTCATTGTCTATGAAGCTTTGCAACATGAGTAAAATTGACATCAAGAAATCGGAAATTCTTTACAACTTGATGACGTCATATGACGTTTATCTTTACAAAATGCAAAGGAAACACATAGACATATAATCTCTCCAAATATCAACTTTCTATCTCATCTAGAAACGATTTTATACGTATTTGAAATTTGACGTCCTTGGTTCGAATCTTGGGTTCGCCATAGAACCTTTGTTCTTTCGAATCTTGGCAAACCTGCATAATCCTGCACAATGATATCGTAATATATAACTTCTGTGAAGATTCCATGCCAATCTATCAATAAATGACGGCTGTACAGAGCGGACAAACTTTGGTAGTTATTTATAGTTCTGACGTCATGTGACGTCATATGAAAATTTTAAACATTGAATCTTAATGTTCCTGATTATGTACAAAGGACATTTAATTTTCATTATCTATGAAGCTTTGCAACATGAGTAAAATTGACATCAAGAAATCGGAAATTCTATACAACTTGATGACGTCATATGACGTTTATCTTTACAAAATGCAAAGGAAACACAGAGACATATAATCTCGCCAAATATCAACTTTCTATCTCATCTAGAATCGATTTTATATGGATTTGAAATTTGACATCCTTGGTTCGAATCTTGGATTCGCCATAGAACCTTAGTTCTTTCGAATCTTGGCAAACCTATATCATCCTGCACAATGAGGTCTTAATATATAACTTCTGTGAAAATTCCATGCCAATCCGTCCATAAATGACGGCTGTACAGCGCGTACAAACTTTGGTAGCTATTTTTAGTTCTGACGTCATGTGACGTCATGTGAAGATAAAAATAACATATTCCAAAATGCCATTGCTTCAGGTGTCGGTTGACAGAATTTCTTTGTCCTAGACCTTCAGCAACTTAATGAAATAACAACATGAAAAGGTTGGAAAAAAAGAATAATAATAATAACTAGATTTCATTCGTTGATACGAATGATAGGACTTTCTGCTACATTTGTCAAATACTTAAAAGCAAAAAAAGTAAGAGGATATGAAATTGCAGCCTTTAACTTGCTTTTGTATGGCCATAACTTAAATAACTTTGAAAAATATACCGTTTAACTTGGAGGAAATGGCAAAAGTAACTGAAAATCATTTTTTTATAACGATTTATTTAACTTGGAATATTTTCTTTGAAATTTGCTGAAAATTGGCCAAAAAATAATGGCTGTACACCGCGTAAAACCTTTTTGTCCTGACGTCAAATATGATGTGATATAACGTCAAATTAATATGAATTACATTGCATTCTAAATCATTTCTAAAGCATATACCATAAGATTTCCATGGTCCTGGGAAGGTAACAACATATTTAAATTTACGCGTATATATCAAAAATTATTTTTAACCTTATGACGTCATATGACGTCAAATGACGTTCATCTTCATAGAATTTAAAGCACTCTCGGAGACTTATTTACTTTCCAAATATTAGATTTCTAACTCATCTGGAAACGATTTTATACGTATTTAAAATTTGACGTCAATGGTTCGAATATTGGATCCGCCATAAAACCTTTGCATTTTTGAATTTGGAAAAACGCACACCGGGATGCACAACTAGACTCTAACATACACATGCTGTGAAATTTTGATGAAAATCGGTCCAGAAATAATGGCTGTAGACCGCGTAAAAACATTTTTAGACGACGTCAAGATTGACGTCAAAACACGTCATAGTCAAATGAAAATGATTGAAATGCAAAATGTTCTATCTGAAGCATATGCATAATCTCTAGAGAAAAAAAAAAACCTTGAGACTTATATTCTGTCAAATATCATCTTCCTAGCTCATTTGTAAGCGATTTTATACGCATTTGAATTTTGACGTCAATTGTTCGAATCTTGGATCCGCCATAAAACCTTTGCATTTTCGAATTTGGAAAAACGGACACTGGGATGCACAAGTAGACTCTAATATACACATTCCGTGAAATTTTGATGAAAATCGGCCCAGAAATAATGGATGTAGACCGCGTAAAAACATTTTAAGACGACGTCAAGTTTGACGTCAAAACACGTAATAGGCAAATGAAAATTATTGAAATGCTAAATGTTCTATCTGTAACATATGCTATAAAATTTTAGAGGTGCTCGGACGTGTACAACATATAAAAATTAACACGTAAAAATTAGAAATTACTTTTCACCTCATGACGTCATATGACGTTATATGACGTTCATCTTCAGAGAATGTAAAGAAACCCTTGAGACTTATATTCTGTCCAAATATCATCTTTCTAGCTCATTTGTAAGCGATTTTATACGCATTTGAATTTTGACGTAAATGGTTCGAAATTTGGATTCGCCATAGAATCATTGCCTTTTCGAATTTGGAAAAACGGACACCGGGATGCACAACTAGAGCCTAACATACACATTCTGTGAAAATTTGATAAAAATCGATATAGAAATAATGGCTGTAGACCGCGTACAAACTTTTTCACCTGACGTCAAATCTGACGTTATATGACGTCATATGAATATGAAATTCAATGCATCCGAAAGCTCATGGTTTGAAATATATGCCATAAAATTTTTATTGTTCTGGGCCAATGGCAACACATCGAAATTAACACAAATATAAGAGGAAGAAAAAAAGAATAAGAAGAAGAATAATAAAAAAACAGTACAAACCCAATATGACTTTCTGCCTGTAGGCAGAAAGTCCTAATAAAAAAACAGTACAAACCCAATATGACTTTCTGCCTGTAGGCAGAAAGTCCTAATAAGAATAAACATAACAAACCCTATACGTTTTCCGCAGGTTGCGGAAAGCCGTAATAAACAGTACAAACCAATAGACTTCTGCCTGTAGGGAAAGTCCTAATAAGAATAAACATAACAAACCCTATACGTTTTCCGCAGGTTTGCGGAAAGCCGTAATAAACATAAAAAACCCTATACGTTTTCCGCAGGTTTGTGGAAAGCCGTAATAAGAATAAATATAACAAACCGCAGGTTTGCGGAAAGCCCTACTAATAATTCTTTATTGGCATAAATTTTACAGTTATAGCCATTACATGTATAATAGAACAAACAAACAAACGAACGAAGGGTATTTTACAGGAAAGGTATTTACAGAGCAGTATACACATACTTGCTTAATGATTTCACTCGTTTAAGCAAAATTGAAGAAAAAAATCAGTAAATATTACAGATTCATGAAAAGCTGATTTACTAATCACAATATCATCAATTAGTAATCAACATCTCAAATATGATTTACTATAATTTTAAGTACTAATTATAGAAAAATAAAAATATCGAAACGTAACCTTCTAAAGTTGTTACTAAAATATACATTACACATGAAAGTTATAGGTCAACTGAGACTGAGAGAAACTGATAAAAATGTAGCATATGCATGTTAATATCCTTCAATTGTTAACTGGTATCCCTTGGGTGGAAAGCAAAATATATGTGTTTTAAAATATTTTAACAATATTTATATTAGGATCTAATTTTTTGTTAAGTGGGCCAGTGACAATTATTTGTTTTTCAGACAAACTAATAAAAAGTGGTATTCGTTTTCTATAACATTCATTTTACAATGTATGCATTTTCTTTCATCTAGGTATATTTGTATATCTTCCATTTTCAATTGCAAGGTCGTGAGATAAGAGTCAGAACTTTGACATGGTTTTCCTAAATTGATTTCAGGAAGATGTAAAGTCATCTTCATAAAAAAAAAAAAAAAACAAGTGCAGAACAATCAATTTTTTTCATCATGAAATAATGGTCACAGCAATAAATTTTCATAAATATTAAATAGATATCATTTTTTTTATTATTTTTTTTTAACCTTTATTATCCCCGTCTTCTGATGGAAGTAGGTCGGGGAACCATCCTACTCACCACCTTACAATATCTAACTGCATATATCTACATATATAAATTTAACATATAATTTTCATCATATAAAAACCACTAGAAATACAATTTTCTTTATACAGATTAAGTTTAGGGTCAGTAAAGGTTAAAAAATATTCTTGAAGAATAGGAAAAAGAAAAAAAAAGAAATATCTACAGACAATCCCCTGAATGTTCTACTAATTTAAAAATGTAGGTTAATCTTCCTGCACACAATACCTAACAATTGCCCATTTGTCACTTTCTTTTTTATTTACTTCTGTTAATTTAAAAATGTCCCAAGACAATCTTAGGTTCTTTTTAAACCCCAAAATGGAAGGAATTATTTCTTTCTTCTTGCACCAAAAAATATATTTTTTCATTTCTAAACTTATAGTATCAAATTTACAATCACTATCACATAAACCTAATATAATATTTTTACTATTTATTATGATTTCTGGATCTACTTTCTTACTTAAGTTACTCACAAATCTTATCAAAGGCTTTATTTTTTCACAATCATAAAAAAGATGAATTATAGTTTCCTCGCAAACTTTACAAAATGTACATAAATTACTATTAACAATGTTCATTTTAAAAAGCAGTGAAATAGTTGGAAAAATTCTGTGAACTATTCTCGTTGGTAGCCATTGTAAATAAGTATCTTTCGTACATTTGTAAACGTTTCTGTATGTTATATTCCAATTAATTTCACAACTGTCATATATAGATATCCATTTTTCTTTGCTTGTGGGAATTTCATTGTTTTTTATTAAAATATTATATATATACTTATTTTCATCCGCTCTGGTTAGTATTGGATGCATATAACAATTTAGAAAAGGATTATGACAGGTTAAATGTATGTTACTTTTTTTCATTAATTTAAACTTAGTTACAAATTTTTTCACAACATTTATAAGACCAAAAAATTCCAAGTAATTTATTTTTTTGCCAATTATATTTTTATAAAAATTTTTTACAAGCCCTTTTTCATATAAATCAGGCATATAAATATAATTTGAATTTATCATAAAACTTTCATTATAAAACAATGGCATATTTAACAATTGATCAAAATTTTCAATTTTGAACTTATCAATATACAACAAACAAAAAATCAATAAAAAAAATCATATCATGATGTACATGTGTACCTAGTTTCATTAAGATGTGAATTCATCGTGAACATATATATGTTCACGGTAGTGTACTGAGTATAGATATATAATAAGAACAACTGTACGGAGGATAGATTTTATATGTACCGGGGATAGCTGTGGCAGAAGTCGGTATATTATTCTTAAAAAGATATATTTAATAGATCTTTAATTATTATGGTGGGCATACCGCCGGTAGGGCATACTAATGTCTCAAAGATGATTTTGGCGGTTTGATACATACATTAAATTGTAAATAACATAAGGAAATGCACTGTCAGTAGAAACCATATTAAGCTTGGCTTCTCCATGTTTAATTGTTTGCAATGACAATGTATTTCTCATACGTGTTCAAAAACACGTATTGTGTAACCATTGCTATCTATAAACTTGAAGTGTACATCATTATTTTATATGTTTTTTATGTATTTTAGATGGATATCACTAGTGGATCACTTGATATGTCTGGAATACCTGATGATGTGGAGTCTGTGGCACGTTTCATGTGTGAGATATGTAACTATAGTACTAACAAGAAAGACAACTTAAGACGCCACGTAGGTGTTCATAGAGACGCTTTTCCGGAAAACTCTCAAAGAAGCACACCTCAGAAAAATGTCAATTCAGAACCAAAAGAATATATTTGTGATCAGTGTGCAAAGATTTACAAAACGAAATACGGATTGAATCTGCACAAGAAGACGCATGGTGGCTTCTTCAAGCATACATGTCAAGTATGCAATCAAGGATACAGCCAGACAATACAGTTCAGGTTTCACTGTGCAAATCATAAAGATTTGTCTTCTACAAAGTGTTCTTATTGTAAAAAGATTTCAAGGGACCTCGTTGCAAAGGCATGAAAGAATGTGCACATCAAATTGTTGTTGAAGACATATTTAAGTTTGCCTGCAAGGAATGTAGCAAATCATTTTCTTCTAATGATGCTTTAAAGTATCACACCAAAGGAAAGCATTGCATAGCTAGATATATTTGTGAAACATGTGGAAACCATTTGCATGATGTTCATTTCTGAAAGCTCAAAAAAAAGTGTTTAAATGATAAGTTTACTTGTACTCAGGATTTGATTTGGCAATTTAGACAAGTCTTGTTTTCAGATGGAAACAGTGTTGTAGAAAATAATATTAAAAAATCTGTACTGCTTACATCTTGATTAAAGACATATCTCCTTCATAAATGCACATATATTGCCTTTATATAATTCAATAGTTTTATTCAGTCATCAAACATGATTCTCAAAGGATTTAGAATCATAACAGAATAGTATGTAATTCTAAAACTTAAAAATGAGGTCAGTTTTTCACATAAGTGTATATCCAAAATTAAAACAGATAGCTAGTTGGAACTTAACATAAGTATTTGGACTTAGAGACTCTATTGCAAGGGCTTGAAGCATTCAGTAACAGTTTTAACCCCCCAAAAATAACATAGGATTGAAAACATTGTTTAGTTTACATAAAAATGATTTTTCTGTTTTGCAAACACTTAAAATACCTGCAAATTGAAGTTCTATTTTATAGGGACTGTGAATAACTTTTGACTGTTAACCATCAGATTTATCTACCGTTTTCTTTGTTAAATTATGAAGAATCCTTGAAAAGAGTTTAACCCTTATTGTTCCTAGAAGACAAAATTCCTTTAAAATGATTAATACATTGAGTAGCATCTCTGCAGAACCTAATGCAAGATCTTTAACAAAGTTCATGGTTTGGGCCTGAAATAGTTCAAATGTGCGTATTATAGCAAATGGGTCCAGCATGAAAGTTGGGTCATAGATCATTATATATAATATATAGTGATGTATAAATCTACTTTCTTGTCAGACCCCTTTGCATACTTGGGCATGTTAGTGATGAAATAGTAACATGTAAAGGTGGTCATCTCTGAAAGCCAACCCATGAATTAACGCCAGTGACTGGATTCCAAGCTTTTAATTTACTTATTTTTTAACCTTTGAATAAATGCCACCTCCAGATGAAGGTCAGATTTCAGTTTCATTAGAGTGACATTTGTTCACATGTTACTGTATTTCAATTGAACATTGTATTCTATACAATTAAATTGGACAAAACGATATCAAACTGTTATGACATAAGATAATCATTTCTTCAAAATTTATACAACTCAACTCAACTCAACTTTATTAGGCAAATCGGCAATACAATATGCCATTGGCCATATACAAAAATCATAAAGAAAATGCATGCATCAAACATGGCAATATCACATATCAATAACATACAGGAAATTACAATAAATAAATCACTAAATAAATTTCAGCATGATAAGAATAATAAATAGTTCACATGAATACGAGAAGAAACCGAAAATAAATAAATAAACCTAACTGTTTTGTTCTCTTTCAATAAAAGCATATTTAAAAAATTTTGCTACTTTAAGCTGGATATTTACAGAATTATTTGACATTAAATATATAAATTTATTTACTGTTGGGAAATTAGAAAATTTCGAGATATATGTATTTCTAATAGCTCTGTATTTCGGACAAATAAACATCATATGAAACTCCGATTCTATTTGGTTTTGATTACAATGTATTCATAGTCTATTTTCTAAATTGATATTATTATGCCTACCTGTTTCAACATATACAAGAATGCAACTTGCAGGAGATGTTGACAGGAAAATAAAGTATTGTTACATTCTATATTCTAGTCACTTTAATGTTTTAACCCTTTCCCTCATATAGACTCATTTTGACGCACTCAATAGGTACCACATAAAGTCTGATCTGCAGAAAACCACAGTTAAACCTTACCAAATTCATTTGTAAAATCCTCATTACCAGACCACTGAGGAGTAGCGAACAGCATAAAACCTGATCAGCCTGCGAGTTACTCGCATGCTGATCTGGTTTTATGCTGTTCGCATAGGTATTTTCATGGTGTCCTCTATGAGGGAAAGGGTTAAAGTTTTACATGACTTCTAATACTATCATGTTAATTATATTGTTTGAAGATATTATCTATTTTATTTTTCTGTTCTTTTTTAAATTAGTTCATATTGCAATTGTAAAAGAATATTTTTCCTATCTGGATATGATAAAGCATTGTTATCACTAGAGACATTAAAGGACAATTTGAAAATTTATGAAAACCCCAAATGTTCATAAATTTTGTTATGAATCAGTTATTTTGCAATTTTATTTTTCATTTATACATTCAAATAATTGGTGACTGTATTTTAAGCTTAAAATATTCATGTGCTTTACCACTTTTTGTGAAATTCGTGTGTTTCAGAATAGCTTTATCAAATTGCATAGAATACATTACACAAAAGAAAATGTCTTGCATTTCACAATAGTAAGGAAAGCAAGTATCACCATGTCCAGGGGAACATGAATATACATTTGAACTGTGGTTTTACTTATTGTTTGTGATGAAAAAAATTTTTTTTTTTAATATCTTACGGAGTAAGAAATAAACATATTTTATAAAATATGTTTTTGTATTTTTTGTAAGTAACCGAGTAGGCAAATTCTCACCCAGTCCCTCATCGCGTGGGTTTGAATCTCAGCACGGTTACTCGGATTGTTTCATGTGAAGAAGCCTTCCAGCTGACATTCGGTAGGTTTGTGGTTCTGTGCACTCATATCTTCCTATACTTGTAATTCACTAAGGTCGCGATAATGCTGAAATACTGTCGCAGCAATGGTAAAAACTTAGTATTAGTCCCTCACAACACTGCATTGTATACATCGACACTATAGGTTATGAGAAGAAAGAACTAATCTTGTATCCGGAGTACGGTGATCAACCATGACTTAGTAAACAACAGAAAATATCTATGTTATTGTGAAATATAGTCAGTTCATTGGGAAGTAAAAAAGATATGTGTTAAGTTATAGGGCTACTTAATTATTTAAATCATCCTTTCATAGACAATACATGATGCCCATTTAATACCTTATGGTACTGGACTACTGGTATAGCTCCCTTGCTTGACGCTCAGCATATAAGGGTAGTTACAGGACTGGTTGGCCCGGTGTCAGGATAATGTGACTGGGTATTGTTTCATATCACATGTCTACGGCGTGATACTGCATCGTGACAGCACTTATCTGTCTCAAGTAGACATAGTCTTCTAATGACTAAAATTTTGTCGGTGGGATGTTAAACCCAACAAAACAAACAAACAAACAATACCTTAACGAATACCACGACCAAATTTTGGTATGCCTATCCCCAGTACACTTAATTGTCACATAAAGCTATACCCAGTACAAAAATAACTCTACCCAGTACACTCCGGGCAAACTTTTAATTGATATGTCTATTTAAAGAGGAAACTTTGATTGATAATATTTTGCATGTAATACCGGTTTAAGAAAAGGAACGAATCGTTCGATTCAGAATTTTTATATACTGTGCAGATAAAGTAACATTTTAGATAAATGAGGACACAAATAAACATTTTCATCAAGCAGTCCCGTTTAAAAACCTCTTTTCCCCGTCTTTCAAGCATATTTGGAAGCTTCGGCACATTTACATGTTTAATAAAACATTTACCAATATTAATCAACGAGTTACGGTGGCATAAAGGTGGCATTCATTACTCTTATTTATGTCGAGGGAAGATAGATAGAGATAGATTTTATTTGGCAGATATGCATTGGCATGGACAATTTATAAAACAAGCACATATAAAATTGTTACATGTTGATAAATTAAATCCATGTCAAGCACACCAACACCAAGGACGACACAAAAAAGAGTAAATAACTCTTATTTCCATTGTGGTCCTTTGTGTTGGTGGCTTGACATAGAGAGGCAATGTATTAATTAAATGCTATAGTAAAAGAAAAATACATAAACTATACATAACGACAGATGACCAATTAACAAACTCATAAGGTGGACTGACTAATATAGGAATGTAACTGGCAAAGTGACAACAGTGTAACAGTAAAATATTACTTATAATTTTACATTGAAATTATAAAAAAAAATATAATTAAAAAAATCATAATATTAACTTTAAAATGAAATGCCAAATGATATCTTACAAGTACATTAATAAATTATTCAAAATGAAATTTTGATAAAATTATGTTTTTATTATAATCAAATATGATGTAAAATACTTCAATACCTTAACTTTATTATTTTAATAAAAGCGAAACAAAAATATGTTATTACCTAAACTAAGATTAAATAAGTTTAAACTTAAATAAATAAAAATAAAAAATAAACAAATAATAATAATTACAAAAAAATATATTAAATAATAAATTAAATAATAAAAATAGACAGTGTATCTAAAAAGTACCTCTTTACTGCTTGTTTAAAAGATGAAAATTTGGTGATACATGAAACATTGGTTGATAACAAGTTCCATAACCCACAAAACTGAATGTTTTACAACCAAAACTTTTAACTTTAGGAAGAGCATATGCACCATTTTTACTGAGCCTGGTATTGTATGAATGAATACTGTTTTGCTGAGTAAATTTAGACTGTAAATAAGTTGGGGATAACCCATGTTTGACTTTAAATACATGAGACAATGTAATACAGTCAACTCTTCTATAAACTGGAAGCCAACCTACAGACTTAAACTGGTCTTTGCCAATATGACATCTGGCATCCAGGTCTAAAACAAATCTAATGAGCTTATTTTGAGTAATTTGGAACTTTTTTTGAAAACTTTTTGACAAACTAAAATACCAAATAGAACAAGCATAATCAAAATGGCATTGAATTAATGAAGAAACAAGAAGTTTTTTTGTGTGCCTAGTCAAATAATCCTTTTTCCTGTAAAGAAACATCAATCTAGAATTGGCCTTTTTTAAAATTGAATAAGCCATGTCATTAAATGATAATGTTTGATCCAAGGTTACACCAAGGTATTTTACTGATGAGGTATGTTTAATTAAAGAGTCATTACAAGTTATGTTGAGATTTCTATTGACCTTCAGTTTGTGACTTGACCCAAAAAGTACTGATTCTGTTTTACCAAGGTGCAAAGATAATTTGTTGTCAATGAGCCAATTACTTACATTTTTTAAATCAGATGATAATAATGATTCAACCTTGGATTTATCCCTATCAGCAACTAATATGGCTGAATCATCAGCATATAACAAAAGTTTACTACTGACCACTGATGACATGTCATTCACATATATTAAAAACAGAAGAGGGCCAAGTAAAGAGCCCTGAGGCACGCCACAAGTAACTGGGGAATCTGTTGAGTATGTTCCAGAAACATCAACAAGTTGGCGCCTATCTGAGAGATAAGAGTTAAACCACCTTACAATGTCGTTGCTAAATCCACAAGCTTTAAGTTTCATGAGAAGAATTGAGTGATCTACAGTGTCAAATGCTTTTTGTAAGTCCAAAAGTACCATACCAACAATATTACCTTTATCCATTTCAAAACGTATGTAGTCAGTTAGATAAATCAAACATGAGTCAGTGGAAAACCCGCTTCTAAATCCCGATTGAAATTCATACAATAAATTCTTCTCTTTCAGGAAAGATTCAACTTGGTCATAAACAACCTTTTCAAGTATTTTAGAAATAATATTTAAAACTGATACAGGGCGGTAATTTCCAACATTAGTTTTATCATTCTTTTTAAAAAGGGGAACAACTCTAGCTGATTTCAGATCATCAGGCACAACACCTTGTATTAAAGAAAGATTAATAATATGGGATTTTGATTACAAAGCGGTGCTTATATTAACTCGTTCCCTCGACTTATTATCTCCTTCCCTCGAGATAATTAGTCGTTCCTTCGAGATAATTAACTTGTTCCGTCGACTTATTATCTCGTTCCCTCGACATAAAAGAAATGAGTTGTGCGTGTCACCTCTATGCTACTGTAACAAGTATTAATATTTTGACTTGCTTAATAACAGAAAAATATTCATAGATTCAGCCGAGGAACTGACTTGGCATATTCTTTTCTGCTCATATAGGGTGCCTTATCCGGTGTATGGTGATTCACCGTGATAAAGCGGTGCTTATATGAGAACACGGGACAGAAATTCGGTAATATTTCGACACAAAGCCCCAGCCATTTCAATTCTGTAGTTATGTTACCCGTGACCACTTGACTGTAACTGACTGGATTCTGCTTCAAGCATCAACTAGTGACCGCAGAAACCCTCCTCCTCGTTGTTGCATCAAGTTTAATGAGGGTCCGTCTGCAGATATATTACTGCTTGGTGAGCCTAATCATCATGAGATTAAAACCTAAAATCGTTTCCCTAGATAACATTAATTTGTCCCGACTTACTTTGATAATAGATATACGGTATAAAGGAAAAGTTAAACTACCGTATAACATCAATCGATTGTAAGTGTGGAGCATTAACAAATAGTTTTCCTAAAATCAGTAAAAAAAATGTTTTATATTTCACTATATCTTCCCCTATTTAAGCATAGTGGATTTGTGCATGCCTATTTAGTTAATACACAGACTAATGTCATTATTTCATTTTTTTTTTAACTTGAAATAATGACTGAAGGAACAACACAGTTTAACCTTCGTCAAAATACTGACTAATGTATTTCCAATTGTATCTAAATTTTGTAATCAAAAGTGGATTGGAAAAGTTGGAATCGTATTCATCATCACTTGCCCTAGGTGTCAATACAGATATAATTTGATCTAAATCGACCTGGTAATCAAGCTTTATGGGCAAAAATTTTAAGTTTTTATTACCCTTAAGCAATGGTTCTATATACACAGAGTGCCTGCCATAAACAAGGGTCATAACTGCAACACGTTTAATACGAATCCGGACCGCGGATGTCCAGAGTCCCGGCTTATTCGCATATGTAAAAATAATGAAAACCAGTCTCCTGTTTGGATCAGTCAATTATATTTAGGGGAAGGGGAAGAATGTGACGGTTAATCGAAATATTATTACCATATATTGTGATATATATAATACATTTAAGAAATGAATATTTAATTTTATATATTTTTTATTTATTCCTTTACTCTTACTTTTTTATCCCTAATGTTTAAACCATATGATTCGTCATTTACGAAAAATACAAACCCCTCTAATGGCACAATCGTTGAATCAAAATGGCAGCCGCTGCGCGTAGCTGAAACATTCAATAAAGCCTGAAGTAGAATCTGAAGACATGAAACTTGAAAAAAATATGTTATCTGATATATTCTTTGTAAGTGACAATGTAAAAATTGGAAACTGGCTTCATCCAAAGCTGAAAGTATGCTATCCAATTACGGTTTCCATTAAAAACCGATTGATCATGTATTTTCGTGGCTAATTCCGCAACACTGATTATTACCGCGAATCTGAAGCTTCATCAGTTCTTATATGTAAAAGACCAAGCATCGAAGCGAAAGCAGCGGGCTTTCTCTCTCTCTCTCTCGCATTTCAATATCGGGCGAAGCTCGCACGCCTCGTAGATCGCCCTATTGTATCGCGTAGACTTGGATTTATTCGTGAATATAATGGAAGAAATAGTCATAAGACCGCTAGGTTACAGAGGTCATCAGCTAGGCACTGTCCAGAGGGTTTCAATTTTTAAATCCCAGAACCCGCCCCTCCATGGATAATAAATTGGCGATGTTGTGCAGTCACAATCCCTTAGTAACCGGCTTTCAGCTATTGCTTTCTCTTGCTCTAGAGCCAACTTGATGCTCTCTCAGCTGCCTTTTTGAGGCTGTGAGCTGGGGCCTTTCTATTCTTGCTGACTATTCCTCACAGTATATAAACAAAATCACTGTACCATGTCTTGCAAGCCTTTACACTTCAATGTATATCCTGTCATGCGATTACAATAACTTACCACTTCCAATCACTGTACTTTTCTTGGGAGCCTATATATTTTAACTTGCAAAACAGGAAGTAGACTTTTTTATAGACAGTGTTCCTAGCGAGCTGAACATTGTCCATACTGACTGAGCAGGAAATCCACGGCACCCTACTAAGATCGGGAACAGCCTAGTCTTCAATCCTTGCTTTTTACATTGTGTTTGGAGCCGTGTATACTTCTGTCTCGTCAAAGACCTATCAAGCAAAGATAGGAAACTTCTGTAACAGACAGAGGTAAATACTATTTAGTCACAAGGCAGGTCACTGAATTTTGCAAACTGTCTAAAATATATATAAAAAAATCACGGGGAAAAAATTAACTTTCATATTACAGTATCATTTTTCTAGTACAAGAAAATATTTTCCGTTAAATTGATTTTGAAAATTTTTGAAAATTTTGATTTAAATTCAACCAATGTAGCAGAAAAGCAAACAAAACCTACATATTTTTGTTCATGCAGGGGCTTCTCTATTTTGCTTAAAAAACTTTTTATTTCTTTACTAATTTTAATATATAAGGTATCATTTTGAAGGTAATGTATTGTTCTATTGCAAGATATGAATTACTTTGAAATATCTCAGATAGAATAACAGAAATCTGCATGACTTTGTGAGATCTGGACAATCTACTGTGTGATTTTGAGTGATTTTGATTAGAATCTTTATTATTATAGGTCTTTGGTCTCTTGAACTCATTTGCCACTTTACACCTCTCCTCCCACGGCACAGTCTGATTCAGTTCTAACATGACAAGCTTCTTGGTTCTTGCAGACCACAATACAAGTCTGGCTGGAGTCTTGTCTGGATGATTGGTGGAAATTCTGATTTCTTGTCCTCACCAGAGTGCGCAAAAGGGACAAACTTGGGTCCTGCTTTAGTTCTTGGCCTTTTCTTTCTTCTCTCTCTGTCCATAGATCTATTCATTAAGGGATCAAGCTAGAGGGCAACTAAGTCCATAAACTTCACCTAAAAAAATCCGTAGAGTAAAAAAACTTTGCCTTTAACTTTCGGTGAAAGGCTCCCACTAAGGCCTTAATGTACGTCCAGAACATGACTGTGTGCACCAAGACATATGACATATTTTCTATCATACGCTGACACTCTATATACCAGATGTCATGTAGTGCTGATTAGTCCATGTGTAAAAGATACTGTGTATGCAAATTAAGAAAATTAAGCTCCGCTCAAGTTCACTAATTGACATACATTTGCCGAGTGAAACAGAAAGGTCGGGTGACAAATGTTCTTCTTCCTCCACAAGTCAGATGCAATGCACCTTTTATCCAATAATATCTACTTTGGCATTGTTACCTTGATGTTTATTTTAGCCAATAGTTTGAGTAGTAGTCTTAAAATGGCGACATCTTGTTTTTGTTTTTTTTCTTGCAAATCTCTTTTCAATAGGCACAGACATATGCAGCACAGATGTGAATCATAGCGAAATCATGTTTACTATCGTGGCAAAAAAATAGGTTTACGAGATTCGAATGAGATTTCGCTGAGACGCTTTACATCTTGCACTCTACACTCATCTTGCAGACACTCATCAGACAGACGCTTTACAATATCACGCAGTTATAAGAGAGATATGTGATCAAATCAAAGACATGCATGCATGAAGTTTCCTTCACGCATCTATATTCTTGTCTTCCTTATAATTCCATTTCAAAAATCTTTTTTTTTTATCGTCAGCCCATAACTATTCATTTGTTAATAAATTAAGTTTTAAATAAAACATTTTCTCACTTCAGAATGACAAATAATCAGAATCACATGTACGTTTTTTTTTTTGTTGTTGTTTTTTATACCCTACAAAGAAATAACTATAAAATCGAAATGATTTTGATTATTATGGAAAAACAAAACCTACCAATATCATATTTTTTGCACAACATTATCTTGAAAGAACCTTGCCGATCTGAAACATGTTATTTATAACTTAATTTGTGTTTTTATTAACTAATTGCTCGAAAAACCAGATCGTTATGTAAGGGTCAGTTCACATCTTGAAGTGATTGGCTATTGTCCCGAAGTTGATGACAATATGTCACGCACAGGGCCGTAAATCATGCCCTTTAGTTGGGCACCTCTCCAACACTTGCACACATCCAGATCAATTAACCAGGGTAACCCTTTTATTACCCCCTGATTGATCCCAAACAGAATATTACATAATCATACAAAACAAGCAATATATATAATTTGAAACATGGTCTCTGTTGAAACCCAACACAGATACAGGATTTTAACAGAAAAAAAAGAGGGATTTGGAATTCAAGGTATGTAAAACGTTTATTAATGTAAATCATATTTTTGATATGAGTAGGACATTTGTGTCAATATTATCATATATTGTTTTAGAGATGCTAATACCTAGATTAATGTAGCTTCATGATTGTTTTTAGAATACATCCTGATATGACATTTCTTTCATTATGGCCTCATCCATATCAGTACTCAGTACAGTTAGCAACCAGTTTTATTAAGTCTAAAGAATATATCTATGCACAATAATATTTTTAGCTAAAGCACTGAAAAAAGTTTAAGAAAAATGCCTCAATGCAATGAAGATATCTCAATGAGGTACTTCAGTAAATATTCACAGAATAAAGAGCGTGAGGTTACTTTTAAACTGATTAAACACAGAAAATCATTGTTTATAACTCATAATTTTAGCTTAAACAATTCATATAAATTAAAGGAATGGAAAATTATCGAAAATAGTGTTGAGATTAACAAAAAAGTTTTTAGCACATCCACAGAATAAAGAGGTTGAAGTTTGATCAGCTTTGTAGACTATATAGGAAGTGACTTTTAAACTGATTAAACACAGAAAATCATTGCTTATAACTCATACTTTTAGCTTAAACCACAGAGGTACATCTCTGGCTTAAACAATGCATAATAGTTAAAGGAATGAAAAATTAACTATAATATGTGTTGAGTTTAACAAAAAAGTTTTTAGCAATTTACAAAGAGCCATTTGTGTACGATTATCCTTTGAAGTTTGAGGGAGAGAGAGAAACGAAATATGAATGCAAGCTAATGGTAGGCAGATTTTACATGAACAAACCATGTTCATGTCAACAATGCGATAAAAAAAATAATGTCAGGACCGAACTAAAAACACTATAAATTTTTAGTTAGGCGGATTAATTTTTTTTTTGCGCAAAATTGCAAATGGCAACTATTTCAAGTTTTACACATCTCACACTATCTCACGGTCACATGACGTTCCACGTGCTTAATTGAGAGTTTTTCTTGACTGACTCTTTACCTGTATGGAGTTGCAAATCTATGGTGAATATGTTTATGCAATAGGTAAATGTATTTGAAGTTCACAAAAATTGATAACCAAACATTATTGTCCAAAATGAAAGTAGGAAAATCATATCACAATAATAAGCTTTTTGTCTATTTATGGTTGGTTACAGCAATAGTGATGCAAAATTTGCATTAGGTTAATTGCTTTTCATTGATTAATCAATTACGTTTTGCCTGATATTTTCAAAACTGACACAAACACATACATTACACGGTCACTGCATAGAATATATATCTTGATACATTCCGTTCCGTACGTTTTATGGGTATAAAGACCCGTTCTGAATTGTGAATTATAGACTACCGGTATATAGAAATAGATATATTGTTACAGTGACAAATGTGGATTGTTATGTTAGATTGGCCATTATATGGTATCTAGACTATAGTCTTTTTCTTTTGTTTCTGTGATGATCATTATTTGTGATTATACTTGTTTTCTGCACTTTAGACTTATTACACTTTAAAACCTTAAACGTGTTTATTTGATGAAACGCCTATTTCTATACATGATATTCAATGGCGTTGTACAATAAACATACATATATTCTCACCAAAAATTGTAAACAAATACATAAAAAATATAGCAAAAAAGCATAAAAACATGAAATTAAAATACAGATTTAAGATGGACATAAAAAAAATAAGCTAATTAAAGCAGTGACAAAACTATAAAAGCTCCGGACAAGGTTATGTAAAATATCAGATAATTCAAATCAATATCAATTTTAAAACAAGTAGTAAAACTGTGTGAAATAATGCATTTTTAGTTTTTAGCTCACCTGAGCATAGCTCAGGGAGAGCTTTTGGGATACTTGATTGTCCGTCGGCCGTCGTCCGTCGTCCGTCAACAATTTGATGTTTACACACTAGAGGCCACAATTTTGATCCAATCTTCCTCAAACTTGGTCAGAATGTTTGTCTTGATGATATCTTGAACCCTTTCAAAAATGGGTCAGGTCAGATCAAAAAGTAGGCCAGTAGGTCAAATCTTAGAAAAATCTTGTTTACACACTAGAGGCCACAATTTTGATTCAATCTTCCTCAAACTTGGTCAGAATGTTTGTCTTGATGATATCTTGAACCCTTTCGAAAATTGGTCAGGTTGGATCAAAAAGTAGGTCAGAAGGTCAAATCTTAGAAAAATCTTGTTAACACACTAGAGGCCACAATTTTGATCCAATCTTCCTCAAACTTGGTCAGAATGTTAGTCTTGATGATATCTTGAACCCTTTCGAAAATGGGTCAGGTTGGATCAAAAAGTAGGTCAGTAGGTCAAATCTTAGAAAAATCTTGTTTACACACTAGAGGCTACAATTTTAATCCAATCTTCCTCAAACTTGGTCAGAATGTTTGTCTTGATGATATCTTGAACCCTTTCGAAAATGGGCTGGGCCGGACCGAAAAGTAGGTCAATAGGTCAAATCTTAGAAAAATCTTGTTTACACACTAAAGGCCACAGTTTTGATGCAATCTTCCTCAAACTTGGTCAGATTGTTTGTCATGATGATATCTCGAACCAGTTTGAAAATGGGTGGGGCTGGATAGAAATGTAGGTCAGTAGGTCAAATCTTAGAAAAATCTTGTTTATACTCTGAGGGCAACATTTTTGGTCCAATCATCCTCAAACTTTGGCAGAATGTTTGTCATGATGATATCTTTTGTGGATGGGGTCAGAAAATTCCTGAACATTGTTTCACCTCATCATCTTAATTCTAAAGCAATCTGTTTTGTACAGGCAATGAATGATACTTTTCTCAGGTGAGCGATCTAGGGCCATCTTGGCCCTCTTGTTTCTTAAACTTGTCTATTGACTCGGTTTGCTTATTGTTCCATAATTTCAGCCCTATAGTGCAGAACTGAGAAACTTCTATCTTTAGACGCTTCAAGAAATCTTTCTGCTTCTTTTTTCTGGCCTCAGCCGCAGCCTTACCAGCCACAAGCCTATGGTCCTTGGTTGGCGGATTTGTCACCCTCTCCAGCGACTTCTGCGGCTCCGGCTCCAGTTGCGGCTCCGGCAGTTTTTCCTGCGGTAATATAACAAAGAGTCTAAAATGGATGAAGATATACCACTCTCAGATTTTACGACCGATATAGATGCCGAGGATGACGATTTCTCTGAAATCACGTTATCTTTGCATGAAGGTGTATTGCGCAAAGGAACCGTCGATGACTACTATAATGCTTTGGGCGATAAGCCCCCCGCAGGGAGGGACTACACTAAGTGTGGGGGATCCAAGGGGAAAAGCTAGACTAATTAGCCACCCGGATTTAAACCTTTTTAATAGGCAAACTTTGGAACCCTTGTCATTAAGCACTATTGCCAGCCGTAGGGGTGGGGTGGATATTGTCAGAGATCAATTAGGTTTCCCAGACTGGGGTTGGAAAACTTTACCCCACGCGGCAGTGTCGAGTATAAGACAAGCTGATAGAGAGCTTGTGGAAGCTTAAACGTCGCTTGAGATGATGCCGCTTGAGGAAATGGACCAGTTTTCAAAGACCATCCATTATCAGCATTTGGAGGGCATGGGGGATCCACAATTTCATGAGCTTAGAGGCCTAGGTAAAGCAATGCAGACCCAGCGAGGCGAGCTTGTGAACAATCTGGCAAAGCTCTCCGAGCTTGATGAACATATTGCTCAAGAAAAAAAGAAGTTGGGGGAGACTGAGAATGATGAAATGAAGCGAAGAATTTGTGGAAGGCTCCAAGATCTCGAGCTCGAGCGGTCTGCACCTAGAGGCGGCTTCAACGAATAGGGAGGCCCTCAAGTCATAGATCAGCCAAATTCGGGAAACCTTTCGTAGAATTTTGAACGAAGACACCACTCTTGCTGAGAGGATTAAGACTCTATTCTGAGAACAGGGGATCACCCTGGTTTCAATTATTACAGCAATAGGAATGGCAGTTGGCTTCATCATTGAAGCGGTCACTGGAGGAGGAGGTGGAGCAGCACCACAGCCAAAGCCCCCTTCCAAGGGAGCGGGAGAATGGTTTAAAAAGCAGCTTAAAGCCCTAGGTGGTTTACTAGCGAAACTGGCTGGTAAGGCTGCAGCTGCTCTACCTGGCATTATAGGCAGCATAAGACCAGAGCTCTCTTTTCATCTTCATGTGCCTTCGATGACACTTTAGAGGTGGGTCCCGGCTTTAGGGGTTCTGAAGTTGGCGGCCCTGCAATTTTTCCGTCTTGGGAGCTACCAGTCTGAGGCGCGTGCAGCGTCTGATGGTTTACATCAACCTCTCCGACGTTAAGGTCCGCCGTAGCCATTTTGATATTATTGTTGTACCCTACGATGCCGGAATTAATGTTTAGGACCATGTTTTTGGGGGGCCATGTATAAACCCGTTCCGAAGAACATGTTGAGTTCGCTACCAGCGTATTGCAGCACGTTTTCATTGCGCGTTATTGAAGAGGGTATGTGCACTGGGGAGTTAATAGCATCCTCCACATTTGCTAAGAATTGCTTCTGCACCTTGAAGCCGATACTAGACTTGGTCTGCGCCTGAGCCCCTAGCAGAGCCCACACATAGGTGCGGATCGAGTCATTAATTCGCTCCATGCCGGCTTGAGTAAAGCCTTTCAAGTTATCGAGCACGAACGTGCTTCAAGCGCCATCTACACCAGGATCTTGCTCTGTAAACTCAAAGTGAGCCTTCTTGGGGGGTCTCCAGTCACATTTGGAAATTCCACAAAAGCGGCCACCTGAGACCTCCTGACCAAATGTCATGTGCGCTGGGTCCCAATTTCCGACGTTCCTCCTAACAATGTGCTTGGGTGGACCATCATACCGGAAGTCCATTTGAGTCCAAGCCACATGCCCTCTAGTGTGGACGTTGCCAAGGCCGGCACTGTTATAGGAAACCCTTTCCGACTCCAGTCTGTCTGGGGGTCGGCCCTAAATTCCTGGCTAATTCGTTCGAAAGCTCTCCTATCATACGCGTTATTAACCGGGTTCCAGGAAGGATCCTGGGGGAAGGCTCGTGGTATAATTACCGTGAAAGATGTAGACCGACTGGAGGAGGGGGTATTTATGCACCCCGTTCAGGAGGTTGTTAAACGAAATTTCACATCCGGCCGTTGCGCACCATATGACATAGTTGAGTTAATTCTGCCAAAACTGCATTGGGGTGCTCGTCCAAGCTAAGGCTGTGCCCTCTTTTTTGACTTGTGGCAGCCTATTACTTGTCCAGATATCTGGCATTTTAGCGAAGAAGACATTGTTGTGAGCAACTGTGATCATCATATACTTGAAGTTTTCGGCTACCAACCTTATAGACTGCTCCTGAGTTGAAGGTAAAAGCCTTCATTGTAATAGTAACTATGTTTCACACTATTACCTATATTACAAAAGGGCCGACCTCCCTTCAACAGACGATTGACAATAGAGACGGACGTCTCCGGATTGGGTTGAAACGAACAGATGGGGAGGGCTTCTATGATGATGCCGCGCAATATGAGAGTCTATAATCCCCATGTGATGTACAATCTTCTAGGTTTTAAAGATGGATGGATAGAGGGTTCTGTAGAAGGAGACAGGCCTGTAGATTTGAGCTCTAACAAAATGCTTTTCATACACCTGGAGCAGCTTAACACCTCTGAGAACTCCTCAGACGGGGCTCCTAGTAATCTACTACTAGCTGTTGTTGCCATCGGCGACTGGAAATTCAGGGAAATCAAATCCTCGGTGTTTCCGAACCCGATTTCAAGGCGCTGCAGGCGGGCACCCTTTCAGAGCTCACACTCTCCATTAAAGACTTGGAGGGGAAGAGGATCGCGAACCTTGGAAATCCCCAAGTGGATACAAACACTGCTTCCGTAAAGTCCGCTAAATCGGAAATCAACAAAAAATGGAAGCGTTTTACAAAAAAAGCTGCCGATGGTAGTAATAGTTTATTGATGCAAGGTAATCTGAATATGGATAAAAATCGAATAGGAAACTTAGGTCTTCCTATAAGTTTGAATGATGCTGTAAATAAAATCTACGTTGATGAAAAAATAAGTCAAATCCCCAAGCCCGTAATAACTGTTGTGGTGGAGGAGCGCGGACCTTTGGTGGGCAGGGAATTTGAATGGTCATTCGGTTCAAACTCGAATCGTGAGAGTAATGGTAAAGTGGGCTACGTAATGATGAAAAGTGGAAGAATCCTCGCTATGTCACTGTCCGCAGTCGAAAATGATAAATCATTGAAAAAGGTAGCCGTAGGTGTAACTGTTAATGGTACTTTAAGAGACTGGATAGGTAAGACCGATCTCTCTTTTGCCACTGGAAGTACTTTCAACCCGCCGATAAAAGTTAGTCAAGGTGATATTATTAACTTTAGGACGCTTAATCGTGATCAGCCGAACAATGCTTCCGGAGTGGTTGCACTTCTAATTGAACTAGGCATGGTATAATACATAAAAAAAATGAAGGACGAAGTAACTCCTCCATCTCTTTATCCAAGCCTGCCCAGTGATGGACATGCTTACCCCCTGCAGGAGATAACCCGCATACAGACTGACTTGATGCGTGAGGCTGAAAAAAGGGCCGGCCTTTGTAAACGCTGTTGATGGCGTTGACACCACTTTGGTGACTGCAGGTGGGCTTGGTATCTGGGGAGTTGGGCTCTTAGCAACAGTCTTAGCGCTTCCTGTTGCAATAGGACTAGAAGCAGTGTCACTAGGGTGTGCGGGGCTCTGAGTCATTGGTAAGATGGCCCAGCGTCGGCTTATTGCAAAATATGACAAGCACCGCCGCATCGAAACAATAGCCCGTGCTAAGCTGAATACCATCTCGGATATTATAAGCAAAGCCCTAGCGGACGGAGATATCTCTGCGGTGGAGAACAATCTAGTCCTGAAGGAGCTTCAAAAATTCAAAGACATGAAACAGTCGCTCCGCGACTAAAAGCCGTTGGAGAACGTGGATGAACTGAAAAAAAGATTTCTCGGGGAAGGTCGCAGAGAAGCACTTGCAGAACTTGTCAAAAAAGGGAATGGGTCCTAAGCTGCGTGTGTATTAGAGATTCAGACCCACCTCCTTTATACAGACAATGTGCCCTCCAACGGTCGTAGATTTGATCGAGATAGGTCTGCCCGTCGTAGAACTAATCTTTGTGATCTGGCTGGCTAAAAACGCCTCCCGACTTCCAGATCTCACTATGAGGCTCTCCAGGCTAGAAGACAAGCTCGAGAAGGAGCTCAAGTCGTTTAAAGACGATCTCTAGTACGTGACAAGCTCACGAGGAAGCTCGAAGACGTCAAAAGACAAAATCAAGAGATCACGAGGGAGATCAAAGCCTTAAAAGTTGATTTCGCGGGCGTAAAAAATCAGTCCAGCACTCAATGAGACCTACTCTGCTTACGCGGCCAAATTTTTTTGGGCCTGGGGTGGGTAGCCGAAATTTTGGTAGCTCCGGCAAAATACAGGGACGCCAATTAGAGACATGCTCCAGTTAGGCACACCAAAATGCCTAAGAAAATGCAACTTTCTGCGGAAGCCATTCGGCACATTGATTCTAGCGAGATCGGGGTACATGCAGCAAAAACTAAATACAAAATAGGAGTAAAAAGGGTTCACTGTATTTGGCAAGGCTTGGAGGTGGCATCGGACGAAAAAAAGATCACATCAGTCAAAGAAGAGATGGGGCCCAACTAAGAAATAAGTAGGAGGTGGGTGAAAATTTGGGTGGCAAATTTTGGTAGCCGAAATTCACCATCCAAATTTTTGCAGGTGGGGCGGCCGACATTTGCTCCTGCAAAAATGCGCTATCGCACTGAGTACACACAGGCTGGGGGCCCAAAGAGGGGGTGGGGCGGACCCTGGCGGCCGACATTTGCGGTAGCTACGGCTATATTAATATCAAGTGTGGCTTTACATAACAAGGTGGGCCAGAATCCCCAGTCTGTATACTACTTATGTTTGTATATGAATATTTTACATTATGTTTGCATATAATAGTTGGTACACACAAGTAATGATATGAAATGATGCAATTTCTGATATATTTACTCTTAAAACTCCTTTGATAAAACTATATTCAACTTAAAACTTAATAGAAACTGTGAACTATCTATATAACTGGAAAAACAACACCTTTTCATTGCATATATGTCATTTTGTTAACACGTTTAAGTACTTTTATTGTATAGTTACTTTTACGATCGTGTCACAAATTTATGTAAACTTGTATGTTATACTTAACATAAAACAGCTCATCTTTTTTCACATTAAACATTTTCACAGGTTGTTGTACTTGCAAATTAATTTAAAAGTTTTGACTCCAGATCATTTACATATACTGGTTATTGTTTTGTAAAATACACATATTGTTGGTGTTTCACTAATGCATGAAATCCCACCGTTTATAGAGAAAATATTTGATTATGCAGCATATATGCCTTTATAAATTCATGGTATTAACACAATTATAGAAGTAAAATTAACTAATCTAATGTCCATGTATATTTTATGAAAAAACATAAATTACAAATAAAAACTTAAACTCTGAACATTGAACATAATTCACCAAAATAACTTTTAAACATTTCAAATGCCGAATGTATGCATGTTTTCTCAGGTGACAAAAAGTAATTTAAGACCAATGTAACATCAATATGTAGTTTATACCTTGTATACAAGACATATTGTGTCACATAAACTACAACTCAAAAAACGTATTAGACAATTTTTTCACATTGGTGTTAAACAAACCAAATTAATTTCCGTATTTTCATCATAATTAAAAACGCTTTCATTTCCCTGTTGATAACGGTTCATCAACCTAAAAAATGATGGTCCTTGGGTTCTATCCATATTTTGTCCTCTTAAAAAGCCACTTTAAGCAGTCTTTTACTTTTGAACCCGTTTCCATAAATGTTACTTCAAAGGAAGCCCTCATCAATATCAGTCACCTATCCAACATACTAACAACTAACATACATCGTTATATACTGCTGCAATGAAATCCCCCTGTAAAATTTGGACAAAACATACTTGCTCTACCTCATCTTGTGTATTTGTTGTCTCCTCCAATATGGTGGGTATTTCTTCTTCTTGTCTCTTCTCATCATCTACATTAAGTGTTGTCATGTACCTCAGATGTACTCACACTAGCATTATTTTCTTCAGACTTTCTCTTAATAGTTTCAGACCAGATATATAATAGTTTCAGACCAGATATATTCCCTTTCAGTAAAGCATTCACTGCAGACACACGTGGTTTCCCTCACTATGACTTTATGACTTCATTTTCATTAACTCCAACAGCGTGAAGTTTAAGTGTCCCTTTTACAGTGTTCAAAAGATTCTGACAATATTCAGTCTTTTTGCTTGAATCCTCGTTTTCTTTTTTTTCTACAAACATATACTTAATTTTGCTGTCTGTCTTTGATCCCATTCGTAAAAATCTTTCCCACAGGTGATGTTCACTTTCCTTACCTTTACGCTGTGTCAGCAGACCTCTTCATTACTCCCCCAATACCGTCACAGGCACCCTTCCCATGTCCGGCTTCAAAATAATGCCAGCTTGCTTGCAGTCCAAAGAGATCAGGGTGTTGTGCAACTACATTAAACATCGCCTTCTTGCGATATTGTGAGGTTGGAGAGTCTGTCGAATAATGTATAAATTTTACATTTGGACATATTCTTTTAACCCACTGTATGACCTTTTCTAGTATAGCTTGAACCAAAGAGGAATTATGATTTAATACTTTGGAAACTACTACCATACTGGAGTGTGTTACTATGTCATTAAGGTATGTTACAACTGGATGAAGGGTTACTGATTCTTTGTTCCAGTAGGGACTTTGAATTTTCTCCAACTCTTTCACACTATAATTTTGTGCAAAATCCATTTGCACACATACATGGTCCCTTTTTTTCTTTCAGACCCTCTTTCATCGGAAATTGTGTTTTTGTACGACTGGCATGGCTCTTAAAATCAAATTCTGAAATTATTTCTTCTTTGAAGATTTTTGTTTTTCTTCGCACTTCAAGTAGTTTGGTTCGCTGCTTTCCATCATCACATTTTACTCTTTTCCACTCCTTGAATTCGATTTCATTTTCTTTATGACTGAGCTCATTTTATCTTTCAGTTCAGTTGTATTAATTTTGTTGTTTCTGAAAAACTGTTGGGACGTGTGTTAATTGTCACCCCATATCTTTTTAAACATTGTAGTTTTAAAGCGAAAATTTGGTGCTTTGTACACAAGCATGTGACCCTGCAAGCATAGTTAACAAGCATTACATGTTTTGGTCTTGCAGGGCAAAATGTGGCAAAACTGATTTTAGCATTTTGGTGTTCAGCTTTAAACTTTAGGTATATATTTCTAATGTAGTCATTAACTCTCTTTCAAGAAACTCCCTGATTCTCGTGTAGGTTTTTCTCTGTGTGCCTTTCATATTGAGCTCATCTTGCATTTTTTTCTTGCACCTTACACATACACCCACAAGATTAGCCGCATATTGAGTCAGTTTATATTTCTTCAAGACCGTCCCAGTGACCATGTGTTTTATAACATTATGCCCCCTTCTGTCACTCTTTGATATACTCTTTCTTAGTTCAGTGCAAAAATATATGTTTCTTATGTTCGAGTGTGAACCTGGTTCAGTCCCAGATTCCTTCATTTCTTTTTCTGATATTGATTTAGGGGTTTTAGGACTTGCTTTCTTTGAGTTTGAAAATGTTCTTACTTCTTAATCTTGAATCTTCTGTCTCAGAGTCTGATTTTTTCGTTTCAGATTCTTTTTCACTTGTTTAAGGTATTCAGTCTTTTTTTCATACTTTTTAGCTCAACTATTCGAAGAATATGAGAGCTATTGGAGTTGCCCTTGTGTTGGCGTCGGCATCAGTGTCGGTGTTGGCGTTGCAGCTTTTGGTTAAAGTTTTTCATGCAAGTTTCTATCAACCTTATATCTCAACAAGAGCTGTCAGAGGACAGCACGCTCGACTATTCAAAATGCTTGTTGGTAAATCAAATTAAATTCTTGCCCTTCACATACCCTGTACATAATAATAGTCAAAAATGATATACCTTGATAGTCTGATACCCCTTAATATATCTATGAAGTCTAAAATCAATCCCATACCTAGTTAATGAGACATAAGCACAGTAACACTGTGCATGCAAAACTTAAACCAAAAATCCAAGTTAGAAAAGGGCCATAATTTGCATCAGTCCAAAAGTTATCCTCCTGTTTTCTGATGCCCTTGAAGACACTCCTTAACTTCCTAGTCAATTCCACAAGCAATTTCTGAGATATAAGCTGGATAGTAGCTTGAAAGCAAACATTTAACCAAAATTGTAAGTAAAAGGGGGTCATAATTTTTAAGTTATTCCATCAAGTGTTATCTTCCTTTATAGTATGATACCCCTAAACATATTAAAGATGTTTCAAATCAATTCCATGCCTGGACTCTGAGATATAAGCATGAAAGTATGTTGCATGTAAAACTTTAACCAAAATTTCTAAGTTAAAAAAGGGGCCATAACTTGTAATATATTCCATCAAAAGTTATCTACCTTGATAGTATGATACTCCTAAACATATCAAAGATATTTCAAATCAATCCCATGCCTTGATACTGAGATATAAGCATGAAAGTAACTTGCATGCAAAACTTTAACCAAAATTTCTAAGTTAAAAAGGGGCATAATTGTAAATATTCCATCAAAGTTATCTCTGTAAGTATGATACCCCTAAATGTATTAAAGATGTTTCAAATCAATCCCATGCCTGGATACTGAGATATTAGCATGAAAGTACCTTGCATGTAAAACTTTAACCAAAATTTCTGAATTAAAAAAGGGACCATAACTTGTAATATATTCCATCAAAAGTTATCTACCATGAAAGTATGATACCCCTAAACATATTAAAGATGTTTCAAATCAATCCCATGCATGGATACTGAGATATTAGCATGAAAGTACCTTGCATGCAAAACTTTAACCAAAATTTCTAAGTAAAAAAGGGCAATAATTTGTAACATATTCCATCAAGAGTTATCTTACATGGAAGTATGATACCCCTAAACATATTAAAGATGTTTCAAATCAATCCCATGCCCTGATACAGAGATATTAGCATGAAAGTACCTTGCATGCAAAACTTTAACCAAAATTTCTAAGTTAAAAAGGGGCCATAATTTGTAACATATTCTATCAAGAGTTATTACCATGAAAGTATGATACCCTAAACATATTAAAGATGTTTCAAATCAATCCCATGCTTGATACTGAGATATAAGCATGAGAGTATCTTGCACGCAAAACTTTAACCAAATTTTCTATTGCATGCAAAACTTTAACCAAAATTTCTAAGTTAAAAAGGGGCCATAATTCATATTATATTCAGTCAAGAAATATCTACCTTGGTTGTCTGATGCCCCTGAACATTTTTTTTAAACTTTCAAGTCAATACCATAAATGGTTATTGAGATATAAGGTGGATAGTAACTTGCACGCAAAACTTTAACCAAAAGCTGCAACGCCGACGCCAGGGTGACTACAATAGCTCTCATATTCTTCGAATAGTCGAGCTAATAACCATTTACAAATAGATTCAAAACTGAAAATATTTATTGAGAGAATATGGACAAAAGTCTGAGCGCTTAAAGAGCTCTTTCCAGTGATGTTATGGTTTTAAAGATTGGGCATGATTTGGTTATGTTATGACAGATCACAGTTTGATTTATTGTTCATCAATTCTAAATAAGTTTTTATGCTTCAAACTGGGAATTTAATGTTCAAATCATGCAATTTCTATACTGTACTAAATGAAACTCAACCTGTTGTCATTTGCATCCAGTTTGTAATACAAAATCAGGTTTTTGGGTTTACGATGGTAGGTTATTTTTCTGGCCCATCAGGTTAAATAATGTTCATTTAAGCAAAAACCGATGATGTCGCGATAGCGACTCTAGTTATTATTATTATTCTACTTTTTTCTTCCTCTTGAGGTTCAAATTAAAACAGGTTGCCGATAAGCCAGTGGCATGAAATTTTAACAGTATGCACAGTGACTTTGGCGCTTTTGATTGCAGCATTTTTTTGTTTTTGTTTGTGATGTCATGTGACATCAGGGTTGAAAAAAGCTACAAAAGCTTGTATGCACTCTACAGCCATCATTTCTAGACGGAATAGCCTGATGATTTCACAGAATGTATATTTTACGATTTTACGATGTGCACCTCCATATACGTTTTTCCAGACTAGGAAAGACTAAGGTTCTGTGGTGAAACAAAGTTTTGAACTTTAGACCCGAAAATATATTTAAGCATAACGAAGTTTACAAATAAGTCAGGAACTTGAAATTTGGACAGAACATATGTCTAATGAATTTCTTTCAGCTTTGAGAAGACTGACGTCATATGACTTAAAATGACATCATGATGTGTTAACAAACTTTTCATTCAAAATGTTTGTTTTTTTAGCACTTGAAGACATTATGTTTGACCGAAGTGCATAAAATTGTAACTTAACTGAAGTTTCAACATAGCATCTCATTTGCCTTAGTCACTTCCATTTCTGGAAAGTCACATAGGTCATGGTCATATGTCTATCGTTTTTTCTTTGGCCTCTAAAACGATAAATATTCTATTGAGACACTATGAGTATCATTTGTAGTGCTTTGAAAGACCTTTCAGATGATATTTAGTTTTTGAAGATCAGGATTGAATCAGTTGAGTTATGACAGAAAAACGAAAATTTTGTTACCCCAAGCACATTCAACTGCTTATATCTTGAAAATTATTATTTTTTGTAAAGAAGGATGTGAACATAATTTGTAGAATGATCCCTGGCTGTTCCATCATGCACTTCTGCAGTTTGTCCCAATCACTTGATTGCTTTTTAGCTCACATGAGCACAACGTGCTCAAGGTGAGCTTTTCTGATCACCTTTTGTCCGGCGTCCGGCGTCCGTCGTCCGTCGTCCGTGCGTGCGTGCGTGCGTGCGTGCGTGCGTCCGGCGTCAACAATTGCTTCAAACAACATCTCCTCCTAAACGGCT
>CM037782.1:62793903-62843903 GCA_021229015.1 Solen grandis
TATATAGTATGCCTTGCAGGAAATTTGAGACTGTGGGTAGAATTATTCAGGGTACCATACTGACAATTTTTTTTAAAATTGATGACATAAAATTTAAAATGAATTAACATTGCACATAAGAAATAAACAATCACAATGTGAGCTCTTATAATAAATTAAGTTGACCAGTCAGTGCAGAGACTGCTTTAATATGGACTGTTTAGGTTAACGATGGACATTGTGCGTTCAACAATGTTGAAAATGAAGCAACTTAAGATTTTTAGTTAAAAGCAGTTACACTATAACATTGTTCATGTACCCATAGTACTGATATGCAGTCTAAAATGCCCATGGTGTTCTTTAATAAAAGTTGAAACAGTTTAATGAAAGAAAAAAAGTTAGTTACATATTTTATCGTTATTTTTAAATTCAAATATTTTTATCATTATTATATGAATGTGTATCCCTCAATATATACATGGTATACAACAGGAGCATAATATTAAGTGATGTTAAAGATATTATACTATAGGGTTTAACAACAAGTTTGGTCCAGTTCAAATTAGGTCAGGTCTAGGCAATTCTCTGAGCTACTGGGCCACTGGTCCAGTGACTGAAAAAGTTAATGTTGAACCCTGTCTGGTAGTTTCAAAGGAGAAGATTGTTGAAATTGTTGACGCAGGACGAACGACAGACAATCAAGTGATCAGAAAAGATCACCCTGAGCTTTGCTCAGGTGAGCTAAAAACTTGAAATGTGTCAAAAGGACACGGATGCCCTTGCCATTATGTTTCTTAGATGATTTTTTTTTTTTTGTCAATGAATATGAAAAACTGAAAATATAAAAGATTATTTTAAGAACAAATTAGCGCTGTGACCCTGAACTCAACCAAGTGACGTGACCTTGACCTCCAAGCTAGCAACCTGTACTTGTATCTTGACATAGTGTTTTGTCCTGAGGATCCCTCCTTGTGCCATGTTATTTCAAAACATGACTATACACAACAAGAGCCATGTTGACATGGCCATTCCCAGCCGAATGCTTGCTCATTAGAAGATGTGTTGGAGAGTAGAATATTTCATTTTTAAAAGAAAATTTTTGGTAATTAAGAATGATGTTTAAAGTGATTATAGATATGAAACCCATGTGAAGATCTACTAATTCCCCTATTTTGAGGTCTACAAGTAAAATGTCAAGGTCACTAACAAAAATCAAGCCTGAAAAATAACAGAGAATAATAACTCTGCAGGGTTTTTTTTTACTATGAAGTTGATGCCGATAGTCGGCATCTTCCCCTCGGCTAAAATTCCCCAAGCACATCAATTTCCCCAAAATAAGAATAAATTCCCCCCAATTAATTTATGATCAACCTGTCGAGGCGAGCATGCTTTAATGATCGAGTCCGAAGCGAGTGTAAATAAATATTCTTGTGTAAATCCCACATTAAGTCACTAGCGATTTAGATATACTGTGACGGGAACCATAATGCTGAATCCCGTTTCGTAAGCGCTAGTGTAGTTTGTTAAGCCATGATTTGGGAACCAGCGTATTATCATCCTGGGAACCTCATCCGGGTCCTGTCATAACCTCGTATGGGGCTATGATTTGTACAATCTTGGTAATGGCCCATAAGATGATGCTACATACCAAATATCTAAGTTCTAGGCCTTGCAGTTTTGCAGAAGAAGATTTTCAAAGTTTGCATTTTTAAAATCTACTTTTAGCTCCTGTGACCTAATTATGCAATGGACCAGAACCATTTATACAACTTTAGTAGAGCTTCATCCAAGGAACATTCCTGCAAAATATTTTTCAAATTGGCCAAGCCGTTTAGGAGAAGATGTTGTTTGAAGCAATTATTGACGCCGAACGCACGCACGGACGACAGACGCCGGACAAAAGGCGATCAGAAAAGCTCACCTTGAGCACATTGTGCTCAGATGAGCTAAAAAAAAAGAATGTCGCATAACTGGCGAGGATATAACAAGAGACTCAAACTATCGGACGCGAAAAACACTAAAAAGCTTGATGCCTTTTTTTTTTAAAAGCCCTGAAACTTCACTTAGGCAACAACAAGAAGCTGCAACGCCTGGCGAAGCAAACACACCTGAGGCTGAACCCAAAACCGAAAGTAGACAAACTTCACAAAGTACGAGTCTACCGGTCTCCGAAAAAAGGAAGAATGACAGTCGGTACTTCGATTCGGCAAAATACAAGTCCAGATTTCAGTGGTTATATTTCAGCCAAGTAAAAAATGGGTTTATGTGTAAGTACTGTGAACAGTTTGCAGTTCAGAATGTTGACCAAAATACGTCGTCGTACATAACATCAGGTGCCGTGTTAGGAGATAATCCACCAAGAAGACTTGAAGTTCACAATAATAGTGAAAGGCACAAGGCCTCTGTCGAAAAATATACTAACTTTAAATGCAGACCAAGCGTTGGGCATTTAGTAGGGGCTGCTGCTTCAAAACAAGCATCTGACAAGACAGCTGTAGTTGAAAGAGGATTCAGTGCCATGAATGACATTTGCACCAGCCTGAGATCACTTGGTCAGCAGTCTCTGGATTCTCTGATGAGGATTAATCTGTGGCAAGGGAACCTTTCTGAGGAGGATTTTGAAAATATTGTTGACATGTTCAAACAGAGAAAGGATAGAGACATGCCTCTATAGTTGTGAAATTGTGCTTACATATGTTGGCCTGGTAAAACTGTATTAAGAAAAGTGCTGTTTGAATCAATAAAGTAAATTCGAATTTCCCCAAACATACCTCTTCGCGCAAATCATAAAAAAAGCCCTGACTCTAAAATTATGAATGGTAGAGTTATTATTCTTGTGTACTGCACTCCTCCTCAATGAGATCTATCCACCTATGAAGTATCAAGTTGATACCTCAAATACTTTTTGAGTTATGCTCTGGACAAAAATGTTGGACAGAAGGACAGACGGACAGACAGACAGAGACTATTACCATATCCCCACGGCGGGTGATAACAAAGATACAGCCTAGACAGGACTGCTTATGAAAAATTTTAGACTTAACTTTAACTAAAACTTTTTCTTGTTCTAAGGATCACTTGTGCCAAGTTATTTTAAAAAGCAACCATACATAACAAAGTTACAGCTGGGACATGAATTCTTGCACGCATGCACACGCACACACACAAGTGTAACACTATATGCCCGTCGCCATTTCATGGCAGGGGCATAAAAAATATTTTCCTATCCCTCTCAACCCTCTTCTAAATTTCAGGGTCTGTAAAGGGCAAACAAACATATTTTTAATTTAGGCCTACAGCGGGGCCAATTTTGACCCCATGATTTGAACAAACTTGGTAGAGGTTCAATGGGCCATGTTACAACTCTAGGCCTTGTGATTTCTGACAATTTTTCCTATATTCTTGCACACCGGGTCAATCTTTACAGGGAATGCCTGAAGCACATTGAAACGGGTAAAAAAATCATTGCATCAGAAACAGGCCAATCTTTACAGTGAATGCCTGTAACATATTGAAAAAGGTAAAAAGATTGTTGCCTCAGAAACGAACCAATCTTTACAGCAATTCCCTCAACGTTATGAGACTGGTGCCTATTTTTGCAGGTTTAAAAATGGACGCGAGGTTCAACGTTTTTTTTAGGAAAAATATGTTTGACAACTTTAAAATTAACTCAAACGTTTTTTTCTGGTTGTTGCTGCTTTTCAGATTAAACTTCATTTGTGGACACAACTGAACTACTGAAGCAAATGAAAACGTATGTAGAGGCTATAATGAAACATACAGGACTTTTAAGAATGTTTGATATTTTGGTATAACATAGAATTAACATTGAAAATGGTTAAAATTACGATTTTAATGTTACAGGTGTGTAGTTTGGTAAAGCATGTAATATGTTTCTGTTAAATATCAAAACACCTGTAGCATAAAAAAGCATAAAATGAGACAATAATGATCAATAATTCAAAGATAATCAATATAATCAATAAGTTTAAATAGTTTATTCTAATGATCTGTCATTTAGTAATCCACAGCTGTCAAAAAAATAAACATTCAAACTGGCTAAAAATGATTTTATTCAATTTAAACATTTCAGATAATTTGGAAATTTGCAAATTTACATTTTTATTGATTTTTTTCAGATTAAAATCAATATATCCTATATCTTCAGAAAACTGAAACTTTATATAAACAAATGGAAATGCTTATATAACCTGAATATCAAATTACATTTTAAGTCATTTTAATAAAACTTTTTAAATTCCATACATCAATTTAGCGATTTTTTTTTCTCTAAAATTGATATTTTCAGCGTTCCAACACTAAAATGGGGTCCGGTTTTGAGGAGAGAAAAATTTTACCTGTTCAAATACGTTACAGGCATTCACTGTAAAGATTTGCCCCTTTCTGAGGCAATGATTTTTTTACCCATTTCAATACACTACAGGTGCGCAAAGGATATAAACTAATGTAAAATCAAGTGAACAAAGGGCAGGGCCAATTTCACCCCAGGGCCATGATATGAAAACAGGAGTGCCAGTGTTGCCACAATATACGCCGCCACAAAATATAAAGACCAAGAGGGGCCTTTTAATTATTGCTTTTAACATTTCTGCAAGCATAAGCTCATAATGAAGTCTGTAAGACCAATTAATTTAGCTGAACTGAGATAGAACCCTAAAAATGCTTCCAATATGAAAGAAGGTCAAATAGCAGTATCAATATGAATCCTTTTTTCTTTCTCCGCATAAAACTTGCAAAAATCACTGCACCAGGAAATCCCTGCTTTATGCACTTTTACCTGTTTAGAAACTCAAGTTGTGTTTTCCAGAGACCATGTTTAGAAAGGCATAACTATTGCAAATATTGATGAACATCAAAATCCCTACTTTGTGCATATCTACCCAGTATAGTAATGACATTGACCAAGTCTTGAAAAGATTCATTCAGAAACATAGGAGGAGTTGCGTTCACAAGGCTGCAATATCAATCAGCTACAGAGACAAAGTTTCAAGGGACACAAATCATGTAAAAATCAATGAACCAGAAAATCGCCACTTCATGCACATCTACCCATTATAGAAATGACATTGACCAAGTTTTGAAAAGATTCATTCAGAAACATACAAGGAGTTGCGTTCACAAGGTTGCAATATCAATCAGCTACAGAGACTACGTTTCAAGGGACACAAATCTTGTAAAAATCAATGAACTGGAAAATCGCCACTTCATGCACATCTACCCAATAAAGTAATGACATTGATCAAGTTTTGAAAAGATTAATTCAGAAATGTAGGAGGAGATGTGTTCACAAGGCTGCAATATCAATCAGCTACAGAGACTTAGTTTCAAGGGACACAAATCTTGTAAAAATCAATGAACCGGAAAATCACAACTTCATGCACATCTACCCATTATAGTAATGACATTGACCAAGTTTTGAAAAGATTCATTCAGAAACGTAGAAGGAGTTGTGTTCAAAGGCTGCAATATCAATCAGCTACAGAGACTAAGTTTCAAAGGACACAAATCTTGTAACAAGAGGGCCATGATGGCCCTTAATCGCTCACCTGAGAAATATTGCTTTCAATGGTTTATAATATGAACATACTTAAAGTGGGACCAATTTTGACACAGGGCCATGATTTGAAAAAAAAACTTGATAGAGATGTACTAAACAATGCTACACACTAAATATCTTAACTCTTGACCTTGTGGTTTCTGAGAAGAAGATTTTCCTTTCTTCCTCTATATAAGCCTATGTTAAATCAAGTGACACCTGGGACGGACCCAATTTGTACCCAAGGGCCATGATTTGAACAACTTTGGTAGAGATCCACTAGAAAATGGTACAAGCCTTATATCTAAGCTCTAGGCCATGTGGTGTCTGATAAGAAGATTTTTCTAGTTTTTCCCTATATAAGCCTTTGTAAAATAAAATGACCCCTGGAGCGAGGGCAATTTTGACCCAGAGGTCATTATTTTAACAACTTTTGTAGTAGTTCACAAGACAATTCTACATACCAAATATCCAAGCTCTAAGCCTTGCAGTATTTCAGGAGATGATTTTTCTATTTTTCCTATGTAAAATCAAGTGACCCCTAGGGCAGGGCCAATTTTCACCCAAGATCCATGATTTGAACAACTTAAGTAGAGATCCACCAGACAATACTACATACCCAATATCTTAACACCAGGCCATGTGGTTTCTGATGAGAAGATTTTTCTAGGTTTTTCCTATATAAGCCTATGTAAAATAAAGTGACCCCTGGGGCAGGGCAAATTTTGACCCTAGGGCCATGATTAGAACAATTTTTGTAAAGGTTTATAAGACAATTCTACATGCTGTAGAGGCCTTACAGTTTTGCAGGAGAAGATTTTCTAAGATTGCATTTTAAAATCTATTTTTAGCTCCTGTGACCTACTTTTTCAACCAATCATAATAATTTGTACAATTTTGTTAGAGGACATCATAAGGATGATTCCTGTGAAATTTTGTCAAAATCCCTTCAGCGGATTAGGAGGAGATGTTGTTTAATGGAAAAAGTTGACGCAAGACGCACGCACACACGGACAGATGGACGGACGACAGACGCCGGACAAAAGGCAATCATAAAATCTCACCATGAGCACATTGTGCTCAGGTGAGCTAATTATCTTAGCTCTAGGCCTTATGGTTTCATAGGAGAAGATTTTTAAAGTTTTTCCTATATTATAAGTCTATGTAAAACAAGTGACCCCCGGGCCAGGGCCAATTCTAAACCCAGGGTCATGATTTGAACAACTTTTGTAGAGATTCATTAGTTAATGCTACATGCCAAATATCTTAGCTCTAGCCTTATTGTTTCATAGAAGAAGATTTTTAAAGTTTTTCACTATATGAATCTATGAAAAATAAAATGACCCCTGGGGCGGGGCCAATTTTGACCCCAGGGTCATGATCTGAACAACTTTTGTAGATGTTCATAAGACAATTCTACATACCAATTATTAAAGCTCTAGGCCTTACAGTTTTGCAGGAGAAGATTTTCTAAGATTGCATTTTAAAAATCTATTTTTAGCTCCTGTGACCTACTTATTCACCCAATCAAAATAATTTGAACAACTTTGATAGAGGTCATGATAAGGATGATTCCTGTGAAGTTTGGTCAAAATCCATCCAGTGGTTTAGGAGGAGAAGTCGTTTGAACGAAAAGTTGACGACGGACGGACGCACGGACGATGGACGACGGACAACTGGCGATCACAAAAGCTCACCTTGAGCACTTTGTGCTCAGGTGAGCTAAAAATCAATGAACCGGAAAATCACCACTTCATGCACATCTACCCATTAAAGTAATGACACTGACCAAGTTTTGAAAAGATTCATTCAGAAACGTAGGAGGAGTTGCATTCACAAGGCTGCAATATCAATCAGCTATAGATACTAAGTTTCAAGGGACACAAATCTTGTAAAAATCAATGAACCAGAAAATCGCCACTTCATGCACGTCTACTCATTATAGAAATGACATTGACCAAATTTCGAAAAGATTCATTCAGAAATTGAGGAGGAGTTGCGTTCACAAGGCTGCTATATCAATCAGCTACAGAGACTAAGTTTCAAGGGACACAAATCTTGTAAAAATCAATGAACCGGAAAATCACAACTTCATGCACATCTACCCATTAAAGTAAAGACATTGACCAAGTTTTGAAAAGATTCATTCAGAAATTGAGGAGGAGTTCCGTTCACAAGGCTGCAATATCAATCAGCTACAGAGACTACGTTTCAAGGGACACAAATCTTGTAAAAATCAATGAACTGGAAAATCGCCACTTCATGCACATCTACCCATTATAGTTATGACATTGACCAGGTTTTGAAAAGATTCATTCAGAAACGTAGGAGGAGTTGCGTTCACAAGGCTGCTATATCAATCAGCTACAGAGACTAAGTTTCAAGAGACACAAATCTTGTAAAAATCAATGAACTGGAAAATCGCCACTTCATGCACATCTACCCATTATAGTAATGACATTGACCAGGTTTTGAAAAGATTCATTCAGAAACGTAGGAGGAGTTGCGTTCACAAGGCTGCTATATCAATCAGCTACAGAGACTAAGTTTCAAGGGACACAAATCTTGTAAAAATCAATGAACCGGAAAATCACAACTTCATGCACATCTACCCATTAAAGTAAAGACATTGACCAAGTTTTGAAAAGATTCATTCAGAAATTGAGGAGGAGTTCCGTTCACAAGGCTGCAATATCAATCAGCTACAGAGACTACGTTTCAAGGGACACAAATCTTGTAAAAATCAATGAACTGGAAAATCGCCACTTCATGCACATCTACCCATTATAGTTATGACATTGACCAGGTTTTGAAAAGATTCATTCAGAAACGTAGGAGGAGTTGCGTTCACAAGGCTGCTATATCAATCAGCTACAGAGACTAAGTTTCAAGAGACACAAATCTTGTAAAAATCAATGAACTGGAAAATCGCCACTTCATGCACATCTACCCATTATAGTAATGACACTGACCAGGTTTTGAAAAGATTCATTCAGAAACGTAGGAGGAGTTGCGTTCACAAGGCTGCTATATCAATCAGCTACAGAGACTAAGTTTCAAGGGACACAAATCTTGTAAAAATCAATGAACTGGAAAACCTTGCACATCTACCCATTATAGTAATGACATTGACCAGGTTTTAAAAAGATTCCTTCAGAAACTTAGGAGGAGTTGCGTTCACAAGGCTGCAATATCAATCAGCTACAGAGACTAAGTTTCAAGGGACACAAATCTTGTAAAAATCAATGAACCAGAAAATCGCCACTTCATGCACATCTACTCATTATAGAAATGACATTGACCAAGTTTTGAAAAGATTCATTCAGAAACGTAGGAGGAGTTGCATTCACAAGGCTGCAATATCAATCAGTTACAGAGACTAAGTTTCAAGGGACACAAATCTCATAAAAATCAATGAACCGGAAAATCACAACTTCATGCACATCTACCCATTAAAGTAAAGACATTGACCAAGTTTTGAAAAGATTCATTCAGAAACGTAGGAGGAGTTGCATTCACAAGGCTGCAATATCAATCAGCTACAGAGACTAAGTTTCAAGGGACACAAATCTTGTAAAATTCAATGAACCGGAAAATTGCCACTTCATGCACATCTACCCATTATAGTTATGACACTGACCAAGTTTTGAAAAGATTCATTCAGAAACTTAGGAGGAGTTGCGTTCACAATATATGGACGTACGGACGGAGAAGATGACGCCATTATACGACTGCCTCCGGCGGCGTATAAAAATTGGTAGAGGTCTACAAGGCTATGTTATAAAACGACAGGGTAATAAAATTGTTGGCTTCATTGGTAAGAAAAGTTGGCTTTATTTTTAAAGCGCTGTTGAGAAACTAATCAAGAAATCAAATGAATTGAACACAGCAGGAGATCAATCAATTATGGGTAAAGCTAAGTATAAATTTCAATCTGAATGATTTTGAACTAGTTTGTATGAGAAAACTGACGAGTCACTACAGAATAAATATTTGGTCATCTCCTAATATATTATATATATCTCCTTATTCAGACAATTTCAAACATATATCCATATATTTCCCAACAGACAAAAAAACAACAGATACCAGTCTCCTTGTAACCTATTATTTAATTCAATGATTTCTTAACCCTTTCCCTCATAGAGGACACCATGAAAAGACCTATGCGAACAGCATAAAACCAGGTTTTATGCTGTTCGCTGCTCCTCAGTGGTCTGGAAATGAGGTATTTGTAATTAAATTTGGTAAGGTTTAACTGTGGTTTTCTGCAGATCAGGCTTTATGTGGTACCTATTGAGTGCGTCAAAATTAGTCTATATGAGGGAAAGGGTTAATTCAATAAAATGAAATAAATTTACATATTGTACTTGTTTTATTTACTTTTTTGGGGTCATTTTTTTGTGTGTGTTACACAGATGTTACAATCTCTCAGCCCCTCACCGCTGTGGGTTAAAGTCCCAGTAGGGACTTCGGATATTTCATGTGAGGAAGCCTTCCAGCTGGCTTGCCGTAGGTCGGTGGTTCTACCCGGGTACCTCTGTGTACTCGGGGTCTTCCTCCATCTGTAATTAGCTGGACGTCGCTATATGATTGAAATACTATCGCAGCGACGGTAAACCTCAATACAACAACAACACAGATGTTATTGAAAAATATATTTCTTTAGGTTTCTTTAAAAGCAATGTTAATATCTCAAATGAACAAGAATCATATTTGTATCATGCAAAATTTGACACTAAATGATTCTAAAATTGAGTTTATTCTTGTTGAAAAACTCCAAGGCATTCATATTGATTTTAGTTAATACTGGAAGGATCATGTGGAGCCGATGCTTAAGAAATGTAATTCACTTTTATATTTACTTCTTTCTTGACCTTGACATTAGAAAGCTTTTCTTTAATGCTTACAAACTGCCACACATTGATTACTGTTATACTGTCTGGGGTGTCTGTAACAAAACCCAGCTTGATAAAATATTTGTTTCAAAAAGGAGCTGCAAGAAAAATTTTGGATAAAAAAACTTTGATGCACCTTCAAATGATCTATTTAAGGCTGAAAATTAATTGATTACAAAAAATGTATATTAATCTACATATCATTGAACAACTTAAATCCATCTTATCTGTGAAATATGTTCCAATATGTAGATCATACAGAAAGGCAGTTGTGATCATCAACTAATAAATTAATCTCCTTAAAGTACCAAAACCATGCATTGAATTATTTCACAAAAGTCTTTCTTACTAAGGTCCTAAATCATGGGATTCCTTACCATCTACTGTCCGTGCAGCTGCTACTGTCCACCAATTTAAATATTCTTATTTACGATGGAAATTCCCTGAGTGGGACAAGTAATTTTTTGTTCTTTTTGGTTTGTTTGTTTATTTGTTGTTTTTTATTTCATGTATTGTTATTACTTTGTTGTATAAAAATGTAAATACTGTTAATTTATGTGGACCATATGGAAGATTGGTTTATGCCAAATATCTTATCCACTTTAAATAACGACTTTACTTACTTATGGTTTCTGACTAGAAAATTTTTCTAGTTTTTCCAATGTAAATCTATGTAAAATCAAGTGACCACTGGGGCGAGGCCAATTTCAACACACTTGGTAAAGGTCCATAAAACAATGCCACATATCACTCTAGGGCTTGTGATTTCGGAGAAGAAAGATTTTTAAAGATTTCACTTTAAAAATCTATTTTTAGCTCCTGTGACCCAGATTGCAACAGACTGGAACCATTTGAACAATTTTGGTAGAGCTGCATGCAAGGAACATCACAGGGACTTTTCATCAAATTTGGCCCAGTGGCCAGGAGGAGATGTTTAAAGAAAATTGTTAACTCCTGTAAAAATCAATTAATCATAATGAAAAGCCCCTGACATAGCTGATTAATCATAACTTATGACAAGAAACACGTCAAATGAAGCGAAACCAGGTTTTCAAGTGTCGCCCGAGACAAGCAAATCTATTTTTAGCAACAGTGACCTTGACCCTAATGACCTGAAAATCCCAACCTTCCTCTTCCTATTAGGTATCTACCTACCAAATATGATTATTTTACCTGAATTCTAACAGGAGACTAACAGCCATAGCCATAATTTGAATAAACTTAGTTGATGTCCACAAAGCCTTGTTACACACCAAATACCTAAACTCTAGGCCTTGTGGTTTCTAACAAGAAGATGTTTCTAGTTTTTTTCTAAATAAGTCCGTAAATCATGTTGAACACCAAATATCTAAATTCCAGTTTTTCTTATTTAAGTCTATGTAAAATCAAGTGACCCCTAGGACAGCGCCAATTTTGACCCCAGGGTCATGATTAGAACAAATTTGGTGGAGTTTCACTAGTCAATGCTAAACATCAAATATCTTAACTCTAGGCACTGCAGTTTTGCAGAAGACTTTTAAAGTTTGCATTTTTAAGATCTATTTTTAGCTCCTGTTACCTACTTTTTTAACTAATCAAATAAATTTGGTCAATTTTGAAAAAGGGCCTCAATCAGGGATTTATCCTGTGTATATCACAGTTGAATGACTGAGACAAAAGAAAATCTCTAGTAATTGTTGAGATCGCATAAGCTGCAAGGTTTGGCAATAAAACTAACAAATTCATAAATACCCTAATAATAAACCCTACAACTATTTACATTAATAAACACTTTTAATTTTGTTGTCAATTTTCCCCAAGCAAAAAAATGACTATGCAAAAAGCAGGAAAAAAACCAAAAGAATATCTGATGTAAATACTCACATTTTAGTGGCATTTTAAACATGGTGTTTTATGCCACAGACTCAACATTTGCTTGAGTCTATGAGAGTTAATCCTCAGATAAGTACACACCAGTCATCACTTAGGATTTCCATTAAGGCTACAGACACGCACACATACAGTTTAGACTGAGTCAGTGTGAAAGACGTCAAGCCAATTTCTACAATCTCTGATACTATATTCACACAGAGATCCCCCATGTGCCTGCAACACAGTTTCAAGTCAATGTCAATTCAGTGTGACGCAATGCTAGAGCTCAGCAAAGACATTGCAGATGGCAACCTGACTGTATCTGCGAGCAAGCGATCAATACTTGTTGGGGAACTATTTTGAACTAAGCCTGAGAGGTCAACCTGAACAAATTGTAACGACTCACAGCTCCTCCATCCACAGCCAATCAATCCTAATTATGCTCCAATACAGGATTTAAAATTCTCTTCCCTAACAGAGAAAACATGCTGGTTTCATATTCGGATAAATGACAATGAAAGGAACAGAATGGCTCCTAACTACACACCTCTTATCGTGTAATTGAACTTCAGTGGGGGAATATATCTGGGAGAAGCTGAAACAGAACATGCAAAGGAAAAAGAATCAATGGGTTTGAACACTCCAAAGTGCTTATGATGTTCACATTGTTAAAGTCATTTACTACCACACTATCACACTCACCCTACACTACAACTCCATGTGCAATATTTCAGGCATAATGTTCAAGGAAAAAAACAAGAAACCAGATTTTAAACAGTTTTAAACAGTTGCCCCAGGCAACAAGACTATCGTTTATTTCCAGACCTGCTGTAGAAGCAAACATATGACATCACACAAATTGACATCATAAAATATCCTTGTCACCCAAACACTCATGTTTACAAGTCTTTCTTCTTTTTTTTTAGCCATGCATGTTTAAAGAATAAATATGCATTTTCTTCTAGAATGTTAGTGACATCATGATACATTAATGACAACATACTCGTGGATGTGTCGCCTGACGATGACTTATCTGTTGACAGTAAAGATGCCAGTTTGTTACTTTTTTTAAGGATTGGGTATTAATGCACAATGATGTTGCCATCAAACTGAGAAAGGCTTATAAAGATCAAATAAAAAATGTAAGGACTATTATAACTTATTAACAAGTATAATGAAATATGATTACTTTTTTGTTGTTTAACCCTTTTCCTGATAGGAACACCAATAAAAATGACCTATCCTAACATGCCTACGAGTTTGTAAGATTTTCATTCCCTCAACTATGCATCTCATTCTAACTTGAAATACACTAATAAAATCAAAGGGGAATAACTCCAAAAATCCACAAGGTAAAGTTATGGTTCTTGCACACTGCACTTCAGGTCAGTGCAAGAAGCATACATATCAAGCCTCAAGTCATTCAAACTGATGATGAAAAAGTTATGCTCTGGACAAGAAATGCTCAAAGAAAATCTATCAAAGGGGAATAACTAACTAGATGTGGGTGTTCCTCGGAACACTTGTGTCGCCTGCATTTAAGCATGTTTGATGAAAGAATTGACTAGAAAATCGATCTTTTGACAAATTATTGATAAAGCATAATCTATTTTGTGAGGTACAAAATAACACACACACACACATATATATATATATATATTTTTTTTTTTTTGGGGGGGGGGGGGGGAATAAAATATTCAAACAGTGCAATATGTAATAATTTTCCCGAGCACTTTCGACTATACAGTCTTCATCAGAGGAGTGTCAGAATGACTATGAATTCAAAACATTAACTGTAAGAAAAATTATGACGTCATTAAGCACTTATGACGTTAATTATATATATGTTGCAAGTTTGTAGTCATCATTATCATTATTGAGTTATCATTCTTGTGTACTGCACTCAGACCAATGAGATCTATCTACTATAAATGTTTAAGGCAACACTTTACAAGTTATGCACCACACAAGAATTAAATCCAAAAAAATAAACAAAGGGAAATTACTCCAAAAATACAACAGTTATCATTCTTGCACAATGCACTCCATGAGATCTTTCCACCTGTGAGGTTTCAAAGTAATACCTCAAATACTTTTCGTGTTATGCTCCAGACAAAAATGAAGTCTGAGTATCAACAAAGGGCAATAACTCAAGGAAAAAGAGAAACAGAGTTATCATTCATGTGCACTGCACTCAGACCATTGAGATCTATGAAGTTTCAAGTCAACACCTCAAATACGTTTCGAGTTATGCCCCAGACAAAAATTAAGTCTGAAAATCAACAAAGGGAAATAACTCAGAAAATAAAACAGAGTTATCATTCTTATGCACTGCACTACAAATCCATGAGATCTTTCCCTATGAAGTTTCAAGGTGATACCTCAAATACTTTTTGAGTTATGGTCCGGACAAAAATAAAATCTCAGAATCAACAAAGGGTAATAACTCAGAAAATACGAAAGTCAGAGTTATCATTCTTGTGCACTGCACTCCACCTCAATGTGATCTATCCATGTTTTAAGTTTCAAGGTGATACCTCAAATACTTTTCGAGTTATGCTCCGGACAAGAAAGTGTGACGCCGACGACGACGACGACGCCGACGACGGACAAAGTGATCCCTATGTGTCTGCCATGCTATGCAGGCGACACAAAAAAGTACACAAGGTAGAGTTATGGTTCTTGTGCACTGCACTCCGGGTCATTGCAAGAAACATACATATTAAGTCTCAAGTCATTCTAATTTATGGTGACAAAGTTATGCTCCAGACAAGCAGATGGGGACGCCGCCGCCAGCGCATAACCCCAATATGTCGCCTGACAAAGTACAGGGAATTAAGTCAGGCACTGACTCTTCCCATGAAGTATCTCACACGTAAAAGAAGTTATTTGACACCAATTCCCAGTATCGGTCCAATAGCGAATAGTAACTTCATACTGGTGCCTGGTTTCAATACTTCTGTAATTGTGTCAATAAATCAGTCCTTAAATTGTAAAAATGTAAACAAATAAGTTATAACTTTAAAAATGCCCTTAAAACACAGATAACAAAGCATGAACAATATATAAGGATCCATAGCGTGTTACAGCAGCACTGACTGACATGTAGAGCAAGTCATAGGACAATTCTGATTTCACAAAATTAATAAACATTTTCAATATATACTTACTGATGAAGGATTAACAAAAAGTCCCAAAATGAAAAAAAAAGAAAAAGTATTTATTTACTCTATTTAAAAGAATGATAATTCGCACTCGAGGAGGCCGCCATTTTTGTTCAGATGTGAGTGTTCTACTGCTTCCGCAAGTCAGTCATACAAAAATTATTATTCACACCTCTAGTATCAACATTTAATTTGCATTGTTACGTTGATTTTAATTATGGCCAATTGTTTGAGTAATAATCTTCAAATGTTGACACCTTGTTGTTTGTTTGTTGAAGTCCCTTTCCAATTGGAAATTGAAATACACAATTTTCTTAAATCGAACAGTTCTGTCCAAAATGAAACTAACTAGCTAGAATATCGTCTGAATATAATAAAAAAGATGTACATGTGTACCTAGTTTCATCAAGATGTGAAGTCATCTTCATAGAAAACAAGAGGGCCATGATGGCCCTTGATCTCTCACCTGAGTATAGGGTTACCCAAGGACATCAGTCTGTATTAAAACATTTTGAAATCTGGCCAGTAGCATTGAAGGAGATGATCCCTGCAAAGTTTTATCAAATTCTGTCCAGCAGTTTCAGAGGAGAGGTCTTTTAAATTTTCAATATATATATATAAGGCAAATTAGTCCTGTCCCTTGTTTTCTTATGGATCAGAATAATTTTAGCAACTTAAGTGAAGCTTCACCCAAGGATCATCCCTGTCAAATTTAATTAAATTTTATCCAGCGGTTTCATAGGAGATGTGGTTTAAATATTTCACTATATATATATATATATATACATATAAAGCAAATTAGCCCCGCCCCTGGCGGCCATGCTTTTTTACCAATTATTATCATTTTAGCAACTCTTGTGAAGGTTCACCCAAGGATCATCCCTGCCAAATTTAATCAAATTCTGTCCAGGGGTTTCAGAGGAGATGTCGTCTAAAAATTTCACTACATACATATATACGGAAAATTAGCCCCGCCCCTGGCAGACATGTTTTTTCCAGAAAATTTTTATTTTTAGCAATCTTGGTAGAAAGTTATCCGGGCCTATGGGGGGGGGGGGGGGGGGTGTGTGTGTGCACAAACTGTATTGAATAACTTTTTTCTTTCTAGAATCTTGTATTCTTGGATGGTCATATATGTACTAATTCATGTACATCTTTGATATTTTTTCTTGTATCATTTTTTTAAGTATGGGATTCCTAAAAACTCAAAATGTCTCCCTAATAATTAAACTGGCCAGTAAAGTCATCCTAAGACAGAGATGGAAAATTCCACTCGTCCGCTTGTCCTGCATGCTTTTTTCCTTCTTTGTCTATATTGCAGGACGAGTGAGCTTTTTTTTGCTCTCCTTCTTTGTCTTTAGTGCAGGACGAGTAGTAAATTTAAAATTTGTCCAACCCTGTAGCACATATAAAAATTTTTATTAAGTCTCATTATACTGGTATGTTTACGGTCATATGAGCTGATAACTGTCATATGCTTAAGATTCATGCTTCAATTATCCGGCACCCAATATCCTATGAAAATGGCAAGTGCAATAATTTGGTGGTCTGGTACATGTAGCACATTTAAAGCTTAGCAGTATCAACCTGAAGCAGATAAATTTTACCAAAGTCAATATTCTAAAAACACATTTTCATGGACACCATATCTTAAATGATGACATACGCAATTAAAATAACAACAAATGAAATGTACAGGATGCAGTCTAACCTTCTTTTACGGGTGTTTATGAAGAAAAAAAGACCCATGGGTAAAATATCGCGCATCTTGGAACTTTACTGCAGTGATTTATCTAGATGTGCGTCCTGCATCAGAGAGATGGATAAAAATCAAGAAAGACTCACAATTTCAAAATATGTGCATCCCGTCAGACGCATGCATATTTGATACATTGAAACCTGAAATATCACTGTAAATGATTTGTCTGTACTGTTTAATCGGTTCAATTTCATAATGGTTAATAGTCCAGGGTTTTCCCCAGGCGCATGTCTAGTCTGTCGATGTGCAACATGCTTTGATTTTGCCAACATATCATAATCCCTACTGCGAATTACAATGAATTACACATGCGTGTGTATATATTCTCCAAATCACCTGTCGCATGCATTTGATTGACAGATCAGCCAATCGCCTGTCGAATTTTATCACAGCATCCACGCGCCACCAATTCTTGACTGAGATGCAACATGTTTGTATTGATAATAATCGTCTATTAATTCTACCAAATTAGTGAAAAGCACTGATTATGGCATTGATATTCGAAAAAAATAGACAACCATAAAATTTGAAGGGAAAATTTAAATTGGAGCTATCAAAAAGACGAAATATGCAAATATGAGCTCTAGGTGATCCCACAGATCACCAGGAGACAAAATAGGGCTCTCCTATCATACCTCAAAAAGAAAAACAATAATTTTTATTTTTTTTAATCTTTCAATACTTTTCCAGAATAACTAATACTCTCGGTCACTCAAAACCTCTAGGATAGGCTTCCGATCCGGTTTATCAATTATTTTTTTTTAATCAATTTTCGGCAAAAATACATTCAGCTAATCAGCATCATACGTCAAATTCAAATTCAATTCATATTTAATTCAGCAATCTTTTAATAAACAATAATAACTCTTTTTCTTTGGGGCAAAATTTATACAAGGTTGAAAATATCCTTGCTAGCCGAAATTGGCTATCTAAATTCAATTTACCCTAATAGGGGCCGGGTTTTTTTAGCAGTGAACGGGTGACGAGGTTATTTGTTTGCTGGCCTTGCAGTTCTATTCCTCATCTAACATCCCAAATCTACATATGAAACAAAGTCTAATTTGGTCAGCACTGATGAGACGGTTCTACGGTCTCAAGGGGAATAAACGTGGCACCTCAAGTGCGCGGGTTTTCCCGGCGAGACAGAAGAAGAAGGAAGGCACAGTTCACCTCCAACCCACATGCCGACTATTTTAACGGACCACATGAGCAACAACCAAACCCTTCCACATCCAAACCTAATGGTAATTAACACCTCCAGCTCAAATTAGCTTTGTTGATTACCAAATACATTAGACACTAAAACATCAACTTTAGGCAAAAAAAAATAAATCTGTGAATGACAGGTTTTCCTTCTAAATTTGACCCATTTCGGATTCCAAAAATAAGATTTTATAGGAGTGAAGGGTCACACTCCGGGGTCCGCCCACAGAGCCGAGCAGGCAGACGGACTGACCCTAATTAAGCAACGTTAAATTGGGCGCCTTTTTTGTTTCAATGTCTGTTAGTTTGTAATTTGAGTCATCGTGTTTTAATGATTGAAATCCAGCTCGGGCTGTCCTCCGCTATAATATAATCTTAACGGAGCTGGATTTCAGTAGAGATTTGACCGCTACGGTACATTTTGAAGTTTACTTAGTTCAAGTAAATTTAAACACTGTTGAACTAGCAGCATAATAGGACATTTTCTACGAAAAGATCACCTGTAATTTGCTGTTTGTCGCATTACAACTCAATATATTCAACTTCAAAAACAACAACTACAAGATGAAAAGAGAAAGAACAAGGCTGTTTGGGTTAAAATAAACGTTATTTAAAATTGTTTCTACATACCATCTCTCCTACACCTGTTCAGCATTCTTTTTTCGTATTTTTTTTATTAAAAAAAATAAATAAATAAATAAATTTAAAAAAACATATTAGCCACAGGCATAACACAAAAAAGTACATTCAGGTTTTAAAAAAGACAATAAATAAGTTCATTTTCAACTGACTGTATTTGTTTTTAATTTTGGGACTCATTGTTTCATCCTGAGACTCACTGATTTAGCTTGGGGACTTATTATTTTCAAACATGTGAGTCCTTGGACGAGTTATAGTCAAAACGTACCCAAGTCAAATCGTACCCAAATGGAGTCAAAACGTACTCACCTGTTGGTCAAAACGTGCCAAAGTTAAATTATTTTATGACTGAAATGTGTTTTTAAAGTACAATTAATATGTTTAAATGTAATGTTTATCAGTTAAATTTATGTTTTATAATATTTCATGAATGCCATCAAAAGTATTCAATCACATATGTTTTAATGATAAACACATCAAAATAAAAAAAAAAAATATATATCATTCATTCAAACTATCATTTACCAGAAATAGAAGCTGAGAAAAGCAAGAATTCAATGTATGTGTGAGCAACATAATCACCTTGCAATTAAGGTTACCATCTTTCACACCTTTAAATTATTAATGCTATCAGCGCTTAATAAAATGCCATGGGTGAACACGTTTTACTTAATTGGTGTTATCTGATTCAATTAAAGTTGTATATAAGTCAATTAAGACAAGAAGCCAAAACACACAATTGCCATATATGATGAATATCACCATATATGATGAATAATTATTGTATATCCCCATGTTGTATGCATTTGTAATACCTGGGTGAAAATAAAGGAGTTGTTCTGTTCTGTTCTGTTGAGATCAAAGGTACCGGTAATCAAATTGAATTGAAAATGAATTTAATTCACATTTAGTTTTATACAAAAATTACATAAAAAAAAAAAATTAAAGTAACAAAAGAAAATTATTTGAGAATATTGATATTTATATTTTGATATATCATAAAAAAATGTGTTCATGTAAAAAAACAAGGGTCAGGACTGCCACAAAATACGCCCATCACAGTATGGGGACTCTCAGAAATAGCTCAGAGAAACAAGCTATTGTCTCCTAAATCCCATTAGTTAATGAATCTTACTTATTAAAACAATCATGTTGAAACATTTCCATTAATTAGAAGGAAAATGTCTCTTTTGACTTATTCAAGTGTTCAAGGGCCATAACTTCTAAGTCATTCACGCGATAATGCTGAATATCGAACTCATCCGCGATTTTATGGCCATGCACATGTGTGGAAAGTTTGAAAAGGATTGGTCTAACGGTATTGAAGTTAGAGCCCGGACAATCACAATTCCAAGTATTTTGTGTACGTCAAGGGCCATAACTTTTAAGTCTTTCACGTGATAATGCTGGATATCGAACTCATCCGTGATATTATGGCCATGCACATGTGTGAAAAGTTTGAAAAGGATTGGTCTAACGCTATTGAAGTTAGAGCCTGGACAATCACAATTTCAAGTATTTTGTGTACGTCAAGGGCCATAACTTCTAAGTCATTCACGCGATAATGCTGGATATCGAACTCATACACGATATTATGGCCATGCACATGTGTAAAAAGTTTGAAAAGGATTGGACTAACGGTATTGAAGTTAGAGCCTGGACAATCACAATTTCAAGTATTTTGTGTACATCAAGGGCCATAACTTCTAGGTCATTCAGGCGATAATGATGGATATCAAACTCATCCGAGATATTATGGCCATGCACATGTGTGGAAAGTTTGAAAAGGATTGGGCAAACGGTATTGAAGTTAGAGCCTGGACAACAAATGTTCCACGCCCGCCCGTCCGCCCGCCGTGAGTGTTCACATAATACGCCCCATCTTTAGATGGGCGTATAAAAAATAGATTTTCAAACAAAATCATTAATTATAACCTGACTAAAAATAATTTATGAATTAAAATATCAATGATAAAAATTTATGGTAAGAAAAAAAATACTTGCAGACCTGTGAACTCTCCCGATTTTGAGCGGGAGCTACCGATAATTGCTTGCATCTGCCGATTGCGTAAGTTGATTCGGCTATTATCGGAACGCGATCTCGTTTAGAGCATGATTTCAGGGTGGGTGGGGAGTGTCAGAAATACCTGTGTCACTTCACCGTGTATTTGGGGGGTATTTTGTGGGGGGGAGAGGATTCAGGGTCCGAATTTTGACTCGCATACTCGCAAAATGCGAGCGAGATTTACAGATTGCGAGTAGAAAAATAAGTAACTCGCATATTTCTGCGAGTCAATATTACCATAAGATAATAATTAAAAGCTCCGAGTCTTTAGAGTTCTAGAAATTTGCATTTCTGAAACCGTCTTTCGCCGATTACCCCACCCACCAAAATTACACAGCAAGGTAAGTACAATAAAGAAACGATAACTGCACCGAGTCTGAAGAGTCATTTAAGATTTGCTGGACGCTTGCATTCAGCGGTAAGCCTTTAAAAATACGTTTCTGTGATTGAGATTCGGGAAAAGAGTTTCTGCTCGAAAATTCACTGCTACTTTAAAAGACCAGCGAGTAGCGACGCCGAAACCTCTGCTAAAGTTTCAAAAACGTCACAAGAAACAAAATCTTCTACATTAGCCAGCCTAAAAACTTGTCATCTCTTAACATTGATTTAGACTGTATTGTCGACAGTGGTAGGCCTAATATTGTCAGAAAAAAAATCTTGTATAACATGTAAAAAACACATTGTTTTCGGCAAATATGTCAACTCAAGTAAGTAAGAAAAAGTCTAGAAAAAATAATTTAGAAATTTGATATTAGAAAAAAAGAATCGAAAAAAAAAAATTCCCTTGTAATGATGTTAACATGCTACATATGGCAATTTTTTATGTGAATATTACCCCTTTATTTTAGTATGTTTTTATGGTATAATATATGAAGTTTTAATTTAAAATATTAGAAAAGTATGACAACAACATTTTATTGAGAAAAAAACATTCAGAAGTTTAAACACAAGTACTTGAAAAAACATATTTTTTTTTATTAAACCCTTATAACCAGATCAAAAAATATTCACTCAAGGTCTCTTGAAACAGTACAGACATATGATATTTTCAAAGAAAATTAAATGAAATTTCAATCATAATTATAACTGACTTTTTCTTTTATAAATGACTTATTCTAATTTGGCATTAATTTTGATATTCATTTATCAGCAAAAAATAATATCATTATCATCAAATAATTAGAAAAAAAACAACAGAAGCCTAAATGCTGCTCCCTGGATAAAGGGAGCAAGCATATGAATTTACTGATATTATGGTAAAATGAAGACATACAAATGAAATTGCCAGTTATTTTTAATTTTTGCCAGTGGAAAATTTATCAACTGGCAAAAAATTGCCAGTGCAATTTTCTTCTAAATTCGGACCCTGAGGATTGAAGATGATTAGCCACTGACATGCACATGTCTGCCTGGGGAGGGTTACCTGATGCATGTGGCACTTCACCCCCCCAAAAAGGTACATGTAATGGCCCATTATGTGCAGAAAGTGAAAGTTGAAAATCTAAAATAAGAATTTTGAAATATTATAGTGGGCCCAAATGGCTTAATTTTACCTAGTCCTTTATGTTTATTTTTATGTTTATCATCTGGTTTATTATGCTCTCTTATTTTGTTGTTATATTTCTGAATATTTTATTAATTTATTATCTTGATTTGATATTTTATTTAATGTTGTAAGTAATTAGTTAATAAGTAATAAAAAATGAAATAAAAGTAAATGAATAATAAAAAAAATGTGTTTTGTTATTACTGTAGTGCGAAAAAAACGCACTGTGAAAAATCTCCCACTCACACAACCCAATATCCCACTTTGGGAGCACAGATCTCCCACTTTCAGACCGAATAAAGTTCACAGGTCTGTACTTGGGTACGTTTGACCTCAAAACTGGGTACATTTTGACCCCAAAAAATGGGTACATTTTGGTTTGGGTACGTTTTGACTCACTCCCCCTTGGAATTAATCAATGTAATACTGAAACATTGCTGAATGCGGAGTTAAAATGCATTTGTATATTTAAAAACTCTTTCTTGATGAAACCCATGATAAATAATATCATAAAGTCATAGACCTATAATTATGAAATATACAATTACACAATTTTGCACAAATTCTACATAGTATGAAGTTTGGACCCATTGTTTTGGTGCTCAGACCCACTGATTAGAAAGATGTGCACCATTTGACCAGTAGTACATGGATTTCTAGATTAATCTCTATTTTCTGTGACTTTGTGATGAAAACACAGAATATTATGCATTTCATTGCAACTGACCAATAAAAATATATAAAAAAAACATGCTGATAACTGTAACCTACCGATAATTTTAGCACTTGATCTAGATAAATTCTTAATTTATCTGTTGAAAGGCTTAGACCCACGATAATAGATCCCCACAGGATAATTTTGAACATTTTCAATATGACGTGTTTTGCCACAGAAAGAAAATATCACAAAACACCAGGCTTCTAAAAAATTATGCAAGTATTAATAATCTATTTATCAATAACAGGTTATCCACAGAGTTTTATTCCTTCTAAATTTACGCTTTTGATTTTTTTTATCTAAATTGTTTCACCCAAAATTGATGTAAATTTAGATAAATGAAGTAAAATAAAGTTAGTCAAAAACATCCAATTAATCTGTACAAAAGAAGCAATTGCAATACCAGAAAACAACTTCAGAAAAGTAATTATAAAGTTAGGAGGCACGGTATCTTAGATTATTACTTACAGACTCGACTGTTTTGACTGAGATTTTTCTGCCTGACTGTATATAATGTGTTATTGGAGGGAAGTAAGCTCTTCAAAATGTAGAATGGTTATATGTTGCAGAGGACAAGGGGGGAAACCCGGGATCGCCTTTAGAAAAACCGGGATCCGGGATAGTGGCCCCGGGATCGGACCACCTGCCATAGGTGTCAATACATATCTAGATATTCCGAAACGTATTTAGGGATCATTTTGGTCCTATGATTTTTCAAGATTCACAGTACTGAAATTAACTACACAGGATCAAACTAAAACGACCAGATAATAAAGTGTAAATACTTTATAACCATGATATATCCTCAAGTGCCCAAACTGCGCCCATCTAAGATTTAATTAGGAAATGCAACATTAATAAAATACATAGAATAAAAACTGCTCACTTACCAATTAATTCTATCAAATTCACATTGATACCTCAAAATAATTCTTTTATAAATAATTATTCACTCGAAAATAACATTTAATACATTACGAGTTAAATATTATGTCATCATTTTGTGTGGTCCTATAGCAGTTGCGAATTGTACACATATGACTTCCATTAATAAATATATAAACACAGCAGATGGAATTTCCGAGATACTTTTATTTAAAAAAATTGAGTGTAAAAGGGCCATTCTGCGTGGAAATCATTTTGTATTAAGAAAAAACACATAAAAAGGGTGGTGCGAGATGAAATTTGCAATAATTATCAGTTTGAATCAAAATTTCGTACAAAAATCATCTGAGTTTATTTACAGAAACATAGTAAAAAAAAATCTTTCAGTCGCTTACACGCGTGATAAAATCTAGCAAGACTACGATAAAAAGGGGCAGGTGGTGGAGTTAGGACAGGGGCGCAGTTAGGACCTCCGACGATATTTAGAGATTTGTGATTTAAATGAATTTTCAACACTTAGGTCGGTCATATGTGTGTATGGAGGGAGTGTGTATATAGAGTCCCTGGAATATAGTAAACATTGCTGCTAGAAACATTTTTGGACATTCGGACAGACTGTATTGAAATATTCACGGGACCGAAATAGGTCAATCAGGTCAGACAGACAGGCACTTTTCGGAATGTATACACAATATAGATCTGCACATGTCTTCTACTCTTAACAATTTCTCTTAATATATGCTATATGTGTTAAATTATAGTATACCTTTAGCAATATGAAACTTATTATCAAAAATGTGCCAAAGATATTTTTTTCCATTTTAAAAATGAATATTGTTTCAATTGTTATAGGTGTTTATTGTTGTTGTTGTTATTTTTAATAAATGTAATTTATCAAATCCATTGCTCTTATCTATATATTCTAGGCTGCTTTTTACCAATCAATCGTCATTATTTTTTCTTGATTAAGTACCTGTTTTAATATTTATAATTTATTTTCAAACGATCATAATTTATCATATAGAGTATTAGCTACAGTTGTCTTTCATTGTCTATTTCATCTTTGATGAAATATTTGGCATATGATATAATTATGATGATAATATCAACTATGTCAGGTAACACTATGAAAGGACCAAAGAGGAAATAAGAGTTTTCGGTAACTCTTTTCTGTGTCATCCTTAACATATTTTGTTTGATGACATAGCTATATGTATGCATACACTTGTTAATAGTAATCATATGTTATGATATGTATATGCCATGCAATTGTATATTATTATGTTGAATAAAATATATCTATCTAGGCCTGGATATCGATTCCTGGAATCTGGTACATATTTTGATTGTTTTGGACTTAATTTGCGAGCTATACTTTTAATACCAAGTCATTATATACTTATATGAACTCACTGTATCGTATAAAGGTGGCGTGACATTCAAAAATCAATGCAATTTAATTTATGAACATTATGAAAAATACATGGTATTTCACATTATGTTTAAGTATTTGTTTTACAGAACAGAATAGAATATAAACATTTATTAAGTTTAGTGAGTGTCTTTCTCACTAGAAGTGTCACCAGCCATTTCAAATGTAGTGATGTTTACCAAACACCAATAAAACGGCACGGTGCATAACTTTATCGGCGGTCTCTCTGCAGAAATCGCTATATCGGCAGCCTCCCTGCATTTGCTACGGTCAATCTCTGCCATAAACAAAATGCGCGATGGACGGAGGGCTAAGAAAAGGTCAAGTGGTCACTTTAAACAGGTGAGTTGATCAAAATTAAGTATTGCACGAACATAAGATTATCTTATCTGTATATATGCATGTTCACTTTTCAATTATTGATCAGCGACTACGCTCCGAAACTCGGATAAACAGTTGTCTTTTACTTAGCCCTCCGTCCATCTTGCATTTTGTTTATGGCAGAGAATGACCGTTGCGAACGCAGAGAGGCTGCCTATATAGCGACCGCCAATATAGTTATGCACCGTGAACTGCGTGAAATTCCCTACTTGTATATCGTGTCAGATACATTCTATTGGCTAATCTATTAATCTGTTCAACCTCTCTCTCTCACCTATTCGTATGTAATCCTGGTTCATGGATTATATCATTTATATATGGTACCTCTTGTCATATACATTATTATGCGCTGAGTGAAATAAACTTGCAAATATACACAGACTGCATATGACAATCAGATACGAACATTCCAAATCACAGCAGGTATCATCATTACCACCACTATCATCGAAACTTCATTCTACTATTTAGACACCAAGACAACAATATCAACATTTTTCTTAATTTTCATCATTTGATATTTAAATAAAGAGACATAACAGTTAAATATACGATACGATACGCATATGGGGGTTCTACGATATATAGACTTCATTCCCCGCCTTAAGACTTTAAATATCACTGAAATAGCTCTCTTAAGAATTTATATCGCAGAATTCTACGATACATGTGTATTTTACTGACACAGTAAAACTGTAAAATATCATATATTTCAACAACTGTTCGGTCATATATTTGCATCTTACTCAATCTTACAATCTCTTGCCTCCAGGGTTTCATTACTTCTGTATATCTATGTATTAGTCTAATTGCATCTCCACCACATGATAAGCAGATTTGGTATTTTGCTGTGGTGCCTTTGCCACATCTCAGACATGGAACTATTTCACTTTTGTTATGTTTTATGATATAATTATGAACTTTACAATAAACAGAGTTCCTTACTGGTTTACTTTTACACAGCTCATTTGAACCTCGTGAGTGGTAAGGGTGACGGTTTGGGTGTAAACAAACGGGCGCCATTTTGTTGACCTAGTTTCTATTTTTAGTAACAGGTGGCCATCTTTGTTACTAATTATAGTGCCTCATTTGCATATAAGCATTTTAGGCATGACGTGTAGTGGCAATGTTGTAGGCGGCCATTTTATTTCTTATGTGTGTATTGCGCATGCGTGGTAGCCATTTTGGATTATAGTATGACATCCTGAGCTATATTTAGAATGACATCATTATCTATAGTTAGAATGACCTTATCGGTAGAATGACTTCATGTTTGTCTCAATGATGTACAGAGCTGACTTGTACATTCGACCTAGGGCTTGATCACGGGCATTGAGGGTCAGGTCCTTAGCCCTAGGCGGAGACTCATGGTGTACAATGGGCAATTCAAACACCGTATGAGAAAGAAAATGGCAGCAATAAATAGAAAATACAATTGGTAAAATCACAACTTTAAAAAAAGGGGAACAAAATACATTTAAATAAGTAAGAATAAATTTATAAATGTGTAATATAGAAAATAATATAAGAAAAACTCAATAAATACATAAGTCAAAATAAAATGATACATTACTCTCAAAGAGAAACACTTGTGATGTGAACAGTTCCCTATCTCCAAAGAGAATTAATACATTTCCGGTAACTACAATAATGTGTATTCCATTTTTGGTCAAAGTGTTTCCGGTCTCTGTTTTTAGTCCAAAGCGTGAGAACGTACTCTGTGTTCATGGGAACCCTACTGAGAAATGCCATTCACCTTTACCCAACACCGGATCTCCGGTATGAACATGAAGTGGCATCCAGCTGTGAAAGTCATTAAATGCATGGATCGGAAGAATCATGTCTGAACATGTACCCTGTGATCACGGGAACCCTACTGAGAAAGTTATTTACTTTTCCCCAACACTGGATCTTCGGAATGAGCATAAAGTGGCTTCCAGCTGTGAAAGTCATTAAATGCATGGATCTGAAGAATCATGTCTAACATGTACTCTGTGATCATGGGAACCCTGCTGTGAAAGTTATTCACTTTTCCCCCACAACCGGGTCTTCGGTATGAACATGAAGTGGCACCCAGCTGTGTAAGTCATTAAATGCATGGCCTTTTTTCTGCTCTAACATTTAGTCATTTGAGTATAGGAAATTTATTATTTTGATTTTAGAAATCAGTATATTGATATTGTTTTAGTGCGAATTAAGTCTAAACACATGATTGATCCGATATTGATTATTTATCGATTTTTGTTCAAAGTCAAAAATCATTATTTTCTCTTTTTTTCCTACTAACACTTAGTCATCTGAGAATACAAATAGTAAGTAGCTTAAAAAAATCTGTTGATTTGATTTTCAATCGAATTATTGTCAATTATCGATTTCATTGATTTCCCACTTTTAAAGAGTTGGTTGTTTTGAGGATCATGTTGTCAAAGAAAACAAACACATTTTAATCTGTTACTAATTTCATTTTGCAATGCAATTCGCTTTAATATGCACACATTTTCTGTTCTACAATTATATTGTCCTTAGTCTCAAACATAGAAGGTTGAATTGACCGGAATTCCTGGTAGTCGAAATCTTTTGTTTGATTTTACAGGGGAAGTCATATTCTGCCGTTTCATGGAAGTAGACTTTCTTTCCCTTGGTGGAGAGTCTTGTCTCTTGAGTTCTGACTTGGCCAATTCTACCGCTTGTGCCACAGGGGTAACATATTGAATGGTCGGTTCTTTAGACGTGCCACCAGTCTGTATTTTTTCTACAACGTAGTTTCCTTTATGATTAGGACGTAGTTTTCCCTCGGCCATGAGGCGAAAATGTTGTGACCATCTGTCTATGTTCATTATTAGTTTTTATTTATGTCTATTAGTCTTCTCCCCTTATAAACTTATTCATCATCATCATCATCATCATCATCGTCATCATCATCACTAGATTCCGAATCTATCTCTCAGTGACCAATGACCTCGTCGAACCAATGATTGTACTTTTTCAATACTCGTTTAATCACTTCCTTTTTATTGTCTGAATCCAAAATTTCTCAAAGAATTTTCTGATGAACGACGCTTCCTTCTAGTTGAGCCGCTGTTCTCAAAAAAAATCTGTATACATTCACATGAATTCTTTTTTTATCGTCTTCAAAGACAAACTCGTAGGCTTTTGAACGGGCTTTCTGTTTCCTTCATTTCATTATTCGTAGTATTTTTCATCACAAATTGTTTCCGTTTTCTCACAAACTTTTTTGGCTAAGGGTTCGAAATATTCATTTATATCTTCAATGTAGCCTTGTTCGTTATTAGAACTTCATTATCAGAACCATCATCGCAGGTGATCCAACCTCGACGGCCTACTTTACTCTTAGGCTCATCTTCATTATGTTCAGCTTTTCTTTTCAACATCGCTGGGCACCATGTTCTGACATGTTTTTGTAAGTTACTTATGTCCGAAAACATAGAACCGCATTCGTCGCAAGAAATAATGATGTTTTGCAAAGTCTCGACTAGAACAGTATCCTGTCTCTGTATATCGTTTGGTGGTTCCATTCTACAATCTGTTTTTCTTATAAATTCCATCACATTTGTGCGCATGCGCAGTGAAGCCGGTGTAAGTGGCTTTAAATCTACGAGTAGATAGATAGCCATAGGGATGACTAACAGCCTTTTCAAAAGGTTTTAACAGTTCTTGGGGGTTACTGGGGTAAATTTGTCGGGCAAGGGTCATAATTTGTTGTCTGTCTACAGGGTTGTTAAATAATACTAGATAATGGCAATTTCGTCTCTGGGTAGGATCTTTGCTGAAATACAGGTTTTGGTTGAGAGCGATGACAGACAGATTTCGATGGTGGCTACCTTCCGTGAATAAATCGGTCATTCGTTAGTCTTTCACCGCTTCCGTAGTCATGTCATCTAATATGATCACATTTCTGACTCTAGGGTCCAAAAAGTCATCTTTTTCCAGATTAAAAGGTACTCCTTTTTTTGAATTCTACTTCCGGACTTTTTTTGTATTTCGTCATACAACGGTTGCCATCTCTTGTATAACCAGATAATACGTTGTGGAGTGGGATGAAGTTTTTCATAAGCCCTCTGTAGTAGCTGTGATACGAAATAAGTTTTACCGCAAGAGGTCGGTCCGCTGACCATATACGTAAAGGGATGTTGAAAAACAAATTCCTGTCCATTAGTTAATGTTGATGGAGGTATTTCCCTAACTTTCTTCTGTGTCTGTACTCCCTGAAGTATCGAACCTCCTCCTTGAGGAGGAGAAAGAGGATGAACTCCTCCTTCCTGAGTCAATTCCGGAGGAGGAGGCGTTTCATTGACTGTCTTTCCATTTCCATGTTTAAATGCACAATGTCTTAACATATTGTCCCTTCTTGTGAATACTTGTTCACACTCTTAACACTTTATAGAAAACTAACTTATGAACTGAAAAAGGAGGCACTTCCCCTTATAAGTTTTTTAGACTTTGATCCTGCTTGTTCTTATATTAATCAGTGTTCACACATCTCTAGATCCGGCTCTGAAAATCCCTCGTCGAAGTTCATGAAATTGTCCATCTTAGAGGAGAATAGACCAGTATTCCACATTATGTACAAATTTCATATTTTCAAGTCATACTGAATCTCCACATTGTTAAATTCCATGTTGTTAGCCTGAGTGTCAAAACTTGTATGACTGATATGATTTTCATATGTTTTTTATACCCTCGAAGTTCAAACTGATAAAGAAAGAGTCAGTTTCCCTTAGAATGTCCTCATTTCCGGTTTTAAAGAATCATGGACTTCCGGTAAAGAGAATTCATTGTATACATTTCACTTAGAGCTTTTTATAGCTATAATAATATTTAAATCGATGGAAAACTAAGGAAAATAGGGTCATTTTTACATTTGATGACGTCATTTCCGGTTTTAAAGGCTCATGGACTTCCGGTTAACAGATTTCAAAGTATAGATCTCACTTAGAGCTTACCAAAGTAATAAAAAAATTCAAATCGTTTACCAACTTAGGCAGATAGAATCATTTTTACATAGAATGACGTCATTTCCGGTTTTTTATTTATCATGGACCTCCGGTAAAGGAGTTAAAAGTAAAGATTTCACTTAGAGCTTTTCAAAGCTATAAAAATATTTAGATCGGATAACAACTAAGGAAGATAGAGTCATTTTTACATTTGATGACGTTATTTCCGGTTTTTATACATCATTAACTTCCGGTTAAGAGAGTTCAAAGTAAAGATTTCACTTTGAGCTTTCCATAGCTATGAAAATGATTCAAATCGGTTAACAAATAAGGGAGATATTACCTTTTAACATTGTACTTTTTAAAAAAGGGGGGAAATCAATAAAATCGATAATTGACAATAATTCGATTAAAAATCAAAACAACAGATTTATTTTGAAGCTGCTTACTATTTGTATGCTCAAATGACTAAATGTTAGTGAAAAAAAGGAAAAAAATGATTTTTGTATTATACTTATAAAATCGATAATTAATCAATATCGGATCAATCATATATTTAGACTTAATTTTGCACTTAAACAATATAAAAAAATGTGTTCTAAAAATCAAAATAACATTATTCGTATACTCAAATGACTAAATGTTAGAGCAGAAAAAGGAAATATTGTTTTTTGTATATATAATCGATAATTAATCCATATTGGATCATTCATGTGTTTAGACTAAATTCGGACAAAAACAATATCAATAAATTGATTTCTGAAATCAAAATAACAAAATTCGTTCAATGTTTTATACTTATATACGAATGGTATATAATTTGGTAAACTGAAAGAGGTAATGTCTTTTTAATTAGTTCCCTGCTGACACGGTCCAAGCTCTTTCACCTCGCTCTAGGATTATGTCGATTATACACAAACATGTATTTTAAGTTAAAATCGAGTAGCCCAAAACATACCTTTTGTTCACACACACATCATAAAACATAATCTTTTTCACGCGATGAGTACACAGTTTTTTTCTCTATGAATGTTCTTAGAATGATAAGTTGGAATCTTTTGTGCTGAAAACTAATGGATATACATGTCATTAACTTTTTGGAAATTCTGTTGTGTGATATAAAAATGGATACTGAGGAAAAAAAGGGGGGATTTATATATTAAAAAGTTTACCTTACTCGGTATGTCCATTTCATTTGTGTGTGATCCAATACGCCTCATAGGTTCATGGAGTAAAAATGATAGCTGGTTGTTGTGCAATGTCACGCCTATTCATGGAATGAAACGTCATTGGTTACGATTTTGCATTTCTTTTCTGATTGGTTGTTGATCTCAGTCTTTGTTATTTTTAGACAACATGTCTAGACATGTTCAATCAACATAAAATGAAGACATTGCATTGGTTCAAATTGTAAACCAGTTATTTCTGGTTTACTCTAGTTGTACATTGGAAATACATTTCCAAGAATAATTACCGGAAATACTATGACTTAAAATGGTATATCACGTGTGATGTGAGAGAGAGAATAACATGAAAATGTATTTGTGTATACACATGTATACATGTACGTGCTCATGTACTTCATTAAATTTGATTCAAGTTTAAGTATGAGAATGTGCTTATATAATCATATACAAACTCCCCAGAAATTAAGAGAGAGAGAGAATTAAACAAATGGAGGTCAATAAGTGTGTTACTCCAGATTCAAAGTAAAACGTATTCATGCATGGTAGGTAAGATGTTTTTTCTTTCTGTTGTTATACAGTCACTGTGCATGTGATTATGAAATGTACTGGTGCCTGCTTTATATGATTTCAATATTCGCAAGTCATTATGTTGAAATAACGTGTACAGACATGTGAAATAACGTGTACAGACATGTTGAAAAATAATGTTCCATGGCCTACACGTCTGATTTCAGAGAATTGATCTTTATTTCTGATTGTTTCATGTTGAAATAACGTGTACAGACATGTTTAAAAATGATGTTCCATGCCCTACACGTCCGAGTTCAGGGGAAATGATCTTTATTTCTAATTGTTTCATGTTGAAATAACGTGTACAGACATGTTCAAAAATTGTGTTCCAATTTTGTTTGATATAGTTTTATTATATTTACTTATTGCGTGTATAGTCCATATGTTCTTTTTATTTATTGTATGATGATCATATGTTAAACTTTTGATATCATTATTGTTTTAAGACTTTGTATAATCCCCGTCTAGGGCTGAGGACCTGACCCTCAATGTCCGCGATTAAGCCCTATGACTGAATATACAAGTCAGCTCTGTATATTATTGGGACTATCAATACCTCATAATCAAAAGCACCGCCATACAATTTCAATATGGCCGCCACGCTATACAAACAGTAGAGTCTAAACTAAAATGACCACCTACGCATATGACTTTTCTTTGTGTTTGTTTTCTTTGACAACAGGATCCTCAAAACAATCAACTCTTTAAAAAATGGGAAATCAATGAAATCGATAATTGACAATAATTCGATTGAAATTCAAATCAACAGATTTTTTAAGCTACTTACTATTTGTATGCTCAAATGACTAAATGTTAGTGGGAAAAAAAGGAAAATATTGATTTTTGAATTAAAATAAAAATCTATAATAAATCAATATCAGATCAAGCATGTGTTTAGACTTTATTTGCACTAAAACAATATCAAATAAATGTCTAAAATCAAAATAATAAAATTTCTATACTCAAATGACTAAATCTTAGAGCAGAAAATAGGCCATGCATTTAATGACTTACACAGCTGGTTGCCACTTCATGTTCATACTGAAGATCCGGTTGTGGGGGAAAAGTGACTAACTTTCACAGCAGGGTTCCCATGATCACAGAGTACATGTTCAGACATGATTCTTCAGATCCATGCATTTAATGTCTTTAACACTTTATGTTCATACCAAAGATCCGGTGTTGGGGAAAAGTTAATAACTTTCACAGAAGGGTTCCTGTGGTTCAGACATGATTCTTCCGATCCATGCATTTAATGACTTTCACAGCTGAATGCCACTTCATGTTCATACTGGAGATCCGGTGTTGGGGAAAAGTGAATGGCATTTCTCAGTGAGGTACGTTCCCATGCTTTGGACTAAAAATGAGACCGGAAACACTTTGACCAAAAATTGAAAACACATTATAGTAGTTACCGGAAATGTATTAATTCTCTTTGGAGATAGGGAACTGTTCACATCGTAAGTGTTTCTCTTTAAGAGTAATGTATCATTTTATTTTGACTTAAGCATTTATTGAGTTCTTCTAATATTATTTTCTATATTACATATTTATACATTTAATCTTACTTATTTAAATGTATTTTGTTCCCCCTTTTTTAAAGTAGTGATTTTACCAATCGTATTTTCTATTTATTGCTGCCATTTTTTTTCTCATACGGTGTTTGAATTCTCCATTGTACACAATGAGTCTCCGCCTAGGGCTAAGAACCTGACCCTCAATGCCCGTGATCAAGCCCTAGGTCGAATGTAGATCATGATGTCATTTTAAATATAGCTCATGATGTCATACTATAATCCAAAATGGCCACCAAGCATGCGCAATACACATATAAGAAATAAAATGGCCGCCTACAACATGGCCACTACGCGTCATGCCCTAAAATGCTTATTTGCAAATGAGGTATTATAAATAGTAACAAAGATGCCCGCCTGTTACTAAAAATAGAAACTAGGTCAACAAAATGGCGCCCGTTTTTTTAAACCCACACGTCACCATTACTATTCTCGTGGTACCATAGCATATTGGAATTCCATGTTATTGTTTTTATATACTTGCATATTTGTTTTCTTTAATTTATTTTTTCATATCTAAAAAATATGGTACATCAAAAAGGAAACAGAATGAGTGCCAATGTAGAGAAATTTTTACAATTACATAGTGAAGGGAGCATCGATGATACAGCATTGAACAAAACTCTGAATGCTTTGAAGGAACCTGAGATAAAGCCTTGGAAAGTCTAAGGAGGAGACGAAGCGAAAAGAACAAGAGGAAGAGAGCCAAAAATTAAAACCGATTGATAAACCATTATGCAACTATTTCAAAACATATGAAATAAATGCACATAAATATAAAGATCCAGTATCTTGTTTGATGATAAAAAGTCTGTCGTAAGAAACCAATTCAAGAAAGATATTAAAGAATATAATGGTATTAAGTTTTCAATTGGATTGTCTATAAAAAAAATTCATAATTTTTTTTTCATGGGGAACTAAATGGTGAGAGAAAAGAATTTACAGGTCCAAAACATTGAGACCAGAGTGCTGTCCTTGATGATACAAAAGTAAATGAACTCTATGATGATCAAGTTGCGTATTTACAAACATGGATTGAGAAATTCAGTAACACAGCTACTGGTTTAGAGATTGACCATTGCATCAAGCTATATTTGAATATCGCAAAATATAAAGGTTCATCTTACATACTATTACCAGATGCACTTGCAAATAAAAAAGCAATAATAAATGTAAAGAACAAGGATGACAGATGTTTAGAGTGGGCATTAAAATCAGCTTAATATCCAGCTAAAAATAACACGATTAACATATATAGTTATACCAAATGTCCAGATTTAAACATGGATGGGATAGATTTTCCCACACCCATCTCTCAAATACCAAAGGTAGACAAACAAAATAATCTTGCAATAAATGTCTATGGATACACACTATCAAAGAAATTGCATAAAGTAACCATCTTTCCAGATTTCATATCTGATTAAACAGGGGAACTGCAAATAATTAATACTCATTATTACAGAAGATATGGAAGTTGATAATATTTCCGATGATACAGATGAAGAAGAAGGAAATGAAGACGAAAACTATGATGCTGATGCAGAGCTTAATAAAGAAACAAAATACCATTACAGTTGGATAAAGAATCTTAATATATTATTGTATGACCAAAACAAACATAAGGAGAAATCACACTTCTCTATGGGTTCTCACGAGAAGATCTAACAAAACACAAAGACTGTGAAGGTATAAACAAGTCTTCAACAAGAATAGAAATGCCATCAAAAGGCAGAAACTATATCAAATTCAAAAACCATCAAAACCAAATGCCTGTTCCATTTTTAATATACGCCGATTTTGAAAGTATCATCAAATCAAGAACAGAACAAAACAAAAAGGAGATAGATCTTAAAAAAAAAGTGAACAACGAAGCTTGTGGTTTTGGGTACCAAGTTGTGAGATATGATGGTTAAGCATACAAACCAGTTATCTACAGAGGTAAAGATGTTGCTGAAGTTTTCTTAAACCATTTAGAATGTGAAGTAGAGAACATCAATAACATATTTAAACATCCCAAACCATTAATCAAGGCAGAACAAAATAATATAGACTATGAAAATACTACAAACTGTTGGATATGTGAACAAGAATTATGTACTAGCCAAAACAATCGAAAAGTAAAATACCACTGTCATTTCACTGGTGAATACAGGGGTGCAACACACAAATCCTGCAATCTCAAACTTGTCATCAAACCAAATAAAACTAAAATCTCTGTTGTCTTTCACAATCTAAAAGGATGTGATAGTCACTTTATAATGCAAAAGGTACATAAGGCAAGTGGAACTATAACTTGTATTGCAAATAATACAGAGAAGTACATCTCATTCAGTATAGCACAACTGAAATTCTTAGATAGTTTCCAGTTCATGGCTTCTTCACTAGAAAAAATAGTTGATGCAACAGACAAGTCTGATTCTAAACCAACAAAGACTGAGTTTGGTGATAAGACAGATGTAACTCTTTGCATAGGCATTTATCCATATGAATATATTGACAGTCAAGAAAGATTTGATGAAACGCAATTATCACCTATAGAAAGGTTTTATAGCCGTCTTTCAGGTGAAAGCATCAATCAAAAAAATTATGGACTTGCTCAAATTGTCTAGAAGACCTATGATTGCAAAACACTCGGTGATTATCATGACTTGCACCTCAAAACAGATGCTCTTCTAAAATACAATATACACATATAGACTTAGAACTTTTAACAAATCTTGATATGCATCTTTTCATCGAAAAAGCAATGGGAGGAAGAATTAGTATGGTGTCAAAAAGACATGCTAAAGCAAACAATCCACTCATTGCAGATTATGATGATGCTAAATATAATAAGTACATTATGTATGATGATGCAAACAACTTATATGGTCATGCAATGGGCCAACCACTTCCATACGGTGGTTTCAAAGTAGGCAAAAGAGAAAAAGGGAAAGGTCGGATATATGAAGTGGATTTGGAATATCCTAAACACCTACATAAAGAACATAATGACTATACACTTGCACCTGAAAAGCTTGCAGTGAAAATGGAGTGGCTTTCAGAATATCAAACAGAACTACCTGACAACAACAGTGTCTGAAACACTGAGAAATTAGTTCCTAATCTAATGGAAAAGAAGAAATATGTAGTACATCACAAAAACCTGCAATTTTATTTGAAACTTGGTATGAAACTGAAGAAAGTCCAAAGAATATTGGAATTTGATGAAAAACCTTAGATGGAACCATACATCGTCTAAACACAGAGCTCCGTAAAAAAGCCAAGTCAGCATTTGCTAAAGATTTTCATAAGCTTATGAATAACTCAATGTTCGGAAAAACAATGGAAAACCTACGCAAACGAGTAGATATAAAGCTTGTAAAAACAGATGACACTCAAAATGAGAAACTCCGCAAAATAATAGCCAAACCAAAATTCAACAGACGTGTTAAATTCTCTGATGAACTGTCAGCAATACACGTCAACAAAAGAAAACTAATTCTAAACAAACCAATCTATGTATGTTTCTGTTTTAGACCTATCCAAACATTACATGTATGACTAGTATTACAACAAACTAAAAAAGAAATACGGCGAAAACTGCACCCTGCTGCACACCGACACTGACAGTCTGTTGGTTGACATCAAAACAAAAGATGCTTACAAAGACATGTCTGAGATGAAAGATAAATATAACTTCTCTGATTATCCAAAAGACCATCCACTACATGATGTATCAAACAAAAAAGTAATAGTTAAATCAAAGACGAATGTTCTGGTGTTCTAATAGCAGAATATGTTGGTCTGTGTCCTAAGCTATACTCGATATTAAGAGCAAATGAACAAATTATTAAGAAAGCAAAAGGTGTTGAAATATGTTATCAAGGTGATGAAATATGTTGGTCTGTTTGTTTCTAAGAGAAGGCATTTTATAGTTTTGCATTCTAGTAGCCATGGCAACAAAAGTTCTTCATGATCCAACCAATGGTTTCAGAAGTAAAGATTTTTTTTTGTTTTTCTTATATAGTTCCATACAAAATCTGGGTGTGGTCCTGGGAGTGTCCTCATGTAAACCCTGATGCACATTTTTGTTGATAGTGTTGAGGCACCAGAAGGTGATCCTATGTACCAAATATCAAATTTGTAGGTCTGTATGTTTATGTAAGTTATGCTTTCTGATGGCAACCAAAGTTCTTCATGAAATTCAAGAAAAATTAGAAATTAGCCTAAGGCTAACATAAGTATCATTTTATTTAAATATGGTGAAAATCCATGGATTAGTTTTGGAAGAGAAGTTTTTTTCAAGAATTCCCTATATAGTTCTATATAAAAATCCGGGTGTGGCCATGGGCGTGGCCCATTGTGACCCCAGGGTTAAAAATTGCACTGATGTTGCCGTGGGAACCAGGGTTTTTCATGGAAAAAAAATGCATTAGGCCATCATAAGTATCATTTTGGTAAAATCTGATGAAAATCCATTTTGTAGTTTAATAGGAGAAGATTGTTAAAATTGTTGAGGCACAACAACACAATTTGTGTCTTCTGGTTGCCATGGCAAACAAAGTTCTTCATGAAATTGAATAAGAAAATAGGAATTAGACTGAGGCTTACATAAGTATCATTTTAGTGAAAATTGGTGAAAATCCATAGAGTGGTTTTGGAATAGAAGATTTTTCAAGAATTCCTTATATAGTTTTATAAAAAAAAAATCCGAGTGTGGCCCATTGTAACACCAGGAGCACAAATTTTGCACTGATGTTGAGGCAACATGAGCTAATGCTATGTATTAAATATCAAATCTGTAGGTCTATATATTTCTAAAAAAAAAGGGCATTTTAAAGATTTTATCTTCTGGTTGCCATGGCAACGAGAGTTTTTCAAAAAGGAATTTGCATTAGGTTATCATAAGCATCATTTTGGCAAAATTTTATGTAAATTCATTGGTAGTTTCAGAGGAGAAGATTGTTGAAATTGTTGACGCACGACGAACGACGGACAATCAAGTGATCACAAAAGCTTACCCTGAGCTTTGCTCCGGTGAGCTAAAAATGTCAAAACCAGCAAATAAAGCAAATAAGACTGATATAGAATTCGATTAAATCACAACAGAAGAATTTGATGAACTGCCCAAAGAGCAAAGTCAATATGATACAAAGAAATGGACTGATTTAGAAATAAATACAATCTATTCAATCACTACTTACTGAACAGTTGAAACATACAATGGAGAAGGTGCAATTATAACGCTCATATACAATGGATATGTTTGATATCCTTCTCATCTTGCCAGTAAGATAAGCGATAAAGAACCACCTTTTTAGCTCACCTGAGCAAAGCTCAGGGTGAGCTTTTGGGATACTTGATTGTCCGTCGGCCGTCGTCCGTCGTCCGTCAACAATTTGATGTTTACACACTAGAGGCCACAATTTTGATCCAATCTTCCTCAAACTTAGTCAGAATGTTTGTCTTGATGATATCTTGAACCCTTTCGAAAATGGGTCAGGTTGGATCAAAAAGTAGGTCAGTAGGTCAAATCTTAGAAAAATCTTGTAGTCCGTCAACAATTTTGATGTTTACACACTAGAGGCCACAATTTTGATCCAATCTTCCTCAAACTTGGTCAGAATGTTAGTCTTGATGATATCTTGAACCCTTTCGAAAATGGGTCAGGTCGGATCAAAAAGTAGGTCAGTAGGTCAAATCTTAGAAAAATATTGTTTACACACTAGAGGCCACAATTTTGATCCAATCTTCCTCAAACTTGGTCAGAATGTTTGTCTTGATGATATCTTGAACCCTTTCGAAAATGGGTCAGGTTGGATCAAAAAGTAGGTCAGTAGGTCAAATCTGAGAAAAATCTTGTTTACACACTAGAGGCCACAATTTTGATCCAATCTTCCTCAAACTTGGTCAGAATGTTTGTCTTGATGATATCTTGAACCCTTTCGAAAATGGGTCAGGTTGGATCAAAAAGTAGGTCAGTAGGTCAAATCTTAGAAAAATCTTGTTTACACACTAGAGGCCACAATTTTGATCCAATCTTCCTCAAACTTGGTCAGAATGTTTGTCTTGATGATATCTTGAACCCTTTCGAAAATGGGTCAGGTTGGATCAAAAAGTAGGTCAGTAGGTCAAATCTTAGAAAAATCTTGTTTACACACTAGAGGCCACAATTTTGATCCAATCTTCCTCAAACTTGGTCAGAATGTTTGTCTTGATGATATCTTGAACCCTTTCGAAAATGGGTCAGGTTGGATCAAAAAGTAGGTCAGTAGGTCAAATCTTAGAAAAATCTTGTTTACACACTAGAGGCCACAATTTTGATCCAATCTTCCTCAAACTTGGTCAGAATGTTTGTCTTGATGATATCTTGAACCCTTTCGAAAATGGGTCAGGTTGGACCGAAAAGTAGGTCAATAGGTCAAATCTTAGAAAAATCTTGTTTACACACTAAAGGCCACAGTTTTGATGCAATCTTCCTCAAACTTGGTCAGATTGTTTGTCATGATGATATCTCGAACCAGTTTGAAAATGGGTGGGGCTGGATAGAAATGTAGGTCAGTAGGTCAAATCTTAGAAAGATCTTGTTTATACTCTGAGGGCAACATTTTTGGTCCAATCATCCTCAAACTTTGGCAGAATGTTTGTCATGATGATATCTTTTGTGGATGGGGTCAGAAAATTCCTGAACATTGTTTCACCTCATCATCTTAATTCTAAAGCAATCTGTTTTGTACAGGCAATGAATGATACTTTTCTCAGGTGAGCGATCTAGGGCCATCTTGGCCCTCTTGTTATATTACCACTTGGTCTTAAGCCTTGCAGGATAAAAAAATATATCATGCATATGATTTGGATTTTCCAAAGAAAACTAGAAACAATATGCCGCGTGACTATGTCAAAAACTAAGTTTTGTTTGTTTTTGTTTTTTCCTCTTTTTTTTTGGCCTACAACAACGTATACGCTGCGTATCCAGTTAATGTCATGCCTAGCACAATAAATAACATCTCTCTATTCTGATGGTCTGGTGATGGTGTATAGAAATCACTCGCCTTTGGCTCAGGACGTAAAGTGTCCAATTGTTTTCCAGTTGTATAATAATACCGCTTCATTGCTTGGTCAAATGTTTGCACTGCGTGATGCTCTTTTTGTATCTGTTCATTTACGAAATCCAATCTTTCTTTTCTGTTCTTATTCAAAGCAACTTGTGCTGCTTCTAACTATTCTACTGCTTGTCTTGTCTTTCCCTTTCTTCATCACGTTAACTTCCCATCTTTGAGAATAAATAATTGCTTCCTGAAAATGCTAATGCATTTACTAATGCGCCATCAACCATCATAGCTACCGCACTTGCAATTTTTCATATAAAGAAAATAAAATACAATAATTATTTCATAATATCAGCAGGAATTATACCTTGTTTAATTAACATGTCTCGTGTTGCCGTTATATATCTAAAGACAACATACCAATATCTCCCATATTAAAATCTACTTTGGGTGCTGTTCTCTTTAATACCTTCCAACTAAGTTCTGAATATCCAACTGTAAATAGTGTTTCCACTCCTGCGTGGTATAGCATGTTAGCAATTTGTTTTCTATCGATTGAGTAAAAAACATATCAAAGGGGTCATATTCTTTCGGTTGTGTATCAGTTATAAAAGCTTCATTGATTATTTCAGATTGTTTTACATGTTTGTTTTTATACACATACAACCCCAGCCCCGCAATGCCGATCATAATTAAGCAAAGTGATAAATACTTTTGTATACATTTATCTTTCTGTTGTTTTTGTTATTTCCATGACAGGCTGCTGCATCTTTCTTAACCTTTTTGCTTCTGCACCTTTTTTTTCTTGCTTCAACACGTTTAGGTTTTTTTGTCTTGCTTCAGATTTAATTTATTCACTTTCACTCATTATCTTTTATGGTATCAATATTTTCTACTTTTTTAAAAAAAAAAAAAATAATGTTTTGTCGTTGTCAGCATGGCAGTGAAAGGAGCCAGATACATCCTATATTTATAATACATCTCACAACAAACATTAGTCAAAGCATGATTCCAAATCTTCTATTAGCTTTAGAGGGTCAACTACATTGAAATACTTGGATACACCCATCACATACAAGTTGATAAACAATTCCCAAATGTCTTTGATATACCTGCACCCAGCCGTGCTTCATACCTGCAATTATTATACAATTATTATTAGGTTAAGTAGCATTGTTTCTATCTATTTATAATCATAACTACATTTCTGTAAGCATTGCTACATTTCCTAATAGCATTATCTAAAAAAAAAACATATACAAAAAAATGAAAATGGTGTTGTTGAGTCTTGAAGGAAATATTGGTGCTGGTAAAACCACATTATCAAATTTTATCAAAGAGATCATTAAAGTAATACCCGAGCCTGTTGAAGCGTGGGCTTCCTTTGTTAAAAATGCTTGCAATACATAGCCACATGGGTGTTGCAAAATCGGTTAACAAGTTTAACCACTGCATAACAGAACGATGCTGGGAAAGTAATAGAGGCATATTTACAGAGATGATGATAGAAAATGGTAAAATGGATACAGTAGAAGCGGCAAGTAGACGGATTTGAAGCAAAACATCCTGATATAGTGGAGAGAGTTGTATTAAAAGAGAATATCTAGAAGAGCTGGAAGCCAAAACGGAAGAATTTCTAAATGATAAACGTGTTCTCATTATTGATAATGACAATACTAGAAACACTAAAGAAGACTATGAATCTGTTTTAAACCAAATAGAGGCATTTATTAAACCTATTGAACTAACCAATAATCAGTAGGCTGGTCTGTCTTTTATATCAGTTTACGATGTTTTACTTGATAATGCTTCTTTTATTTTTTGTCTCTGACATCATTCTTTCGCAGTCAATTTTCAAAACTATCTCTATCTTTGGCGTAAAACGTGCATAATCATTTTGTTTGTTCTCTCAAATCTTTCAACACAGAATTATATCTCTGCGAAATAACCCATACTGATTGTTCTTCGTGTCTGCCAGAGAAAGCCAACTCTGATAACATGTTTTTTTTTCTTTGTTAATTCTTTTGTAGCACTGCAATCATCAATGATGTATAAAGTAGGAAAACCGGCATATTTATTGAAAAATATTCTCAACAGTTCTTGTATTTTTTCTTCCCCATTGATTACTGGATTTACGATTATAACATTTTTGTTCTTTGGCGATCTAACAAGAATGATGAGGATACAAAAAAAACCAATAGAAGGCAGAATTAAAGATTTGGAAGCAGAAAAAAGTGCTCGGCTGGAAGTGGTAAATATTTACAAAGAAGAACTAAGAAGTCAGGTAAATATAATAATATAATTAGGAAGACCATTATTAAGGTTTTAAAAGAAGACACCACACTGGGACAGAGACTGAGAACATATTTCTGAAAACAAGGTGTTACCATTATTAATTTTTTGACCGCTGTTGGTATGTATGATTATTGGTTTTATTGTTGAGGCTGTTCTTCTGTCTGGTGGTGCAAGAACACCTCCAAATAAACCATCATCAGGTGAAAGTGTGAAGGACTGGGTTAAAAAACAATTGTTAAACCTTGGAAAACTATTGGCTAATCTTGCTGGGAAAGTCGCAGCTGCTTTGCCAGGCGTAATTGGTTCCATTGTGTCTTGGTTGTTATCAACAACAGGTAAAGTTGCTAACTGGTTTGGAAAACAATTATGGGCATTGGTTGTCCTTGTTGTTGGGTTATTGTATGCAGTTGCTATAAAGTGTATTAGTAAATCTCATAAATGAATAAAGCGGTAAGACCTACTGCTATACTGCCAACAATTAATACTCTTTTGTTATTTTCATGTTGTAATGCACCTATTTTTCTAGCACAGATTTTTCTGTAGGTTTATGTACTACAATAGTTGATTGTTGTTTTGGTACAGGATGAACAGTAATATTGGATTGAACAGCTGTATCAAATAAAATTGCCGGTTGTTGTTTCACATATGAATTAAAGAATCTCGGAACATGAGCAGCTTTATTAATCCATTCTTTGGGTAGATGATGTTCTTTTGCATAAGTTGTACTCTTTTTATAGTCCACTGCACTTACCTGAACAGGCTATGCTTGCTTTGTTGATGTTCCTTTGAGTTCTACATCTTGCTTTGGTGGAACAGGTTTTACAATGACACCATTATTCAAACCAAGTTCTTGTTGGTCTGTTGCTACGATTACATTGTTATATTATATTGTTATAATCTTGGATTGTTGCTACTTGCAGTTCCATATTGCTTGGATACATATACAACCCAATTCCATACACAAAATCAACTTTACTTCGTGTATACTTTAATGTGTTTTCATATCTTGTAATTTGACTAGGTAAATCAACAGGACTATTAATAGCATCCTCAACATCTGCAAGGAATTGTTTTTGGGCATCAAAAGCTGTTCCTATTCCGAGTATATCTATTCTTGTTTGAGATTGAGAACCAAGAATAGCCCAGCAATAGGTTCTTATATATTAGTTAATCCGTTCAACACCTGATCTTGTAAAGCCTTTTGATGTATCAAGAATGAATGTGGTCCGTGCATCCTTAACACCATCGTCTTGTTGAAGATAATCAATATGAACTTTCTTCAGTGGAAGATATTCACACGATGAGACCCCACAGTGTCTGCCATCTGGAACTTCGGGGCCAAATCTCATTTTGGCTAAATCAAGGACGGCTACTTTATTATTAGCAGTATGTTGATTTGAATTATCTTGTCTGAAATCAGTTCGTGTCCAAGCCACATGACCACTTGTATATACATCTCAAAGCCCGCCACCATTTGGATATAACTTTTGTCGCCAGCTTGCATTAGGGTCTACATTAAATTCTTTGCATATACGTCATAAGCTGTACGATCCCAACTATTATTAAAGGCATTTTAACTTCTATCTGTCGGTAGAGCTATACGCATCTCAAAAGGAATTCTTCTTCTTGCTTGGTAATAAACATAAAATCGGAATAGAGCACCAAGCAACCCACCTGCTTTTAAGTGATTGTTGTAATCCACGACACAACCCGTCCTAGCTCATCATATTCAAAGTTTACTTGATTCTGCCAGAATGATAACCAGTCTGAGTTCCATTTTCTGATGCGACATTAGGTAAAACATATTTTTCAAATAAGTTCGGAAAATCTGCATTGAAGCTTTTTCCATCTGATGTAATAATAATGGGTCGTTTTATAATGTCGATTGATTCTTACTGAACACACCTGCATGAGCATAGTGGGCTTCATCGCTGTATTTGAATGTATCCTGCATTGTCATTTTTTTAGAAATATTACATTTGTATTTATATTTTAGTGACAAAATGTATCACAGGATTTCAAACATTAATGAAACAATCAAATTACATCAATACATTGATAATAGAGATGGGAATAAACAGGTTGGGTTGAAAGGTTTTACATATGCTTTGGGCTGGTACAATGTTGTTAATGAATATGAGCCAAAAAAAATGGAGAGAGACCTTATCATATTCAAGATGGTTATTATAGCCTTCAACAAGATGTATTGAATAGTTCAAATATTACACTATCTGTGAATGAAACTAATGGTATTGCATCCTTTATTACTGATGATGAACTAAAGATAAGTAAAGGACTCATGTTAATGCTTTATCCCGATATAGCGATTTTCGCAGAGAGCCCGCCGATATGGTTATGCACCGTGAAGGGGGTCTATTCGTAACGAGCTAGGGTAGCGTATCCGGATCCCTTATATTTGCATATGTCTCTGTGTGTAGGTACACCTGTCTGGGGTGCTAAGGGAGGACAACCATGACTGAAAAAGTCCAAGAGAACTGAAGAGGCGTTGGGCCTTAAATGCGTTCTCTGTCAAAAACCGCAGAACCATGCATAAAACGCCTGAGCGCGAAAGCTAAACAAAAACAAAACAAATGTGTTTACTCTTCACCTTTCATAACGCTGTACCATCTTTCTCCCATAGACATTCTTAACCTCGTTTTCCTTACAGTTTTCTATGTTTTATTATATGATTGTATAGGTGACACGTTATATAAAGAAGCAGCCGTTTATGTACTAATTATCTGCTTAGTTATCCATGTTACTTTGAATAAGGATATTCTTGGTTGCATATGAGAGAGTTAGTTGGACATACAGAACCGCGTGTAAAACATCAGAAGAAAGAACATAAGATTATTGCATAATTGTAGTATTAAGTTGAATTTAGTTAAATAAAGATGATAACATTAAACTGTCTATTGTCTTCCCTAGTGCGAAGAGGAAGAGTGAAAGAAGAGAAAGTAAGATAGCGTAATGTAACAGCAGATGAACGTTACACCCTGTTACAGAACTCCCATCATTTTATCTCGGGAGGGGGTGGGAGTCAATATAGAAAGGCATTTATATACATAGATGAATGGGATGAATAGGGAAGTTTGACTTAATAGTTCTAAATATTACGGTCATAAATGCATAGCAAATAGAAACGGAAAACATCGAAAGTGTTCAAACGAGGGAGAAACTTTTTTCTATATATAATTATTAGAAAATGTTATGGTTTTATTTTTTTATTGTTTGTTTTTTTAATCCATAACAAAGTATATAGTGTTGCCAATTCTTCTTTGGGTTGCTAAAAAAAGTTATAAACGAATCCATATATCATATGTATAATGTAATAAATTAACAATAAAATACTAAATGACGTTACAAGGACACAGCTGTTAGGAAAAGAAGACATGAAAACCTAAAAAATGGTCATCATAAAGACTTATTGCAAGAGGCAGACTTTAATGACGTATAGATGTTTCAGAATCCCATTACCTGGAGCAATCACATATTGTGATCAAACCCTAGAGCATTAGCGAAATTCTTAGTTCGTGCATATCTGACAAGAGGAAATATCCTTTATAAGTAAATTAGTTTAAATTACAACGTTTTATCTTATAAATATACTGTACATGTAGGTATATTTGTTTTGTGTGTAATTTTGATAATATATATAATCTAATGTTTTAATATAAATGTAGGTATCGAATCTAACATGAACTACTGATACAGACCATAAAAGTTCACATTACCTGTATTATAGTCTTCTTCTATGTTCATCTTTGTTAAAGACAACGATGGAATAATGAAAAGTCTGCTCGCCAAATAATCAGGTGATTTAAATTTGATATCTTAATATATGATTTGAACATGGGTGACGTATAGGCCCAGTGTGCAGGATGCTTTTCATTTTGACATATATTTATGTTTACCTTATATATTGTATATGTACATTTCATGTTGATAAATAATTATCTATCTTATTGTACTATCAACATCATTATTACAAACTACAGCACGTGCAAATTATACGCACATATGTTTCAGACTGCAGCAAGCAGACTACCATGGACAATTCATAATCCAAAATATAAGCATAAAGTTATATTTCATTCGTTATTTCATTGTCTTTACAGTCTCAGCCACATAATGTTGATTAATACTTTTTCTCCAGAATTTTACGAGTGTAGCGTACTACGTCCGAGCGGCGGGTAAAAAAAAGTCTGCAACTAAAATATAAAGATGCAACTAACCTTATATGAATTTTCCTTAGGGCTTGTCTAGCCAGTTGATTAGCTAACGAAAACGTGGGACAACAATATACAGCTGATTAAAAATCATTGTTACAACAACTAATTTAAAATTAAAGAAATCAAGACGAATCAATTTGAATAACGTTCAAATAAGATAAAATATCACTAAAAATTTGCCCCAGTTGAACAACTTAACAGAAACCAATCCCTTAGAGTTCCAACTACCCTAAGCCACACCCTAACGTCACTATACTAACCTGGAACTATGGAACGCCTCAACTGTCTTATATTAACAGATTTGATTATATTGATTTAATTCGTTGAAACATAATGTTATAACCTCAATATATGTAGATGAAACCCCAAAGGATAAAGATATAATGTTATTATATGAATATATCATCATATTTTATAAAGGAATAACTTTAAATGATAAAGGCAACTTACAGATATATAAATATAAAAGAATATTATGTGACTGTTATTATATAAATATGTGCTTTTATTATATAAAGGTATAACTTTAATTCTTAAAAATGAATTACCAATATGTAAATATAAAAGAATCTAATATACAGATAAAAAGTATACATGGTGATGGTGAAGGTTAAATGTTACCTTATATATATATTATATTATTACATAAAGGTATTAATTAACTTCACAAAGATATATTACAGATATGTTAACATACATAAAATAATCTTATATGCAAATAGAACAATACATGATAAAGATAAAATGTTATTATACAAATACATTTAACCGTATCACTATATAAAGTGCTTTTTCCTTTAAATAAAGTGAAGCAATGACGTCATAAAGTAAACAATTCATGGGACATGTCTAAAGTGCGGAAAAGGCCCTCTCCGCGTAACGGCCATATATGTTGACAAAAGGGGCCTCGAACTTCATTTTGTTATATAATCACTTAAAAATAACATTATATGTGGTCCTTATGCAAAAAAGTCAAAAGATAAATTTCATAAATAAAGATTTTATTACGATTTTTTATATTTCTACGGAAATATAGGTCCACGGAAAGGACCTGTCAGTGGTAAAAAGGGCCTTTTATTTCAATTTTTCTATAAAAAACTAAATTTAACATTGCGTTAAAGAGACAATTTCCATTGCTAGTGGTTGGTAATGCTGTTTTGTTCAGTAATATTCTTCTAGAATGATATTGCAACTCTGTAGAGGTGTGAGGTAGATTAATGAATTCACTGTGTAAGGATTTGTTCACACAAACTTTTTCTCTTCACTCCATCTATTAGATGTGAAAGTCCTTGTTTTGAGTCATCGAGACCTTCAGCGAAATCAAATAAACCATCATCTGTTGATCCTCACGACACACAGAAAAACAATAGATGACGATGATGATGATGATGCTGATGATGACACGTACCACATTAATAATAGTAATATTGATTCAGTTTACTACTATTACTTTTGAGGTGTGTTCTATTATTGTGATGGTGATGACGATGACGACGACGACAACAACAACAATAACCACAATAATAATAATAATAATAATAACTAGAAGTCGTTTAGTTTATATTCAAACGAAGCGGCATTCCGTTTACTTATTTCAAAATACGTATTGAATATATAAGTTAATACAAAGAAATGGAATAATGCTAATATTATTTTATAAAATAAGCTTTAATTATTATTTTTTTCATTTTTATCTTCTCAAGAAGATATTGAGAGAGCATAAATATGGATCTTATTTGATTACGCAACCTTTAACTATCATGCAGAAAAAAAAATCAGGAAAATTTTAAGATAATACTTTCCTCAAAAATTATTTTCTTACGTTATTCAATCGATTTTTAAAGTTTTTTATTCTTTATTTAATAACTATTTCTTCGTAAGCATATGATTTCATAAATATTTATTGTAATTTGTTCCATATAATTGAAACTGTAAAAAAGAAATAAATATTTTGATTTCCATGACTTTCAACCTTTAAATTGATTGAGTTTTACATTTGCAAAAAATAGATGGAACCAAAAGCAGAGGTGTAAGCAAAAAAATGAAAATAATTTCTTATTTCTATGTAATTAACGT
>CM037782.1:62844003-62894003 GCA_021229015.1 Solen grandis
AAGAAGATTTTCAAAGTTTGAGTTTTTAAAATCTATTTTTAGCTCCTGTGACCTACTTTTTCAACCAATCTGAATAATTTGTACAACTTTGATAGAGGGCATCATAAGGATGATTCCTGTGAAGTTTGGTCAAAATCCCTTCAGCGGTTCAGGAGGAGATGTTCTTTAAAGCAAATTGTTGACAACGGACGGACGCACGCACGGACGACGGACAAAAGGTGATCACAATAGCTCACCTTGAGCACTTCGTGCTCAGGTGAGCTAACAAGAGGGCCATGATGGCCCTGGATCGTTCACCTGAGAAACATTGCCCTCAATTACGTGTTTTACTGAACACATAATCTATGTAGACGTACAGCAAGATCATCTAAATTCAATACAAAAACTGTACCTGCCAGCCTAACTTTGAAGGTCATAGCTCTAATAAGTCTATATAAAATCAAGTGACTCATGGGACTGGGTTAATTTTGACACTACGGCCATGATTTGAACAGACTTGGATGAGGTCCACAAGTAAACATCCTAACTCCAGGCTTTGAAAATTCTGAGATCTTTTGAAGGTTTTCCTATACAAGACTATGTAAAATCAAGTGACGGGGCCAATTTTGAATCCAGGGCCATGATTTGATCAAAATTGTTAGATGTTCACTAGGCCATGTTACTCATCAAATATCTAAACTCTAGGCCTTGTGGTTTCTGATAAGAAGATTTTTTCCTGAGGCGGGGTCAATTTCGACCTAGGGTCACAAACTTGGTAATGGTCCATAAGACAATGTCACGCACCAAATATCAAAACTCCAGGCCTTGTGGTTTCTTGCAAGGAGATTTTTCTAGTTTTTCTTATATAAGTCTATGTAAAATCAAGTGACCCCTGGGGCAGGGCCAATTTCGACCCCAGGGCCATGATTTGAACAAACTTGGTAATGGTCTGTAAGATATGCCACACACCAAAAACTTGGTAATGGTCCATAAGACAATGCCACACACCAAATATCTAAGCTCTAGGCCTTGCGGTCTTGGAGAAGAAGATTTTTAAAGATTTGACTTTAAAAATCTATTTTTCGCTCCTGTGACCCAGATATGCAATGGACTGGAACCATTAGTAGAGCTTCATGCAAGGGACATCCCAGGCAATTTTCATCAAATTTGGCCAATTGGTTTAGGAGGAGATGTTTAAAGAAAACTGTTGATGCCGGATGCACACATGCATGGACGCAGACAAAAGGCGAGCATGTTGTGCTCAGGAGAGCTAAAAATACTGAGGCCAGAGTTATGAAGAATGCATGACACTTTCTCTAACTCTTCTTTCCATGAATGAAATTTAATTTCAATAGCAAGAGTTGAACAGGGGTTATCTTAAGGGCACGAAACTGCATGAAAGGAGAAAAACTCTAACAAGAAACCTTGAAAATGGATTATGCTTTAAATGTGTACTGCAATTCTCATCCAAAATGTCTACCCACCTATGAAGTTACAAGGTTTTGTGTCTCATGCAATAGTTATGCTCCGGACAAAACTTAATTGAATATAGAATATAGAATTAAACGACGGGCAAAAAACACTAAAATTATGATTTGCAGAATTAAGGTTCTTGTGCATGACACTTCTTCTTTGTGAGGTCTATCCACCAATGAAGTTTCAAGATTATAATGTCTCATTGTGCATGAGTAATGCTCTCGATAAAAAATAAGTATGAAATTTAACAAAGGGTAATAAGTATGATATGCAGAGTTACGGTTCTTGTGCACTGCACTTCTCCATGTGATCTATCAACCTATGAAGTTTCAAGGTTATATGTCTAATAGAGCATGAGTAATGCTCTTGACAAATTATAAGAATGAAATTTAACAAAGAGCAATTACTCCAAAAATATGATATGAAGAGTTACAGTTTTTGTGCATGGCACTTTTCCTCCATGAGATCTATCCACCTGTGAAGTTTCAAGTTAATAGCTTTAATACTTTCTGAGTTATGCTCCGGACAAAAACTGTGACAGACAGACAGACAGACAACTCTGACAAAAACAATATGTCTCCCCCAATATAAATATGGGGGAGACATAAAAAACAAGAGGGCCATGATGGCCCTGGATTGCTCACCTGAGTATACAGTTACCCAAGGAACATCAGTCTGTATTAAAACATTTTGAAATCTGGCCAGTAGTTTTGAAAGAGATGATCCCTGTAAAGTTTTATCAAATTTTGTCCAGCAGTTTAAGAGGAGATGTCATTTAAAGATTTCACTATATACATATAAGGCAAATTAGCCCAGCCCCTGGTGGCCATTTTTTTTAAGGATCGGAATAATTTCAGCAACTTTTGTGAAGCTTCACCCAAAGATCATCCCTGCCAAATTTAATCAAATTCTGTCCAGTGATTTCAGAGGAGATGTCGTTAGAAGATTCGCTATATACATATTAGGCAAATTAGCCCTGACCCTGGCAGCCATGTTTTTCTTTATGCATCGGAATAATTTTAGCAACTTTTGTGAAGCTTCATCCAAGGATCATGCATGCCAAATTAATCAAATTCTGTCAAGGGGTTTCAGAGGAGATGTCGTTTAAAGATTTCACTATATACATATAAGGCAAATTAGCCCTGCCCCTGACGACTATGTTTTCTTACGGATCGAAATAATTTTAGCAACTTTTGTGAAGCTTCACTCAAAGATCATCCCTGCCAAATTTAACTTAAATTCTGTCCAGTCGGAATAATTTTATCTTGACAGAGAGTTACTCAAGGAACATCTGTACCAAAATATTTTGAAATATGGCAAAAAGTTTTTAAGGAGATGATTTTTAAAGTTTTCAAAACTTTTTTCTTTCTGTTGCCATGGTAACCAGAGTTCCACATGGATCAAGTTTATTTTAGCAACTTTTGTGAAGGTTCACCCAAGGAACATTCCTGCCAAGTTTTATTCAATTCTGTCCAGCGGTTTCAGAGGAGATGTCATTTAAAGTAAATTGTTGACAACAGACAACAATGGACACAGGGCGATCACAAAAGCTCACCTTGAGCACTTTGTGCTCAGGTGAGCTACTAATAAATAAAAAAAAAAATGTGACTTTGAGACACTTATACTCCACCGGGGTATGATCAGAACCAAATATTTCTTTGTATTTTTAAAAGTTTATATAATGATGTACATTTGTACAAAGTTTCATGATAATTTGAAGTTACCTTTATAAAAAAAAGAAACTTAAACACAGAGGTAAACCTGGAGCAGAATAACTAATTATACTGGGTCACAGCCATAAAATTAAATAAATACCGGTAAGTCATCCATATCATGACGTACATGTATGTCAAGTTTCAGGAAGATGTAACGTCATCTTAGAGGCACTGAATTGTTAACCTGAGTATAGGGTTACCCAAGGAACATGTGTACCAAAACATTTTGAAATCTTGGAAGTAGTTTTGAAGGAGATAACTTTTAAAGTTTTCATTTTTTTTTCTTCATTGCCAAGGCAACCAGAGTTCTCTATGGATCAAGTTTATTTAAGCAACTTTTGTGAAGTTCACCCAAGGATCATCCCTGCCAAATTTGATCGAATTCTGTCCAGTGGTTTCAGAGGTGATGTTGTTTAAAAGTTTTCTCAATATACTTTAAGGCAAATTAGCCCCTCCCCTTGTGGCCATGATTTTTTTTTGGATCTGAATAATTTAAGCAATATTGGTAGCGAGTTACCCAAGGAACATCAGTCTGTATTAAAACATTTTGAAATCTGGCCAGTAGTTTTGAAGGAGATAATCCCTGTTAGGTTTTCATATTTTTTTTCCTTCTGTTGCAATGGCAACCACAGTTCTATACGATAAAGTTTATTTTAGCAATTTTGTGAAGGTTCACCTAAGGATCATCCCTGCCAAGTTTAATCAAATTTTGTCTAGCGGTTTCAGAAAAGATGTCATTTAAAAAACAAGAGGGCCATGATGGCCCTGGATCGCTCACCTGAGTACCATTGCTACAACTGATTACAAGGTTTTTAAACAGACAAGAATTCTGATATAACTCAATCTTAAACATTTTAGCCCTGACAATACTACACACCAAATATATAAGGGACTTAGTGCGGGGTCATTTATCTCCAAAGGGCCACCATTTTGAAAATCTTGATAATGAACCATTAGATGATGCTACATACCAAATATCTAAGCTCTAGGCCTAATGGATTCATAGAAGAAGATTTTTAAAGATTTTCCTATATAACTCTATGTTCCTATATACAAGTGACCCCTGGTGCGGGGGCATTTATCACCATAGGGTCATGATTTGTACAATCTTGGTAATAAACCATAAGATGATGCTTCATACCAAATATCTAATCTCTAGGCCTTATGGATTCATAGAAGAAGATTTTTAAAGATTTTCCTATATAACTCTATGTAAAACAAGTGACCCCTGGTGCGGGGTCATTTATCACCATAGGGTCATGATTTGTACAATCTTGGTAATGAACCATAAGATGATGCTACATACCAAATATCTAAGCTCTAGGCCTAATGGATTCATAGAAGAAGATTTTTAAAGTTTTTCCTATATAAATCTATGTTAAACAAGTGACCCCTGGTGCGGGGCATTTATCACCATAGGGCATGATTTGACAATCTTGGTAATGAACCATAAGATGATGCTTCATACCAAATATCTAACTCTAGGCCTATGGATTCATAGAAGAAGATTTTTAAAGTTTTTCCTATATAACTCTATGTAAAACAAGTGACCCATGGTGCGGGGTCATTTATCACCATAGGGTCATGATTTGTACAATCTTGGTAATGAACCATAAGATGATGCTTCATACCAAATATCTAATCTCTAGGCCTTATGGATTCATAGAAGAAGATTTTTAAAATTTTCCTATATAACTCTATGTAAAACAAGTGACCCCTGGTGCGGGGTCATTTATCACTGTAGGGCTATGATTTGAACAATCTTGGTAATGAACCATTAGATGATGCTACATACCAAATATCTAAGCTCTAGGCCTAATGGATTCATAGAAGAAGATTTTTAAAGATTTTCCTATATAACTCTATGTAAAACAAGTGACCCCTGGTGCGGGGTCATTTATCACCGTAGGGCTATGATTTGTACAATCTTGGTAATGGCCCATAAGATGATGCTACATACCAAATATCTAAGCTCTAGGCCTTGCAGTTTTGCAGAAGAAGATTTTCAAAGTTTGCATTTTTAAAATCTATTTTTAGCTCCTGTGACCTACTTTTTTAACCAATCTGAATAATTTGTACAACTTTGATAGAGGGCATCATAAGGATGATTCCTGTGAAGTTTGGTCAAAATCCCTTCAGCGGTTCATGAGGAGATGTTGTTTAAAGCAAATTTTGACAAAGGGCGCACGCACGCACGCACGCACGGACGCATCACAATAGCTCACCATGAGCACGTTGTGCTCAGGTGAGCTAAAAATTGGGGTGTGCTCAGGTGAGCTAAAAAGTTTAAATGCAAATACAGAAAAAAAAACAAGTGGAAGGAATTGTCACAAAACCAGGTTTTCCAAAAAAAAAAAAAAAGGACAGGCACTTGGCCAAAATCCAAAATTTGTCAAATCACGAAAAATGATGGTGACCCTGCTAATGTTTGGACAAAATTTATTGAGAAATGTAAGGGGAGAAGAACATTTCTCAATAACTTACACATGTGTTATTGAAAAAATAACTAAGGGCCATAGCTCCATCAAAAATGGTCAAACTGCAAAACTAATCATTACTATATATTTTAAAATTAAGGAGTTATGCTCCATATCAGGAATTTGTACGAAGGGGCAAACATGTAACCCCAAAATTATGAACCACAGAGTGAGGTTCCTATGCACTGCATTCCGCCTCAATGAGATGTATGCACCTATAAAGTTTCAAGTCAATACCTCTTATAATGTAACATTGCATTAGGCATCAAACATGCGAATTTGTTGATTTATATAAATTAAAGGACCATAACTCTGGACCTAATTATCCAATTTCAGCCATAGTCAAACTTTTCCTACAGAGTATGGCTATTCATATAATAACATAGTGTGATAATGATTGCTTAAGATGAAGATGCTAGAGTGCTAACAAAGTTAAATCTGGGAATTTTTAATACTAAAAGGGCCATGACTCTGTCCAAATTTGCCGATATCAGCCATAATCGATCTTGGCCAAGAAATTATGGTAATAAACATGGTTATTAAGTTTAAGTAAAATTTAGAAGAGCCTGGCCGCTGGGTGACCCACGTGAACATCAAAGAAGCACCATTCAATCCATCTGATCATGAGGAACAATATATGGTTTATGGATGAGGATCTCAATGGTTTTTGAAATAAAGGTCAGAAGTAAAACTGACGGGGTGGTGCCAGACCCCTTTGTGACCCCCCAGGGACACTAAAGAAGTACCATTCAATTCTTCTCATTATGAGGAACAAAAAAATATATGATTTGAAATATTCATACAAAATACATTTTTTTAATCAAAAATCTATCTTTCATGGGGTGGGGCCTGACCCCCAGGGACCTCCCATTTGCAAAAATCAGGGGGCACCACTACTCATTGAGGACTTTGAAGTGTTTGAAGTTTTGTAAAGCCTCAGTGATATGGCCCGTACAAAGTTGCCGGCGGAAGAAAGAAGAGGAAGAAGAAGAAACAGAGTAAAAACAAGAAGTCTCCAAACTTTGTTTGGGAGACTTCAGGAAGTTGCTTGCATGCAAACAAAGAGAAATCTGCCATTTTTCAATAATTAAAAGGGGCATAACTAATTAGCCGATATCAGCCATAATCGATCCTGGCCGAAAGAATATGGCTAAAAACACTGATATTAAGTTTGAATATGATTGCTTAAGAAATGAAGATGCCAGAGTGCAAACAAAGTGAAATCTGGCATTTTTTCATATTAAAAGAGGCAATGAAGATGCTAGAACTAATTGTGGATGACGGACGGACGACATTCATCAATTCTTAAAAAATTGAAAGAGTTATGGTTCTCAGTCACTGCACTATTCCTAGTTGTCAATTACTTATATATGAAGCTTCAGGTCAATACCTTTTATAGTTTTCAAGTATAATTAAATAAAGGAAGATAATTCAAAAACTGGTCCATGTAGAGTTACAGTTCTTAGCACTTCCCTTTCTCACCATCTATTTATATTTTGAGTTTCAAGTCAATACCTTGTATAGTTTGAGTTATGCTCAGGGATCAAATTTAACACTCGCTAAATCGCAAAATGCAAGTAATTCTTTCAGAATGGGAGTGCCGAAATGAAGTACTTGCAAAAATGTGCGAGTCCATTTCAAAAGTTCCGTTTTTGTTTTGCAAAAGCATCGGAGAAATTTAGTTGTTTTTGTCCGTGTCCGAGTCCTCAAAACGTTTTGTTCTGCAATCGCAGTAGTTATTTCCCTTTGCAGTCTTTCTGCTACGTCAGCGTGCAAGGGAGATCAACTGAAGAGAAGTTTGTATTTTCAATGTTGTCTGGAAGCTTTCCGTAAATATTTTTGATAGCTTTTCAAGCATTTAACAACGCGTATTATCGTCTGTCAGCATTAGAATGATATCATCGTTCTTCAAAAGAAAAAGTGAAGGATCGAGCAATGGGGCCAGCGCATCAAAGGTGCCTTCATTTAATTTAAAATTGATTTCTTCTTGCCCTTCCCCACGATATGTCATAGTATCAATCAAAACCGTCAAAAGTGGGAACGAGAATTAAATATCAGTCTCGAGTATGAAATGTCGGAGGATGGACATTTAGTCACACAGTTATGGTGTGCTGTATGTAAGCAGCACTCAAGGGATAAAACATCTAGTGTAAGTGACTTTAATTTAGATTTTGACACGTTCTGCCAATGAGTAAGTAAATTTCTATATTAATTAAATATTTATAAATGGAATTGGCCCCAGCTTACTCATCTTTTTTAAATTTTCTGTCTTGTCCAACCATCTTGGGAGGGTCTTGCACACAATGGGTGTATTCAATGGGCTCTGCCCTAGGGGAACCCCTGCCCGATTTTTCAATTTTGACAGGAGTTGATAGTCAATTGCAGGGCTGTACCATGGTAATTCCAGAGCTGCACTGCTACATTGATTTGTATTTTAATTCTGTGTTCACTGTAAATGTGTCCTACTTTATGCCAGAGTATAAATCATAAAATGCTTAGGGTGATCAATCTAGAGATCTCTTGGTACTATGTTCTTTAACAGTTTTTGCTTATACAACACTAATGTTTACCATTAATTCATTTTATTTTAGTTAGAAACAAAAAGTTATCATGATACATTGGCAGTTGTGTTGCAATTAAATATACAAAATCATAAAAATCAATTGACTATTATGTATATGTTTTCATGACAATAACTAAGATTTCTTAAAACAAAACATTAAGGAGAGTTGATGTTGTTATTCTTTTATCCTATTTTACCAATGCGGGCTATGTAAAATGGTCGTTCTTTAAAACTGCTAGTACTAACTGGGGTTTAGCCAGTAACAAATTATTGGACTGGCATTTTTTTGCAAGTGGCCCAAAAAACTAAATTTGATCCCTGATGCTCCCAAAAAAGTTGAAAATAAAAATTAACAAGGGTCAGGACTGCCACAAAATACGCCCATCACAGTATGGGGACTCTCAGAAATAGCTCAGAGAAACAAGCTATTGTCTCCTAAATCCCATTAGTTAATGAATGTTACTTATTAAACAATCATGTTGAAACATTTCCATTAATTTGAAGGAAAATATCTCTTTTGACTTATTCAAGTGTTCAAGGGCCATAACTTCTAAGTCATCCACGCGATAATGCTGAATATCGAACTCATCCGCGATATTATGGCCATGCACATGTGTGGAAAGTTTGAAAAGGATTGGTCTAACGGTATTGAAGTTAGAGCCCAGACAATCACAATTTCAAGTATTTTGTGTACGTCAAGGGCCATAACTTCTAAGTCATTCACGCGATAATGCTGGATATTGAACTCATCCGCGATATTATGGCCATGCACATGTGTGAAAACTTTGAAAAGAAATGGGCAAACTGTATTGAAGTTAGAGCCCGGACAATCACAATTACAAGTATTTGGTGTACGTCAAGGGCCATAACTTTTAAGTCTTTTACGCGATAATGCTGGATATCGAACTCATCCGTGATATTATGGCCATGCACATGTGTGAAAAGTTTGAAAAGGATTGGGCTAACGGTATTGAAGTTAGAGCCCGGACAATCACAATTTCAAGTATTTTGTGTACGTCAAGGGCCATAACTTCTAAGTCATTCATGCGATAATGCTGGATATCGAACTCATCCGAGATATTATGGCCATGCACATGTGTGGAAAGTTTGAAAAGGATTGGGCAAACAGTATTGAAGTTAGAGCCCGGACGACAAATGTTCCACGCCCGCCCGTCCGCCTGCCCACCCGCCGTGAGTGTTCACAAAATACGCCCCATCTTAAGATGGGCGTATAAAAAGGGAGATAATTAAACAAGAGGGCCAAGATGGCCCTGAATCGCTCACCTGGGAAAGATGATTGTTTAAAAAATAAAGATGCTAGAGTGTTAACAAAGTGAAATCTGGCATATTTTGATATGAAAATGGGGCATAACTCCTGACCTTATTGGCCCATCTCAGCCATAATCGAACTTAATGGAGACGTTATGCTCATAAACATTGTCATAGAGTTTGCTGCTAGATTGTAAACAAAATGAAATCTGGCATTTTTTTTATATTAAAAGGGGCATAACTCCTGACCTAATTGTTTGATATCAGCAATAATCAAACTCAATCTAGACATTATGGTCATAAACATTGTCATAAAGTTTGAAGATGATTGCTCAAAAGATGAAGATGCTAGATTGAAACCAAGTGAAATCAAGCAATTTTTGATATTAAAAGGGGCATAATTCCTGACCTTATTGGCCCATTCAGTCATAATTAAGCTCAGTGGAGACATTATGGTTGGTCATTATCATTGATAAAAAGTTTGTAGATGACTGCTGCTAGAGTGTAAACAAAGTGAAATCTGGCATTTTTTTTATATAAAAAGGGGCATAATTCCTGACCTAATTGACTAATTTCAGCCATATTCAAGGTCAATGGAGACATTATGGTCATCAGTATTGACATAAAGTTTGAAGATGATTGCTCAAAAGATGAAGATGCTAGTTTGTAAACAAAGTGAAATGTGGCATTTTTTTTATATTAAAAGGAGCATAACTCCTGACCTAACTACGATCTCAGCCATAATCAAACTCAATCGAGATGTTATGGTCATAAACATTGCCTTTAAGTTTAAAGATGATTGCTCATAAGATAAAGATGCTAGAGTGTAAACAAAGTGAAATCTGGCATTTTTTAATAATAAAAGGGGCTTTACTCCTGACTTAATTGACAGACCTCTACCATATTCAAATTCAATCGAGACATTATAGTCATAAACACTAAAATAAAGTTTGAAGATGATTGCTCAAAAGATGAAGTTGCTAGATTGTAAACAAAGTGAAATCTAGCATTTTTTTTTCAATATTAAAAGGGGCATAACTCCTGACCTAATTGACCAATCTCAGCCATATTCTAACTCAATCGAGACATTATAGTCATAAACACTGCCATAAAGTTTGAAGATGATTGCTCAAAAATGAAGATGCTAGATTGTAAACAAAACGAAATCTGGCATTTTTTTTTTATTAAAAGGGGCATAACTCCTGACCTAATTGACCTATCTCAGCCATAATCATGCTCAATGGAGACATTATGGTCATTAACATTGTCTTAAAGTTTGAAAATGGTTGCCTAAGGAATGAAGGTGATAGAGTGTAAACACTAAAGTGTTGACGCACACCACATGACTAACGACGGACACTCATGGGATCACAATAGCTCACCCTGAGCTTTGCTCAGGTAAACTAAAAAGTAGGCCAGGTAGAGCTATGGTTCTTAGTCAAAGCACTTCTCCTAGTTGCACTGTATTCATATATGAAGTTTCAAGTCAATACCTTTTATAGTTTGTAAGTTATGGCCTATGTTAAAGTTGCTGACAAAACCAACAATCCAACAAACAATCAGACAGAGAGGGCAAACACAATATGCCCCCAATCACAGATCTAGGGGCATGAAAAGCTTAAACCCAAAGGTAAACCTAACGTGTAACGGACAGACAAACAGACGCAAGAAAGACCAAAAATCTATACAAGAGCTGTCCGAAAGACAGCATGCTCGACTATTTGGGTATTTGATAGTGACGCAATACCATCGTATTAAAGCAGCATTAAAATAATTTATTGAAATATAAAAATAAAAAAAAATTTTAAAAATTTTTTTTAATTTTAAATATAAAATACTGTAATACTTTAATATTTAATTTAAAAAATCATAAACTGAATTTAAGAAAAATTAATAAAAATAAAATTAATTAATTAAATTTATTAAAATTTTGGTTCTGCAGGTTTGGTTCATGTCTGGGATGACTTGTGTGAAGTTTAAATCCAATACACCAAGGGGTTACTGAGTAATGACATTAATTTAGTCGCAAAAAACTTTAACCAAAAATGTTAACGCAAATTTTTAAGTCGAAAAAGGCCCATAATTTGAGTAAATTTCTAGCAAGTGTTGTCCATCTTGATTCTGCTGGTCCATTTCATGTTTAGGAAGACTTGTGTGAAGTTTAAATCCAATACACCAAGTGCTTACTGAGTAATGATATTAACTTAGTTGCAGAAAAACTTTAACCAAAAATGTTAACACAAATTTTTAAGTCGAAAAAGGCCCATGATTTGAGTAAATTTCTAGCAAGTGTTGTCCATCTTGGTTCTGCAGGTCCATTTCATGCTTAGGAAGACTTGTGTGAAGTTTAAATCCAATACACCAAGTGGTTACAGAGTTATGATATTAACTTAGTTGCAGAAAAACTTTAACCAACAATGTTAACGCAAATTTCTAAGTTGAAAAAGGCCCATAATATGAGTAAAATTCAATCAAGAGTTGTCCCTCTTGGTTCTCTAGGTTTGTTTTGTGCCTAGAAAGACTTGTGTGAAGTTTGATTGCAATACACCTACTGGTTTCTTAGATAACTAGATATGACTGCCAACGCCGACACCGGGGCAAGTAGAATAGCTCTCATATTCTCCGAATAGTCAAGCTAATAAAAACATTTAAATAAATATGACGATACACAAACATTAGGTGTGTGATACATAAAGCGTGACAGTAAGTATTTAAAGACATGCAACAATCTACATTGAGCCAAAACACTGTCATATTTCAGGTCATTGAACACTGGCATTGGGAAAATTTGCAGGTAAAAAATTCTAACATCCACTAAAATTCTGACTTCCACAGAATAATTCAACACATGTTTCAGGTACCTTCTAAAGATTATTTGATGATGATCTTAATGTTTCTCTGGAACAACACTGTACCATCCGAAGAGAAAATATCAGGAGAATCATCAGTAGGATTAGTTATCAAAAACTGATTTCTGAACAAGATTGGTAAACAGACCCAAACCACAACTCAGATACTAAATTAAACAAGAGCACCACATGCTGATGTTAACACTAAGTCTTGTCTGTTAGTTTTGTTCTAAAAAGGGGAGATAGATTAGGTGAAAAAAAAAGACCTTTGAGATATGGCCCTTGATGAGAACGTAGCCCTTGTGATAGTGAACAAGTACAAATGTATATGAAGTTTGATGACAGAAGGTTTAATAGTTCAGAAGTTATGGCCAAGGTTATTGTTTTTCACAAAGCTGATGCCAATGACAACACCAAAGTGATGACAATACCATGACTTTTTTAAAAACAGACAAGCCAATACCTTCCCTGTATACTTACCCCTTTGTTTGGCTGAACCATCTCCAGAAGTAGGGGCAGTTTCTCGGCATGCAATCGAGAATGGATGTACCACAACAGCCGGAGCATGTGCCTCAACACATTCTGCTTGCTTATTCCAGACTGAAAGTTATCATGCTCAGAGTATTAAATACATAAAATATAGTTTCTGCTTTATTCTACAATAAAACCCCCTGAAAAGACACCTCTGAACAACAGTTATCCCTCAAGAACATTACATTCCCTATTTGATTTTTTTTTTTTTTTCATTTTCACCTCTTAAGAGCAACACTTCCAAGCTAGGATATAAGGCCCTATTTTAAAGCAACATATTCAGATAATATCATGCTATTTTTTCAAACAGGTTACCTGAAAAACTAGAGTAAGCACATGTTAAACAGCTGATAATGACTTATTCGTTGCCTTTTATATGATAATTAGGATTACAACAGTCTTTGGTGCCTAGTAATGCTACAAAGTTCCATTTAGTATAGTATAGAAGTTACATGATTCAAACATTTAATTTTCAGATCGAAGCATAAAAACTTATTTACAATAAATCAACAATGAATCAAACTTTGAACTGTCATTAAATAACCAAATCCTGCCCAATTTTTAAAACCATAACGTCGCTGGGAAGAGCTCTTTAAGCACTTAGACTTTTGTCCATATTTCTCTCAATAAAATATTTTTAGTTTTGGAGCTATTTTGGGCTGAAGAAAAAACAATGATAGAAATATGACCTTGACCTTTGCATTTTTTAAAAATTGTTTAATTGTGAGACCCATTCAAATATAACAATACATATCATGTGTAGAAATCATAAGAATGAACAAAAATAAAGTCAGGAGCAACAAAAACCTAATTTTGAAATTTTAATTTTTCCTAAATTTTAGTGAAGTTTGACCGTTCATGCATTTCTCAAATTTGCCACCCCATATATTTATTGCGTATACGTCTTGCAAATTGTATGCAGCAAACAGAATTCTTCTATCTCTTCTTAAACAAAAATGGGCAGGTTTTTTTGTAGACCTACACTCATTTGCACAGTTGTTTTTTTCTTGCAAGGTTCGAACATTCAACCCCTTCTAATGCAAATGTCTTCCCACACCCGATACTTTGTATTCCATCATATTCTGTTGTGCTATCATCAAGGAACAAAATGCAGAAAACTGCATTTGAATCAGACTTCAACTCTTTGAGTTATATGCAAAAGAGTGATTTTAAGATAAGCGCCCCCTAGGGGCAAAATGAGAAACAAAATTGATTAAATATTTTCTATTAGGTATCTAGAAATGCAGCAAATAGTTTAAATTAAGTATATAATATGCATGGGTCAATCATTCTGTTTCTTAAATGTCACAATTTTAGGCATACAAACTGATTAACCATTGTTCAAAAAAGGAATCAAACTTTGGACTGCAGTAAAATGACCAAATCAAGCTCGATCTTCAAAAAACTAAACATCACTAGAAAGACCTCTTCAAGAACTAAAACCTTTGTTCATATACTCTCAATAAAATTTTAGTTTTGTAGCTATTTGGGGCCAAAGCAAAAATTAATAATCGTAATATGACCTTGACCTTTGCAAATTTTTTTTCATTTTTTAAATTGTGAAACCCATTCAAACATAACAATACATTTCATGTGAAGAAATCATGAAGAATGAACAAAAAAAAAGTCAGGAGGGACAAAAACATGTTTTTGAAATTTTAATTTTTCTTTTTCCTAAATTTTAGTGAAGTTTGACCGTTTCTAGAGGACAAACGATGCATTTCTCAAATTTGCCACCCCATATATTTAGTGCGTATATGTCTTGCAAATCGTATGCAGCAAACAGAATTCTTCTATCGAATCTCAAACAAAAATGGGCAGGTTTTTTCGTAGACCTACACTCATTTGCACAGTTTTTTTTTTCTTGCAAGGTTCGAACATTCAACCCCTTCTAGTGCAAATGTCTTCCCACACCCGATACTTTGTATTCCATCATATTCTGTTGTGCTGTCATCAAGGAACAAAATGCAGAAAACTGCATTTGAATCAGACTTCAACTTTTTGAGTTATATGCAAAAGAGTGATTTTAAGCAAAGCGCCCCCTAGAGGCAAAATGAGAAACAAAATTGATTAAATATTTTCTATTAGGTATCTAGAAATGCAGCAAATAGTTTATTAAGTATATACAGTACAACGCCGCTATATCGCGGTTCTTGGGGTCCAAAATACCACGTTCTATTGGACCGCGAAGAAGGTTTGTGAATGCTAAATGTGTCTTAGTGATAGTCGTAATCCTGGAAAAAAAACTTAATATAAAGCAATAAACAATATTTTATTTATATAGTTATTTAGTTGTTTTACATTATTCCATAATCATTGATTCTGGGTTTCTTCTTTTTTTTTGTACTGTAATCGCCGAGGATTCAGATTCAGAGAGTAGTGTGTACGGTACAGTGATGTGAAGTGGTTACCTAACTCTTCAGCATATCTCATTATAATAAATTATACGCCGTCTATTGTTTATCAAAACAATGTCGATGTGAAAATTGCCATTCCACTACAATTTATCGCTATTTGAAATGAAGCTGAGGTGAACTTATTATGATGTATTGATATGAGAAGCCTTGTCAATGTTTAAATGAAACAAATTACCAGGTAACCCTGATCTAATTATCATATATTGTTTACTTCCGGTGAAAAAGGTTGGCTATTTTCAGGGACTTTTAATCCATGGTAAAATTATGCATGCAGCATATTAAACAAAAATACCATTATTAAGGTTTATGCAGTGGATTTTAGACAATGTTTGTGGATTTTATCGAGTATCTGCTTGGTATTGAATGTCCATACCAATTAAATGCTGATTACTGTTGTTGGATAATTATACCGACAAACCTGCATTGTTGCCGATCAGTAACACTCGATTGCGTAATCATCAACTGCCCCCAAACACAATAGCTTACCACCTGGGGTGTTTAATTGTTATCACTTCCGCGTGTCAGTGCACTAGCATGTTGAATACTGACCGCAAAAATTTTTTAATACATATAGATATAGAAGGAGAAAGATTACTTTCGCAGTAAGCCGATGCAAATGACGCGATATATTTTTGGGGTCCATAGATCAACCGCGATATATTGGTCAATGCGAAATAGCAGTCCGCGATATAGCGGCGTTGTACTGTAATATGCATGGGTCAAACATTCTGTTTCTTAAATGTCACAATTTGAAGCATACAAACTGATTTACCATTGTTCAAAATAGGATCAAACTTTGGACTATCGTAAAATCAAGCTCAATCTTAAAAAAAAAACTAACATCACTAGAAAGACCTCTTCAAGAACTAAAACTTTTATTCATATACTCTCAATGAAATATTTTTAGTTTTGTAGCTATTTGGGGCTGAAGAAAAAATAATAATCGTAATATGACCTTTACCTTTGCATTTTTTTTTTTAAATTGTTTAATTGTGAGACCCTTTCACACATAACAATACATATCATGTGAAGAAATCATGAAGAATGAAAAAAAAAAAAAGTCAGGAGCACTAAAAACGTTATTGAAATTTTAATTTTTCCCAAATTTTAGTGAAGTTCGACTGTTTCTAGAAGACAAACCTTGCCACCCCTTATATTTTGTGCTTATATGTCTTGCAAATCGTATGCAGCAAACAGAATTCTTCTATCTCTTCTTAAACGAAAATGGGCATTTTTTTCGTAGACCTACTCTCATTTGTCCACTTTTTTGCAAGATTCGAACATTCAACCTTACCTAAAACAGTTTTTTTCAGTTACTCGATGCTAAGAAACCAATCATATTTTATGCTGTCAACTAGAAACAAAATATAAACAAGAGGGCCATGATGGCCCTAAATCGCTCACCTGATATAAATTAGTAATATGCTGTGACATCACATGACGTCTTATGACGTCAGGACTCAAAATATCTAAAGAAAATCTGCAGAACTGCAAACTGTGTAAGTTTCAGTTTTTTGTCTCATCTGAAAGCTCTATAATCCTATAATGAAAATTTAGGTCCTATGTTTGAATCTTGCTTCAACCACAGAACCTCAGTCTTTCGGAATTTTGGTCAGCTGAATGGATATGCACAGCTAAGTCTTGAGATGTAGCATCTGTGAAAATTTGAGGAAATTCAGACCATAAATGGCGGCTAAGAGCGCGTACAATATTTTTCACTATTTTTAGCTTTGTTGTGACGTCACATGATGTCAGATGACAAGAGTTCTAAATGGATCAAGTTATTTTAACATCATTTGTGATTCTGGCCAGTAGTTTTGAAGAAGATGATTTTTAAAGTTTTCATATTTTTTTCTTTTTGTTGCCATGGCAACCAGAGTTCTACATGGATCAAGTTTATTTTAGCAACTTTTGTGAAGGTTGACCCAAGGATCATCCCTGCCAAGTTTAATCAAATTCTGTCCAGTGGATTCAGAGATGTTGATTAAAGTTTTCCCTATATACATAAAAGCAAATAAGCCCCGCCCTGGCAGCCATGTTTTTTAATGGATCGGAATAATTTTAGCAACTTTGGTAGAGGTTGACCCAAGGAACATCTGTACCAATTTATTTAAAAATCTGGCCAGTAGTTTGAAGCAGATGATTTTTAAAGTTTTCATTTTTTTTTCTTTTTGTTGCCATGGCAACCAGAGTTCTATATGGATCAAGTTTATTTTAAGAACTTTTGTGATTGTTGACCCAAGGATCATTCCTGCCAAGTTTAATCAAATTCTGTCCAGTGGTTTCAGAGGAAATGTTGATTAAAGTTTTCCCTATATACATATAAGGCAAATAACCCCGCCCCTGGTGGCCATGTTTTTTTATGGATCAGAATAATTTTAGCAACTTTGGTAGAGGTTGACCCAAGGAACATCTGTACCAATTTATTTTAAAATCTGGCCAGTAGTTTTGAAGAAGATGATTTTAAATTTTTCATATTTTTCTTTTTGTTGCCATGGCAACCAGAGTTCTACATGGATCAAGTTTATTTTAGCAACTTTTGTGAAAGTTGACCCAAGGATCATCCCTGCCAAGTTTAATCATATTCTGTCCAGTGGTTTCAGAGGAAATGTTGATTAAAGTTTTCCCTATATACATATAAGGAAAATAAGCCCCGCCCCTGGCGGCCATGTTTTTTACGGATCGGAATTTTTTTTAGCAACTTTGGTAGAGGTTGACCCAAGGAACACCTGTACCAGTTTATTTTAAAATCTGGCCAGTAGTTTTGAAGAAGATGATTTTTAAAGTTTTCATTTTTTTTTTCTTTTTGTTGCCATGGCAACCAGAGTTCTACATGGATCAAGTTTATTTTAGCAACTTTTGTGAAGGTTGACCCAAGGATCATCCCTGCCAAGTTTAATCAAATTCTGTCCAGTGGTTTCAGAGGAGATGTTGTTTAAAGATTTCTCTATATACATATAAGGCAAATAAGCCCCGCCCCTGGCGGCCATGTTTTTTTACGGATCGGAATAATTTTAGCAACTTTGGTAGAGGTTGACCCAAGGAACATCTGTACCAATTTATTTTAAAATCTGGCCAGTAGTTTTGAAGAAGATGATTTTTAAAGTTTTCTTTTTTCTTTTTTTTTGTTGCCATGGCAACCAGAGTTCTACATGGATCAAGTTTATTTTAGCAACTTTTGTGAAGGCTGACCCAAGGATCATCCCTGCCAAGTTTAATCAAATTCTGTCCAGTGGTTTCAGAGGAGATGTTGTTTAAAGGTTTCTCTATATACATATAAGGCAAATAAGCCCCGCCCCTGGCGGCCATGTTTTTTTGCGGATCGGAATAATTTTAGCAACTTTGTTAAAGGTTGACCCAAGGAACATCGCTACCAAATTATTTTGAAATCTGGCCAGTAGTTTTGAAGGAGATGATTTTTTAATTTTTCAAATTATTTTTCTTTTTGTAGCCATGGCAACCAGAGTTCTTCATGGATCAACTTTATTTTAGCAACTTTTGTAGAGCCTCACCCAAGGAACATTCCTGCCAAGTTTCATTACATTCTGTCCAGCAGTTTCAGAGACGATGTCGTTTAAAGAAAATTGTTGACGACGCACGACGGACGACGGGCGATCCTAAAAGCTCACTTGAGTACAAAGTGCTCAGGTGAGCTAACAATATTCTGCAAACTTCATTTGGGAGACTTAAAAATCCGAGTGTGAGCCCTGCTACATTACCTTGAAAAAGCGTCCAAACACCACATTACAGTATTCCTCACTGGAAAACTCATCAGCCGCTGTGATAAGGAAGGAGACCAGTGAGTGGAGGAAAGTGTCATCAAAGTGTCGTTCGTTCTGACACTCAGTTAGGTAGGGGAGAATCTGACAAAGGGCAAACCTGTCACGTTGTCTAGCAACCTGTGAACATGACAAAGAGGACAGATTACTCTTCATACTTTTTAAATAATTCAAGCATTCTTACACAATAAATAATGCAGCTTAGCAAGATTTCAGCATTCCTAACACAATAAATAATGCAGCTTAGCAAAATTTCAGCCATAATATAAATAATATGAATTCAAGCATTCCTAACACAATAAATAATGCAGCTTAGCAAAATTTCAGCCATAATTTAAATAATATGAATTCAAGCATTCCTAACACAACTAGAACTATCACTGAAGGTGATTCATACCCCCACCCCCATCTTTGACACAGGATGTATTCACATGACACATAAAACGAATGTTCACACATAGGATTTGGGCTTATAAGCATACCAAAAAAAAATATTATCACTAAAGGTGATCAATACCCACACCGGAAGTCTGTCATGTGTAGGAATAGAGTTTCAAAAGTTTGCGTGAGTGAAAGACTACATGTATGTAAGGTTTAAAGTTAGTGTGAGCAATGGTTCAAAAGTTTTGGACAATGCTAAAAAGTTTTGACAGACAGACAGATAGACAGACAGACACACATACAGACACACAGAAGAAAACAATTTGCCCCCAAGATCTGTAGCTGAGGAGAATAAAAATGCAGTCTAATTATGGTTCACATCCATATTTATTGTTTGCAAAAACCTGTCTTTAAGAATTTACATTGTGGTTTTCTTATGCAATGCACTTCCTCTCATCAAGATCAATCTACATATGAAGTTTCATCAACCTAGCTACTTTAGTATTGGAGTTATGCTCCGGACAAAATCAAAAGATTAAAAATGACAAAGGGCAATAACTCCTTTCAAAATACATGCAGAGTTATGGTTCTTGTGCACTGCACTTCCTCTCATCAAGATCAATCTACATATGAAGTTTCATCAACCTAGCTACTTTAGTATTGGAGTTATGGTCCGGACAAAATCAAAAGATTAAAAATGACAAAGGGCAATAACTCCTTTCAAAATACATGCAGAGTTATGGTTCTTATGCACTGCACTTCCTCTCATGAAGGTCTATCTACATATGAAGTTTCATCAACCTAGCTACTTAGTATTGAGTTATGGTCCGGACAAAATCAAAAGATTAAAAATGACAAAGGGCAATAACTCCTTTCAAAATACATGCAGAGTTATGGTTCTTATGCACTGCACTTCCTCTCATCAAGGTCTATCTACCTATGAAGTTTCATCAACATAGGTACAGTAGTTTTGGAGAAATGCTCCGGACAAATATTTGTAGACCAACCGCCGGACCGACCGACTGACCGACAGGGTGACTCCTATATACCCCCCCAAATTTCATTTGTGGGGGTATAACAATTGTCAGGGGTGTAAAAATCCACTATTGGTGAGTGGAATGATGGAACAGGGGAGTAAGAAATACTAGGTGGTCATCCATCCGGATGAATGCATTTCAAGGCTGATATTTAAAATCAATAAAAAAATACAAACTAGAACCCCGCGAGTCAGATGTGTCGCCTGACGATGACTTATCTGTTGACAGTAAAGATGCCAGTTTGTCACTTTCTTTTAAGAATTTTGGTATCACTCCAGGTCATTGCAAGAAACATACATATCAAGTCTCAAGTCATTCAAACTTATGGTGAAAAAGTTATGATCTGGACAAGAAATGCTCTAAGAAAATCAATCAAAGGGGAATAACTCAAAAAGCACACAAGGTAGAGTTATGGTTCTTGTGCACTGCACTCCGGGTCATTGCAAGAAACATACATATCAAGTCTAAGTCATTCAAACTATGTGAAGGGGAATAACTCAAAAAGCACACAAGGTAGAGTTATGGTTCTTGTGCACTGCACTCCGGGTCATTGCAAGAAACATACATATCAAGTCTTAAGTCATTCAAACTAATGGTGACAAAGTTATGCTCCGGACAAACAGATGGGGACGCCGCCGCCGCCGTGACGAAAGTAACCCCTATATGTCGCCTGACTCTAGTCAGGCGACACAAAAATGATGTAATTAATCATATTCTACACTGCTTATAGATTCCTTTCTATCTCTCAAATCCATCCATCTATCATCTCAGCATCCAGCGCCATGAAGTTGTGTATGAAGCCAACAGGTGCCTGTTTCCTAGTTAAGGAGCAGGCTGGTTTACGTAAATAACAAAAGTTATGTCCAGTCATCCATTCGTCCTTCCATTTAATAAATAACCAAGAAAAGGTGTTATTAAGTTTAATTGATAGATTGTGTAAATAATCAACACACATTTCTCTCCATTTCTGATATAAAATAAATGTGGACACTTTTACATTACTAAGAATTATATATGACACTAATTCATTTTTTAAATCTATTTATGGTACACAGTCTAAACTTGAAGAGTAAATATTATTGAAAACAATGCTTACTTCAATGGAGAAAATGTCATGTAAAAGTGAGCAAACCAGCATATTCAGTTCCTTTTCGACAGTATGTGGTGGGTAGGTGGTGTGACAATAAAGAGGATTATATAAACGGAAATCACGGCATTAAATTATGACAAATCAAACAGGAAGTGTGGCTGAAAGAGCTTGATTAGGTAGATACTATTTTCAAACAAAAAAATGAAAATTAATCAAAATTGTTTGAATTTAAGGGCAAGTGAAAGTTTTCTAAAGGCGAGTGCATTTTTCAAGTTACTAGTCCTACAAGGCGAGTAGCATTTGAAATTTTTTTACACCTCTGATTGTGGATGACAGACAGTCATTGATCTGAAAAGCTTACTTGAACACTACATGCTCAGGTGAGCTAAAAATTGGGCCAGGTAGAGTTATGGTTCTTGGACACTGCACTCCCCCAGGTCACATTCTAATCATTTCAAGTCATACCTTGGATAGTTTTCAAATTATGGATAATATTTAAGTTGCTGACAAACCAACAAACAGACAGGGTCAACAAAAACAACATGCTCCCGATCACAGATCTCGGGGGCATAAAACTGACAAGGGGCCAAGATAGCCCCGAGGTAACTCACCTGAGAAACAGTGAAATATAAAAGTAATGTTTCAAAAATTTCAGATGATTACTAATGGGAGTTATGCATGCCATAAAATGATAATTCTGAGTGATATATTTCACAAATTAGGAGAGCTGTTATTATGCTTCAATACAATGAATTCTAACGTGCATGAAAATATGACTATAAAGTTTCAACAAATTAGGGTAAATGCTTTTAAAGGTTGTATTTTGACAGATGAAAGTGAAGAATGAAGTGTAGAAAGACAGACAGACAATGATAAATCGGGGGGGGGGGGAGATAAGAACCTCTCCATGAAATTGATTCAAATACCCCGAATAATTACCTGCAATGTATAGTAGAGGGCAATCATGGCTGCTACTTCACTCTCCTTGATGAAAATCATGAACAACTGTGAGGGAGAACGCATGGCAGGCTGTGGTTCATCTGGAAGTCGGGCCAGGACTGGTCTGGTTTGGTCTTCCACTACCATACACGCAAGGACAGGCAGATATTTGGTAATCAGAACTGGCTCCTGCAGATACACAAATAGTACTGGCACAATCTCATTAAAATCATATCCTAATTTGCGCTCCTCTACTATCCGCGATTAGGATCTGACAACATCGCATTAGGGTTCACATCAGATTGACCTTTAAAGTCATTTAAATGCATAAACAAGTGCTCGATTTTAAACCAATTAAATAACATGTTTCTAACTGACTTCAGTAAAAACTTTTGTCACAGGGTGAGAAAAATGTGCAGATTGACAGGGACTTGAACCCGGGGCCTTTTGCTTACAGAGCTAATGCTCTACCAAATGAGCTAACCGGCCGCTTACACATCTTTCTACCCTACTGTGAGATGAATGCGGTTATTTCCTCTGGTTATACCGATTGATTCTGTAGCCACCGATTTAATTGGCTTATACAAAGGTCAAACTGAGATGACCTTCTATACAATATGGTCAGATCCAGTTAGCATACTGAATCTGATTTCAATGAGATTGGTACGGCAGTGCTTGTATAGTGTGGTGTATTGTTTTGTAAATCATGTTGTAAATGATGCAAGCAGTCTAGCAACTACTCCATTTGATGAGCAAACTTAGTCACCTATGCAAACTTTCACCACACTGGCTGATCTATAAAGCTTACAATCTGCAGTATTCACTGATATTCTATCATGTATTTATGCTCATATTCAAGCTATTACTGAATAAAAACAAGAAACTGCAGAATGCATGGTGAAGCAGTGTTAGCCACATAGAATGAGTTATGATGAGACAAGAACTTGTTCAGTATGCTTAATAAGGAAAATAACTTTATAAGGAATATCCATTAATACAGTAGTACCTGTCACTCACTTCCTCAATATTGGTATTATATGTGTAGGATGGTCAGCATGAGTACTTTTTCTGTGTAATTAAAGTACCTTCCCTTGTCAACATATTTTAAAATGTTGTCCACAGACAAGCTGGATATGGAGGAGGGTCAATTTATTCTTAATAAAACAGCAAAGTGTGATATTTGAGCTATATCTGAAGTTAAACATAGAAAGAACACATATAAAATATGTAGCCTATTTATCAAACGAGATATTTTTAGCAAAGGGGCCATAAATGAGTAAAAAAAATTACAGATTTTGCTGAAGTTAAATCTGGCTTTAATATATTTAGATGAACAGATGTACTACAAATAATCTATATCTGTTGAGCCTATCAATAAGACATGTTATTTTAGGCAAATTATAAGTTAAAAAGGGGCCAAAACTGTGTAACAAGAGGGCCAAGATGGCTCTGCTGAAGTAACTCATCTGAGAAATATTGCCTTGATTGCCTGTATAAGTTATACTGTCATATAGTCATACTGAACATATACTACGTCGTGCGACTGACTTTGACTTTTCTCCACTTTACACTTCAAAAAACATTCAACCTTATCGCCTGTCAAATATAACGTCGCTTCGTTGACGAATATAAACCATGCCTCCTTAGCGAGAGGAATCAAGTGCACAGTTTTATCAATCTATAAACAGAGACTGTGACGTCTTCATTCAGACTGGTGTTGACACATTGCAGTTTTATAACAAGCGGAATTATGAATTGACTGCTTCTACATATATGTCACGTGTAATCTTGCAAATCTTGTAAATAATGAATGCGTTTAAATAGACAACTATGTAGTTTCAAACGAAATAGGTGGCACTTAAATTCAGGATGTTTTAGCAAGAGTGATTTTGTGTCTTGAATTAATAAAACACAGCAAAAGCAGTGTGGCATAGTTATTGTCGAAATGAGCGTGACATTTGTACTTGTCATCATGGTCTAAGAACGTGTGGCTTTTAACAACATCTAGCCATTTTAATTGCGGTTCTTAATGTAGGAAATATATAAAATCCTTGAATGTCATTTCAAAACCTTTCAAAAACGCACCGCTGACACCCTTTATAGGGATAATTAATGATTTTTTAAAGTCCGTCTCGGCCGACACTTCCATCACGAAAGTTAACTGGGAACTGAGCAAATACCAATAACCAGGTGATGCCAAGGGGCGGAGCTACGATCTGAATCGCTCACCTGATTATAAATGAGCAACATATGTTGGATTTTTCATATTGACCTACTTTTTGACCCCACATGACCCACTTTTGAACTTGTCCAAGATTTTATGGAAGCGAACATTCTGACCAAGTTTTATGAAGATTGGCCTAAAAATATGGCCTCTAGAGTGTTAACAAGCCAAATTGTTGACGACGGACGCTGGACGAAGGGCGATCACAAAAGCTCACCTTGAGCACGTTGTCCTCAGGTGGGCTAAAAAGGATTGCTTAAAAATCAAGATGCTAGAGTGTAAACGACTGAAGTGAAATCTGGCATTTTCTTACATTAAAAGGGACATTACTCCTGACCTAATTGGTTGATATTAACCATAATCAAACTTGAGTTAGAGATTATAGCTATAAACATTGTCACAAGAGCCATATTGACATGGCCATCCCCCGCCGAATGCTGCTCTTTAGAAGATGTGTTGGAGAGTAGAATATTTCATTTTTAAAAGAAAATTTTTGGTAATGAAGACTGATGTTTGAAGTGATTATAGATATGAAACCCATGTGAAGACCTACTAACTGTGGACAATGGATGGAAGGATGGCAGACGTTCAACGATCCTAATAGCTAATGCGTTAATAAAAATCATTTAAAAGTTTCCTCACTCTAGAGTCATTAGTGTTGTTGCAATCTTAATTAAATTTTAAGAATGAAAAAAAATTGACTGAAGTGGTGTATATTTCAAGGAATTTGTTTAATCACATGGTTATGTCAACATTGATATTTAAGCAATTTAATCAAGAGGGCCATAATGGCCCTGGATCACTCACCTGAGTATAGAAACATCAGTCTATATTAAAACATTTTGAAATCTGGCCAGTAGCTTTGAAGGAGATGATCCCTGCAAAGTTTAATCAAATTTTGTCAAGCAGTTTCAGAGGAGAAATCATTTTAAGTTTTCAATATATACATAAAAGGCAAATTAGTCCTGCCCCTTGCAGCCATGTTTTTTTTATGGATCTGAACAATTTCAGCAACTTTTGTGAAGCTTCATCCAAGGATCATCCCTGCCAAATTTAATAAAATTCTGTCCGCGGTTTAGATAAAAAATTAACCCTGCCTGTGGTGGCCATGTTTTTTTACAGAATGAAAGAATTTTAACAACTTTTGTAAAGCTTCACCTAAAGATCATCCCTACCAAATTTAATCAAATTATGTCCAGCAGTTTCAGAGATGTCATTTAGAGATATCACTATACACATATAAGGCAAATTAGCCCCGACCATGGCGGCCATGTTTTTTTTTTTTTTTTAGCTGAACAATTTTAGCAACTTTTGTGAAGCTTCATCCAATGATCATCCCTTCCAAATTTAATCAAATTCTGTCAAGTGGTTTCAGAGATGTCGTTCAAAGATTTCACTATATACATTTAAGGTAAAGTAGCACCGCCCTTGGCTGCCATGTTTTTTTCCCCAATCGGAATAATTTTAGCAATCCTAATAGAGTTACCCAAGGAACATCTGTACCAAAATATTTTGAAATCTGGCCAATAGTTTTGAAGGAGATGATTTTTAAAGTTTTCATTTTTTTTTTTCTTTCCGTTGCCATGGCAACCAGAGTTCCACATGGAACAAGTTTATTTTAGCAACTTTTGTTAAGGTTCACCCAAGGAACATCCCTTTCAAGTTTAATCAAATTCTGCTCAGCGGTTTCAGAGATGTTGTTTGAAGTAAATTGTTGACAATGGACGATGCACGTCGACAGAGACAGGATGATCACAAAAGCTCACCTTGAGCACTTAGTGCTCAGGTGAGCTAAAAATTCAAATAAAACCGACAAATGAATTTTAAGAATTTAAAAATTTAAACATAAATCATGGCAGATATTCATGTTTTTCAGATAATAGCTTAGACTGGAAAATCAATCAATTTGAAGAAAGGAAAGAAGGTGGTCATTGGGTTAGGCAAAAAAAAACAAGAGGGCCATAATGGCCCTGAATCACTCACCAGATTAATACTGCCTTCACTGCCTTTTATAAAACTGTCAAACTGAATACAAAATCCATGCAAAAGTACAGCAAAATAATTGTAACTGCACACAAAAACTGTACCTGTGGTCAAAATGTTGATGGTCATAGCTATAAAATCAGGTGACTCCTAGAGCAGGACCAATTTATACCCAAGAGCCATGATTTGAAACATGGCTCAGGTCCACAAGGTCATGTTACATACATAATAGCTAAACCCATGATCTTGTGGTTTCTGACAAGATCTTTTAAAAACTCTCCTATATAAGTCTATGTAAAAATCAAGTGACCCCTGGGGTGGGGTGATTTTTGAATCCAGGGCCATGATTGAGCAAACTTTGTACATGTCTATAAGGCCATGTAATACACCAAATATCTAAACTCCAGGCCTTGTGGTTTCAAACAAGAAATTTTTTCTAAATTTACCCATATATGCCTATATAAAATAACATGACCCCAGGGGCCGGGCCAATTTTGACACCAGGGCAATGATGTGAACAAAGTTGATAGATGTCCACTAGCCCATATTACATACCAAATACCTTAACTCCAGGCCTTTTAGTTTCTGACAAGAAAGTTTTTCTAGTTTTCCTATTTAAGTCTAGGTAAACTCAAGTGACCCCTGAGGCGGGACCAATTTTGACCCTAGGGCCATGATTTGAACAAACTTGGTATAGGTCAACTAGACAATGCTACACACCCAATATCTTAATTCCAGGCCTTGTGGTTTCTGACAAGAAGATTTTTTCTAGATTTTCCTATATAAGCCTATGTAAAATAAAGTGACCCCTAGGGCTGGGCCAATTTTGACCTCAGGGTCATGATTTGTACATTCTTGGTAGAGGTTCATAAGACAATGCCACATACCAAATATTTAAAGCTCTAGGCCTTGCGGTTTTGGGGATTTTTTTTTAAAGATTTCATTTTAAAAATCTATTTTTAGCTCCTGTGACCCAGATATGCAACTAACCTGAACCATTTGAACAACTTTGGTAGAGCTTCATGCAAGGAACACATCAGGCGAATGTTATCAATTATGGCCCAGTGGTTTCAGAAGAGATGTCGTTTAAAGAAAATTGTAGACGCCGGATGCATGTTGACAACGCCGGATGGAGGGACGGACAACTGACGAGGTTGTGCTCAGATGAGCTAATAAAGTGACCCCTGGGGCGGGCAAGTTTTGACCCCAGGGTCATGATTTTTACAAACTTGGTAGAGGTCAACTAGACAAAGCCATACACCAAATTTCTAAGCTCTAAGTCTTGTGGTTTTGGAAAAGAAGATTTTTTAAGATTTCACTTTTGAAATCTATTTTTAGCTCCTGTGACCTAACAGACTGGAATCATTTGAACAAATTTTATAGGGGACCACCTTAGAACATCCCTGCCAAGTTTGATCACTTTCCCATCAGTAGTTTCAGAGAAGAAGTAAATTGTTGACGACTGATGACTAACGACTCACAACGCCAGACGCCGGACAAAGGCTGCTCCCAAAAGCTCATCTTGGCACTTTGTGCAAGGTGAGCTAATATATTGAAAACTACACTGTATCATTTCTGGTTGCATTTAAAACCAAAAATTAATGTCTCCCACTTCATCGCACCAACATCAATGTGTTTTAATTTCCTTGGTAACTGCTGATCCATACTTCTCTACTTCTTCATACATGACTGAAGCAGCACTAAACAAGATGCTGATGATAATGAAGCCATTCAGTTATACTTCTGAACTTACCAGTTTGGGTTCCTTGAACTGCTGAGTGTCAATCATATCCCAGGCCCCAAGTCCTAATCCTAACATCCGCAGCAACAAAAGCATATCTGCACTGTCCTGAAACAATTTTGAATTACACTCAATAATTTCAGATTTTATTCTTTACATTCTTATAATTGCAGACTTTAACATTACACTCAACACTCAACATGGTTAGATATCATTCATAATCAAGGCTATAAATTATCTTATTTAATGTTGAAAAATCAATATACAATAATAATTCTGACGAAGAGATAATCACAATGCAACAATTTCCATTTTTGTATTAAGAAAACCCACAATGTATATTCTAAGTTCATGAAGGATCCCGCAATGGCCATGGTCAAAATAGAGACAAGGAGGGATAAAAAGAAGGGATGCTTTAAAACAAAGGTATTTCTTTCCTCTGTGTAGCCTCCACAGCATAGTGTTCCAAGCCATAATACAAGGGGTGTTCAAATTGAAATGCAATTCCTAGCATATCTAGAAAGGATTTGTTAATTTTCACAAACCAACTATAGGATTCCTTCAGAGTATTCACCTGCGTGAGCTATGCACAGTTTCAACCTTTTGATCCAATTTTTAAAGGCAGTTTCATAGTCGTTTCTGGGTATACCCTTGAGACACTGGAAGATGGCTGAACCAAGATCTTTTCGTGTTTTGTATTTTCGTCCAGTGAGGTACTTTTTGAGCCTCGGGAACAGGAAGTAGTCACAGGGGGCAAGGTCTGGGGAATACGGCGGGTGTGGAAGCTCTACAACCTTTTTCTGCCTTAAAAAATCGCGTACAATAGCTGCTTTGTGGCTGGACACACTGTCATGCTGCAACCTGACCCCCAACAAACCTGTCGCTGGCCTGCGTATATTGAAATATTTCTTCAACTTTTGTAGAACAGCCCCTCTGTAGAACTTGCTATTGACCGATTTACCTTTCGGAACATCAATTTGTATAGCAGGCCCTTGATTTGTGAAGAAAACTGCATACATAACCTTTCTGACGCTCATTGTGCGTTTGGCTATACATGGCCTTTTCATGTCTTTTGTAGCCCATATTTTGTTTTCTTTCTGTTTTCGTTTGGGCTCATAGAAATGCACCCATGTCTGTGACGATATTGACAAACAAGCTATTATTGTATTTTGGGTACACTTTCAGAAAAGATTTTGCCATTTTCACGCGAAGGTGTTTCTGCTCCTCTGTGAGTAAATGGGGTATCCATCGTGTAGTTATCTTATTCATTTTAAGGTGCAGAGAACTGCCCCTATTGGGATGCCTACCTTTCGGGCTATTTCCCTAACAGTGAATCTTGCATCTGTTGATACAATTTCTCTGACTTTTTCTATCATTTTGGGACTGGTTGCTGTCTTTCTGCGATGGCCACATGGTGCATCTTGCAAGGACGTTATTCCACTTGCAAATTTCTTGCACCACCTAGTAACCGATGCATAGGACAGCTCACCAGGTCCATAAATTGAGCATATTTCATGAAATATCTCTTTTGGACCTATACCAAGAAAACAGCGGTTGTTGATGTAGGCCCGTATTTGGGCGGCGAAAGCAGATTTTTTACCAACCATTTTATCATTAGTATGTATGAGTATGCAATGTTTCTCGTTGTGTAGCCGAGGCTAGAGAGGACAGATTTACACAAAACTGGTATCGACAGAGATAATTGATGCCCCTAGGTGATCCAAGTAGTTTTTTTGTGAAAAGCGTGCGTAGTTACATAATATAACCCGAGTTGCATTTCAATTTGAATATCCCTCGTAGCATTATTCAGGAACCGGGCACTTGGGTAAGCAAACAATTTCTCTTTTAAAAACAAATGTCATCTTAAGGTTAATAACTGAAACATTTTTACACACATTCATATCCAAAACATATTTACATACCCCAAGAGGATACCTTGATGAATCCTCTCCAATGTAAAATTATAACTTATGATAGCCCTACTTATACACCATTTGAATTCTAATGCATACACAGTATAAGGTTTGTTTTTAGGGACTTCATTGTATACAAATGTTTTATTCCTATGGCAACTTTTTTTCTTTCTTTTTTTTTTTTTTTTTTAGGAGTGTATCCTCTTTATTCTCCTCATAATATTATAGGCAGCAGTAGGTCAGGGAACTATATTTATCTATAAACTCCTACATTTGATGAAACAAAAATAATAATGTAAACATATACATGCGAGTAGAAAAAATGTTTAAGAACAGACAAAAACTGTCAAAAACACCAAGACAAGCACCCAAAGAACTTATTTTATTGTATTAAATGAAACAATCCAAAATATGGTAATTTTAGCACTGGCCATAATGTTACTGGCCAAGATGTTACTGAGTATTTCCTTTCACAAACATACGGTAAGTTCTATATACATTTCACACACCTTAAAAGAATAGTATTTAACTGGTATTATACAGAAACGAGGAAAAAAATATGAACAGGCAAACAAAACAAATTAAAGAATGGTGATTTGTCAAAGTAACTACATTATACCATTAATGCATATCTCATTTAAAATAGTAACTGAAATTGCTTGATTATATATATTCCTATGGTAACTTGAACAGAGATGGAAAATTCATCGTCATTGTCCCCATAATTTTTTCCTTCTTGTCTATTGCAGGAGAGTGAGATTTTTTTGTCTCCTTCTTTGTCTTTAGTGCGGAGAGTAGTAAATTAAAATATTTCTACAGAACATTATTTCCTCCTTAATTAAATATTTCTACAGAACATTTTTCCTTTTTTTTTTTAAATACAAAAATTTAAGGAATCTAATATGATTAAACTACCGATTACCTATCAAAATAAGAGAGCTAAGATGACCCTGTGTTGTTCACCTGAGAGAGATTGATGATAAAAGCATCCTGTTGTACACTACAGTACTGGTCCAACCAAGGGACCAAGTATAAATTGTAAAAACTTGTTTTCTGATCAACATAAAATCATAAGTAACAAGTAATAATTTTAACAATGAACTGTTACTAAGTCTCCTAAACATAGTTTCTCCTTAGACAATCATACATGAATGGTTTTTGAGAAATAAGGTCATAATACTGTGTTAACACTATGTTGCCGGCGGCCACATTGACCACTTTTCAGGACACCATGGACAATGCAGGGGTGGTCGTGAGAGAGCATGGGGGAATGGGATTGGAAAACGTGAGAGGCCGTGGATGCCGGGCCAGATTTTTAGACTGTCAAAAAATTTGCCATGGCAGTCACCGTGCGGATTAGAAACCTAGTCGGCTGTAGTAAAACAGGGTTAAAGAAACAAGATGTGACAGAACGTAATAGGCCGTAATAAAACTTAGAGGTGGGCCAAAGTGGGACGGGAAGCATTCCTGATGTTGTCTTGTACAACAATTTCATTTTCTTTGGAAGGCATTTTTAAAAACGATGTTCTATGTTAGCATGCTTTCTTCATCAAACAATATTTTGGGGCTTTAATTGATAATTTTATTTTCCACCTTTTTACTATGCAGAGATATAGGTCTGATTTTTTTTTCACCTACAAGTGACCCTTGGGGTGGGGCCAATAAATACCTCAGGGTCATATAAAGGGGATCACCTTAGGAACATCCTTAAAAAGGCTGGTCTCAAAAACTCACCTTGGCACTATGTGCCAGGTGAGCTAAAAAAACTAACAAACAGACAGGGCAAAAACAATATGCCCCTGATCATAGATCTCGGAAGCATGAAAAATTAAATGACCCCCTCGGGCGAGCCAATTTTGACCTCAGGGCCATCATTTAAATAAACTTGGTAGAGGTCATATAGATAATGCCTCACACAAAATATCTCAGCTCTAGGCCTTGTGGTTTTTCAAGATTTCACTTTTAAAAACTATTTTTAGCTCCCATGACCCAGTTGTGGATTGAAACAATTAAGGACGACGGACAGCCATATATCCTAAAAGCTCACATGAGTACTTACTACATATTCAGGTAAGCTAACAAAAGCAATGCTCTTATTTGAAAATAATATGTGAATCCTTGAATTGTATGCCCTAGAATAGACACTGAAGTCATATCAAAAGTTAAGGTTTTCTTGCACTTAAAATCCACAAAACAAATGGGACAAGGCTCCCATCTGATGTTTAGCAAAACAGCTTTGCGAGAGGTGCAGAACCAGAAAGCTGAAGCATAAGATAAGGCAAATGGCAAAGGTTACTCACTCTTGGCAAGACATCCGTGTTTATACAGTGTTGAAGTGACTTCATTACAGATAATGCTACTGTGTTGAGGGCATAAGGATCGCACAGTATCATTGACAAGTCACTGAAATAAAAAATAAAAGTGTGGTGATGTCAAGTCAGGGTGACTATGTAAAGTTAAGAATAAGTCATGCAAAATATTTGCCATACCATAAACGCTCATGTATAGTGCACACCCAGAGTGTGAATTTCAAAACCTTGGAAAAAAACTCTCCTATAGGGCGCATTCATTCTTTGTACTTCTAGCAGGCCATCATTTTTATTACCACAGGTGTATTTTGGATGTTTGAACTGCAGGTAACAAAAGTTCTACTGCTTCTGCAAGTCAGTCATGCAACAATTATTCTTCATTCCAGTAGTAGCGATTGTTACCTTGATGTTCATTATAGCGGATAGTTTGGATAATTGTCAATAAATATTGAACCTTGTTGTTTATTTCTTCCTTTCATATTTGTACTTGAAGTACACAATTATCATAAACCAAACAGTTCTGTCCAAATTGAAACTTGTCAGAATATTGTCAGAATGTACAAACAACAGTAACAAATTGTGTAATCAGAACATAATGGAAATCATGGTTGGTCGCAGCAATGTCGATGTGAACATCCCATTTGGCTGTACGTTGTCAATTAATTATTAGTTAATGTACAGAATTTCTGGATGAATCATAATGATATTAACAAAAATATGAATTCGAGAACAATTAATTTCTTAAGCATTAATTTCACAATAATATGATAGAAATAATAAGACAACAATTTTACACTAACAGGTGTACAGCTGTAATTTACACCTAAGAATCAGTTGTGTATGTCCAGATTTGTAACACTGGATGTATGCGGGACACCTAATTTTTCAGTCATATGCTAAAAGTTTAAATACCCGACGTCCTGTTGCATATATAATAAAGATAAGAGTATTTTTGGTGTATGTACATCATTTAGCTTGATGCATTGCAAGTGGATCAATGCTCTGCCTACATTGATTGTTGACGTGACAGTTGACAGAAAGGGGTAGAGTTTCAGGTTTAATGGTGGCCACTCAATAAAGTCAATGTACCTGCAGAATGCCTGTTTCATAATCATCAAGAGGCATTATTATCAACTAATTAACAGAATTAACTGTACACAATTAAATTATTGCCACCGACTTGCTACCTCAGGTGAGTATATGGTTCAAATTCACGGAAATATCAAAAATGACCAATTATGAAGATGCAACTCAGTTGCGGAAAACTGAATCGCCTATATTTTGATTGAATAAACAAGAGGGATATCATGGCCCTAGAACGCTAACCAGAGTACCATCAGCTTGATCAAACAATTCAGTTTAAACTTAATTAAGATTTCAGATAAATAAAATAAAATTTCAAATATTCTAGACTAAAGAACTAGCCAACCATAAGCAGTAAAGATTTGAGGGGATCAAAAGCATGTTATCACAGTAAAGGACAATGGACTATTATACACTTCAGAACAAAGTTAGGTACATACACATCTTCTTCTTTTTTCAGTTTCAAGCCCACAGCAATTAGAGCTAGGCATTGTGTGTTACATCTCAACAGGAAGTGTTATATATTTAAATGTTTGTATCTAGAACAACACTGATGGTTTTGCTATTATTCATAATGTATTCAAAGAAGCTAATAATTAAATCAAACACTTTAAAATGATTCTCATGATATTTACAACAATCATAAAAGAAATGAATTTAATAAAGGGAGATAATCAATATTTTATATTTATTAGAGTAAGTATTTATAAAACTAACACTGTGGGCCTATTTCTTCAAGGAATCAATTCCATTTTAGAAAATATTGTTGAGAAACAATTGGAAAATTTTGAAGATCCAAGTGCTCTTAAAAAAGAAAGAAAAGAAAAAAAATACTAGGGGCTGCATTTTTCAAGGGATCAACGTTATTTTAGCAATTATGAAAGATATTAATGAAGTAACCATTTGTGCCAAATGAAATTATATTCTGACCATTGGCTTCATAGAAGAAGAATTTTGAAATTTTCTATATAGAGTCCCTGTATATAAGGAAACTAGCTTACCCCCTAGGGGCCTCATTTTTTTAGGGATCAACTTCATTTTGGCACTTGTGGTAGACATTCATGAGGTGACCATTTGTGCCAAATGAAATCAAATTCTGACCATTGGTATCACAGATGAAAAACTTTTGAAATTTTCTAGATAAATAAGGAAACCCCTAGGGGCCTCATCTTTCAAGAGATCATCTTTATTTGAGCAAATAATGGTAGACATTCATGAGATGACCATTTGTGCCAAATGAAATTAAATTCTGACCATTGGCTCTAAGTTCATAGAAGAATTTTGAAATTTTCTATATAGAATATATAAGGAAACTAGCTGATCCCCTAGGGGCCTCATTTTTTAGGGATCAACTTCATTTTAGCAATTGAGGTAGACATTCACGGGGTGATCATTTGTGCTGAATGAAATCAAATTCTGACCATTGGTTTTACAGATGAAGAACTTTTGAAATTTTCTAGACAGATTATATTAGGAAATTAGGAAACCCCTAGGGCTCTACGATCTAAGTGCTCTTAAAAAAGAAAGAAAAGAAAAAAAGAAACTAGGGGCCTCATTTTTCAAGGGATCATCTTTATTCTAGCAATTAAGGTAGACATTCATGAGATGGCCATTTGTGTCAAATGAAATTAAATTCTGACCATTGGCTTCAAAGAAGAAGAATCTTGAAATTTTCTATATAGAATATACATGTATAAGGAAACTAGCTGACCATCTAGGGGCCTCATTTTTTAAGGGATCAACTTCATTTTAGCAATTATGGTAGAACACTTTGAGGTGACCATTTGTGCCAAATGAAATCAAATTCTGACCATTGGTTTCAGAGAAGATTTTTGAAGTTTATACAATAAAATTCTATTGGTTGCCATGGCAACCAGAGTTCTGCATTGATCAGGTTTATTTTAGCAACTTTTGTGAATGGTTCACCCAAGGATCGTCACTGCCAAGTTTCATCAATTTCTGTTCAGGGGTTTCAGAGGAGATGTTGTTTAAAGCAAATTGTTGACGACGGATGATGCATGACGGACATTATGAAACAGTTATATTAATCACTTTAATTTACTCAGCTTTATATTTTTTCCAGGCTGGAATTTTCTTTTGAAAAGAAATACAAACAGGTATAATCTACAATATCATGTTCACTAGTTAGTAGCTCCATTAATAATCTATTGTGTATTTTGAATTTGAAAAATGAACAGAAAAAAAAAACATTAGGGTAAAATTAAATGGATATTAAAGACTTTATATTGTTAAACAATGATTACTATTACTGAATATTATTAATTTTTATGTAACTAAGTAAGCACTAAGAGATCATCAAAATGTTCAATTTATAATTGAAAATGTGCAAAACAACTCCCACCAGACATTAAATTACTCTTTAGTTGCATTTATGATTTAAGGAACATTTATCTACATGACTAAGTTAGTAAGTATCAAGTTAAAGACAGATGGACCAACTTCAACATTGATAACTCAGAAAGATTTTTAGGAGAACATATATTTAAGACTTGTAAAGGCTGAATTGTCCATCAAACGCGCTACATTACCTGCAAATTCTCAGAAATTTCCCGAAAATCAGACATTGAATTTTCAAAAATTCCTGAGTTTGGGTCTCATTGAGTCAATGTGATCTTTTTAAGGTCCTTTTGCATTAAGCACACGACTCCTAGAAAATTTACTATCCAGTGATGAACGTATATAAATATTTTATAATAAAATTCATTATTTTTTAAATCTTTATTTTCTGTGAAAAATTTATCAGGGAATTGCTGATGGCCTATGCCAATCTGAATCAATGGTAGAGGTGTCACGATATACTGGTATATCGGTATATTGCAGTATGCAGCTGAACGGTATTGTACCGTGATACGAAATCACTGTACCAGTTTTTAAGTTATATTTTTCCATAGTAAGACTAATTTTGAAATGTAACCTGTTACTTGCCAAATTTAATAGTAAAATTGTCCTGTTTAGTAAGAGGGTTTTTTTCTGTTTGTCCCTAATAATTGTGCTTGTGTTGCTTTTAAAGTCATTATTAGCTGCAGTGCAAGTGAAGCTGCAGATGGTGACTGACTGCGATACCTTTATCCGCATTGTTAAAACACAATCCGGATCATTTTGTCATAAATACTTACAAATAATTATATGCATGTATATACACTGTTTTTGTTACTGATATTTATTTATGTGCCTATGTTTGACAACAAAATCAATGTCCATAGGTTTTTAAAAAAAAATTGGAACTAAACCTTAATTTCAAAATGGCCACCTCCATTGTTGTTGTTATTTACTAATCTAAAAATGAAGATAAGGAGACAAAAAATAACTATGACAACAAAATTCTTATCATGCACTGGAATATAACATTGATAAACAATATCATTGAGGTAGGTAGAGTGTATTCACTGACATTTACATTGAAATTCCTTTTACAAACTTGATTAGTAATTTGGACATAATTTTTTTTAGCCTCATAAAAGAAATGGGTCAAAATCATCAACGGGGTTGCTGTTTGTCAACTTTGCAAAGTAACAATTAAAAATAGTGGTGGAGACACAAACTTAAAAAGCACATTGCAAGTCGCCCTTCTAGTAGGAGCTGATCAATCTATTTCACCTGAATCTGCGAGGTTCTACGAGTTATACAATTGAAAGACTTTGAAATTATTGGGCATTATTCAGAATATTCTAGTAATGGAATCGCCAATCTCATACCTTAAATGATACTAATAACTATATTACTTTTTTATGTGTTTATTTACTGTAACATATTTGAGTAGTTCACTGTTGAATGAAAACATTTGAAGTTAGAATGAATACGCAGTCATATCTTTGTTTCATGAAGTAATATATTGTGGTACACTTCTGACGTATCGTGATAACTCTAATCATTGGTAATGAAAAAAAGGGCAAAGATCCAAATAAGATCTGTCGGACAAGGCTACCACCCCTAACCCCAACTCAGTGCTACACGCCCAAAAGTGCCAGTTTTATGCACCCAGCCCTGGGGTTTTCTTAAATGGATCCCCACTTGCCCACGCCGGGTTAAAATCACTGCGGGCAAGTGATTTTTAAAGAAGATACCCAGGCCGGCAAGTTTATTTATGTAAATGAAATCTTTCGGGTTTTTTTTATTGTCTATAGTATATCAGGGGTAAAATGCTTGCAAAGTGTCTTTGATACATATTAACTAAAATCCATCTTAATATTGCACATATTTAGTTTTAAACATTATATGCAACAAACACCAACTAACTTCAAAATCAGGCAACCTGTTTTCACTCGTAGATATTCAAAGTAACTAGCCCCCTGGACAAGTGAAAGTCAAATCCTTAAGTTAACCCCTGCCAGCCCTTATTCAAATCCTATCTAGAGCACAAGTAATCAACTCAGGAAATACAATTATGTGAAAAAATTTTGATTCCAGATAAAAACAAAAGAAATGTATATCAGGGCTTCAGGCTTTTAACAAAAAAAATTCAACCTATACTGCAGTAATTATTATATAATTTGATACTTAAGGATAATTTTGATGGTTACTATTTTTTTTTCTTTAACTTTGACTTTTTTTCATTATAAAAATTATTTTACCCTAGTACAAACTCTTGGCCACGTTTTATCCCATCTAAAAATCCTTGTAACTCCCGAGCTCTCTTAGGGTCTACAATCTTCTCTCTAATGCATGCATCTACACACCAAGTGAATTTGTGACAAGGGTCAACTGCACAAATGTCATTAACTTCCTGATCATGGAGAGACATTAATAACTCTGCTCTTAATGTACAATAATGCATATTACGAGTTCGTAAAAACAGAGTCCTCAAGAACTGCAACACCATGTCGTATAATTTTATGCTCTTTCCAACCATATGAGTTAACTTTTGAACAACTTCTCCCTGACGCCTTGCTTTTGGTGCATGTAGGAAAAATGTTGATGTTGAATTCTCATGACTGAACAGCGTGTTTTCCTTTTCTCTGATATACTGTGATAACAGCGGTGATACTTCATCGCCAAATAGTGCCTGGTTGTCTTCCCAAATCTGCCGTTTAACCTCAGTAGCTGCTTCAGAATACAATTCTTTGTCCTCTAAAATTTGCTTCAAGTAGACATCTTTGATCTTAGGTAAATTTTTCAGAATGCACATGATGACTGGTCTAAGAGATGCAACCTTGATTACACAAAAACTTTTTTCCAACATGGATTCAAGTTTTGCATAACCAGACTCCTTGTCTTCACCACCAGCAACTTCATTTATTCTCTGAGTCAATTTTTCCCGAAGTTCCTCAAGAACTGACGTATGAAATTCTAAACGTTTGACTCCGTGAAGATCTAAGAAAGGTAGTGCAGGCTTCAACGAAGGCAACAAAATACCATTCTCTTGCTGGAAATCTTCAATCGCGGCAAGTGGATCGGAACAATTTGTAAGGGCTTCCCTCAGACTGTCACCTCCTGGAATCCCAAGTGACTCCAACCCCGACATTGTTTTCAATATGAATATTCCCGTCTCCTTTAAGACGGATTAGATGAGTAAATATATTCGTAAATACTGAACACAACCTAGCAAGCAATAAGTTTCAGAGTTATCCCGCCTGACGAAATCGATAATTCCCCATCCTATTTTCGGGAATTTACCGGACAACAGGAATATTATAAAATCTATCAAGCATAGTGAAAGAAATGATTATATTTGATTTTCAATCAAAAAAATACTTGTTAATCAAAACGGCAAAAAATCAAACTTATATATTTTAAACAGGTGTATTAAATAGATAAACTATTAGATAACTTTTTTTTCTGTTTATTAAAGGAAGATTAATTCGTTAAAATTAAATAAATTTGATTTTTTTATTGGAGATTATTATAATTAAATATGACATTCTTAGCGTATTGCCCAAATTATAATATTTGATTTACTTTGATCATATATACATTGGCAATTAAAACTATTTGACTTGAATATTTAAAAATTATTTAGGTCAAGTTATAGTTTTGCAAAATATTTAAAAATACACATATTTTGTTTGGTTACATTTTTGAATCTTTATTTTTTATCTTAGTACTGAAAGTTAGTAAATCATTGAGATAAATGAATAATCAGCCTTATCGATATTTCGGCAAAGATGCTTCTTCATGAATTCATGTTCATAGATGTTACGATTTTGTTTAAACCGTACCTCATTAAGTATGTTATATAAGGAAAAAACAAAATCAATTGAAATTGAAAAAAGGAAACTCACAATGGTCAATTGTGTCGCCTTGCAAAATTGTGCCTGTAAACAACTATTTTTAGTAAAATTAGCCTCTTACGAACTAAAATTAAACAAAAACGGATTTATTTCAGATTAAAATTTTAGTTAAATTGAATCTTACTAGCTACCTAGATGAATTCATAAACCACGGGGTATTTCCAAGTAAATAAAGATGGAAAGAAATGGTTAGTAAAAGTATATGGCACTTGTATATATTGATCTGGGAACATAAAATAAACAGTAATGAATTCGATCGATTCCGTTCCGTACATTCCAATTTTCAGTATAGCGACGTTTGGTTATATGCAGTACGCTGTCCGAGACTTTCAACCCAATGCAAATCTGTGACCAAACTGATTTCGTACTTATCTAGGTTTGATGAAAGATGTCCGAAATGTTTAGTTATGATTACCGGCAAATGTCTGACTGACCACATTTTGTTAGACTGTCCCTTTATGTTAGCTTATAGGCAGCGGCTTATGTGCAAAATACAAAGTATATTTAGCCCACAAGTAAAAGACACGATGCAAAATTTGGAAAATAAAGTATTTGTTAATACGTTACTGGGTGTACCATGTCCAGTTATTTTGAATCAACTCCAGGATAGATATGAAAACTTCCTTGGGGTGCTGTTTCAATATTGTCATTTAGTCTGGCTTGAATTAAAACTGTGCTAAGACACTTTTGTATATTCTCTTTAGTGAATTAGTTTACCAATTATTTTCTCTCTCTCTCTCTCTCTCTCTTGTAACTGTAGGCTAGTTTGTTTATTGTTATGCAGTCGCTCTTCATACATTAATCCGTGTGCTGCAAGGATTAAACTAGCTATGAAGTATGGTAATACGTGTATTCATAAATCATGTTTATAGCTATTTTTTATTGCCTATTTATTTTTTTCCCCCCCCCCCCCCCAAAAAAAAAAAAACATTTTTTTTAAATAAAAATAGTTGACTACTGGCTTCATATCACTATATATAGCCCTTGTTTTTTCGTTTCGGCAAGGACTATACAAATTTGTAGCAGTAGAGGTTCTTTATTTATTTATTAATTTATTTATTAATCTATTTACATAGAGATATATCTATTGGTATGAAAGTATGTTGGTTAAATTTTTTACTTTTGATATGTGTGGTTATGACATATGCTTCTGTGTTTTCCTTGTACTCATTTTGTAATGTGTGTGTGTGTGTGTGTGTGTGTGTGAATTTATTATATGCATTTGTAATCTTCATATACTGGAGGAAATAAAGAATATATATGTTTGAAATTGACTTATAGGTATTTCCCGATACATGTACGGTCGGATGAAGAAGGGATTGGTAAATATAGAATTCATCTGCCTGTCCTGCTCCAAGAGACAGGTATGTATAAAATGACACTTGGGTTTTATCCCGTCGCATATGTCAGCCTGTCTGTCTCTGTCTTCAGATGAACGCTATTCTTTATAACATTTTTCTAAATCAAATTAAATATTAACAGTTTGCATATTTGTTAATACAAAAGAGCCATATATCGTATTTGAAGAATTAATATGATTTATATTCTATTACTGTAAGCAGATGTTCCGATGAAAACTAATTTTTGTATATCATGCATTTTTTTCAGCGAACTTCAGAGTCACACATGGAAGTTGAGAATGCAACGGAGAATATGGAAATCGAGGACGTTTCATTGTATAATGTTCCTGTCCGCACGGATGGAACGGGGGATATGCATGGAAGACGATGCGTCGCTGTATATGCCCCCGTCGCCTTGCCTGATCTAGAAGATGAATTCCATTTTGTTATGATTTGTCCCTGTTATAGAAATATAAGAATCAAGTATTTAAAAAAGTACTATTAATATTAACAGTGTTTATTTGTAAACTACAAAAACATATATCGTATTGTTAAGTAATTAAAAGAAGTTTTCCATGATCTATTAATGTAAGGAGATGTTCGCATCTCAAAACTAATTTTTTGTTATATAATACACTTCTTTTTTCGCAACTTCAATGTTACAAACTATATTTTAAATGCAACGTGAAATTTGAAAACGAGAGTATTGAATGTATGTGTTCTTGATCTACACGTATTAAAGGGGATATGTACTGAAAGATGCGTCAATATTATGCTCCTGTCGCTTGTCCTGATCCGCTAATTGAAAGGTACGTTCAGGGACAAAAAAAAAAAATAATTCCAATGAATAAAAATTGTTAAATAAAAAATACATTATTTTTTTTTTAGAATATTTATATAAACAAATATACAGTTATAGCTAATTAAAAACCGCTATTCACGTTAAAAAAGCATGTTATTTTTATTGTTATTTCAGTTCCGTGTTAGACGTGACGGTTATAGATGGTGAGGTTCAGCCCATGCCTGAGTTCACTGTTATTCCAAGAGGGACTGAACGAGGGAAGGATCTCCTAGTGGAATCTGCAGGATATTCATACACTGTTCGGGTATGTATATAAATGACAGCTAAATGATAATTAAAATGATCGGAATTATTTTTAATTAAACATATTATACATAATATATTAAATTCCAAGATATTTATTGAATACATATTATATGCATGGTATGGAACTTTCTTATATCCTATTTACAGAAGGTGACCAAGATTACTCGATCGTGGTGGTGCAGTGTACGTAGGAGTGGGAATCGCTGCCCAGCTGCTGTGAGTGAGAGAGGAGAAGTGTTCACAAGAAATCTACGCAGTCATTCGCACCCATCTGACCACGGTTGCCACAGGTCTACGAGTATGTCAGTGACCAGTGGATCGAAGGCGCCCTGTGGACACCAGAAGACTGGTCTGTGTACGGTCGACCAATAAGAACAAACAACGACTGTGAAGGTATGTTACAAACTGATTTTCAAATACAAAATTATTATATTATAACGTGCAATGAAAAGTAAAAAATAAATAAAATGATGATGATGACGTTGGTGAATAATAATGTACATAGTCTACCGGGTTACTATTTCCTCTGCAATTACATTAAAAAAAAATTTCTTATAATATATATAATCAACAGTAATGACATAAATGTTCGAAAACACTCTCACTGCTTATGACAAGTGCTTATGACAAGTACTCATTTTATAAGCTCATTAAATTATAAATCAATATAATTATGTATAATTATGTAACACGCATGCAATCGATGTATGTATTGTGTAAGATGACGAGCTGTATATGCTTAAATAGAATGTAGGATAAAATCCCCCCCCCGGACATAATCCCCCCCATGAAATTTTGTATAGGCGGACATAATCCCCCCCCCCCCCAGAAGTTTGTCAAGGCGGGCATAATCCCTCCCAATAGATTTTACGGGGCGGACAAAACACCCCTCGTGAATTTTCCAGGGCGGACAAAATCCCCCTCGTTATTGTATTTGCTTCGATAATTTTTTTTCACCTTTTCACGCCCTTTTAAGACATGTTAATAAAGGCCACCTCTGTCTTAATTGGTTTATTTGAACATTCCCTTAACTAATTACACCAGTTGATAATGCAAGTTATATTTTTCTTTTATTTGTATTATATATATAAGTGATCATGATAAAATATGTTTGATGTTACTAAACCAGGCATTTTAGTAAAATATTTCAGAAAAAAAATAAGTATATACACCATGCCTATTTTGAAACATTATAATTCAATCATGGAATTCATTACCAGTTCTTCAATATTACATGTTTCATGTTCACACCTTTATTTATTATTAACTGGTGTAATAAGTTAAGGAACTGTTCAAATTAATCATTTCAGACAATATATATATAACAAGATATGCTAGAATAGTTAAATATTTTTTTGAAATAACATTCTGTAAAAAGAAATAATTGTATCTTATATAATACATTAATGAATATGACCGCAACTGTAATAACTGGTGTTCACAATCTAGGGATATGTTCTTATGTTTTTAAATTCTGATAATGAAAATGAACTTAAAAAATTAGCCTTATTCTGTAAACATGCTATTAAAATGAGACATAATTATACATTTAGTGGTAATTCTTAATTTTTACAGATTGGTGATAATTTTGGAATAATTAATAAGGATATGAAATCCACCTTTTGCACTCTCGCATTGCTATGTTTTTGCGCACTGTATATGTATTATTATGTTATTTGTAACGATAAACTGTATATGTCCAAGTTATATCAATAAAATTTCTGCTCTGTTCTGTTATGTTCTTAAACGAGCGTGAAAAGGTGAAAAAAAATCATTATCCAAGCAAATATAATAATGAGGGGGATTTTGTCCGCCCTGGAAAATTCACGAGGGGTGTTTTGTCCGCCCCGTAAAATCTATTGGGAGGGATTATGCCCGCCTTGACAAACTTCTGGGGGGATTATGTCCGCCTATACAAAATTTTAGGGGGGGGGGATTATGTCCGGGGGGGGGGGATTTTGTCCGTCCCCCGCTCAAATCTAACAACAAAGTTCGGTTCTGTAAAACTTCAAATAGTCGCCATTTGCAATATTGCGCAAGGGTGAATAAAAAAGTAATTAATCTACCTGAATAAAGATTCATGAGATGAGATACAGAAACAGGTGAGTATATTATATTTATTAATGATTATACGACGTCAAGGAATAAATAAATAAACAAAATGAAATCAATATCCCAAAGAAATAGATCGAGAACGTGCGGTCGTTTGATTTTGTACTGAGTGGGGTGAATATTTTAATTGAATTTTGGTTTTCTGTGTAGTAAAGTGTTGTTGTTTTTTTGTTCGGTCTGACATTATTTCTTATCGCTTTGTTGTCATGATCAGTGTTAGTTAATGTAAAATCTGCCTACCATAAGCTTGCGTACGTATTTCGTTTTTTCTCTTTCTCTCTCTCCCTCCCTCAAACTTCAAAGAGTAATCGTTCGTGCATAAAGTGCTAAAAAACTTTTTTGTTAATCTCAACACAATTATATCAAAGTTACTTTTCAATTCCTTTAACTTTTATGTATTGTTTAAGCTAAAAATATTAGTTGTAAAAAATGATTTTCTATGTTTATTCAGTTTAAAAGTCACATGGCCGGCCTGAGGTTGTAGAGGTGAACGAGAAGAAGAAGAAGAAAAGTCACATCATATATAGTCTACAATGCTGATCAAACCTCTCCCTTTTTATTCTGTTGAAATGCTAAAAACTTCTTTGTTAGTCTCAACACAATTAGAATTAATTTTCCATTCCTCTAATTTATATGCATTGTTTAAGCTGAAGATATGTGTTGTAAACAATGATTTTCTGTGTTTAATCAGTTTTAAAGTCACTTCATATATAGCAGTCTACAATGCTGATCAAACCTCGCCTTTTTTATTCTGTGGAAATGCTAAAAACTTCCTTGTTAATCTCAACACAATTATATTAAAGTTAATTTTCAATTCCTTTAACTTTTATGCATTGTTTAAGCTAAAAATATTAGATGTAAACAATGATTTTCTATGTTTAATCAGTTTAAAAGTGACCTCAAGTATATAATCTACAACAGCTGTTCTAAAATCAAACCTGGCTCTCTTTATTCTGTGAATATTTTCTAAAGTAACTCATTGAGATACTTGTTATTTCATCTCTACATTGCATCCTTTGGGGCAATTTTCTTACACCTTTTACTTTTTTCAGTGCTTTAGCTAAAAATATTATTGTGCACATCTATCTTACTCTCGGGTTGGGTGGTTTTTTGTCCTACTCTCATTGTGTATTAATTACAATACGTCCTTTTCCTTTCAGGATGCCGAAAATTAAGAAGAGGAAAACAGTGCTGTCTGTAAGGAAATGAAAATATAAATATGTTGTACTCATTGTATATAAATTCATTCATACTACATTTATTTTTGAAATGTTGCCGAAATATACACCAGAAATATTTGGTATGTTAAACCATTGATATATGTACAAAGTAAATAATTAAAGTGAATAGTACAGGCCCGGATCCAGCGGCCCCCCCCCCCCCGGTCATCATACATTTTTCTAGTCTATAAAATCCCTTGATTGCATCATAGTAGTGTTGTCTAGAGGAAATCCCCATCGTGGGGCCCCCGTACTGAACCCACATAACCACCTGACCAGCCAGACTCCCATTGTCCCCCTGCTGTTAATGTGTAGGTAATCCGTATCGGGCAGTCGTCCAGCATATGTTTAGGGTACTGCGGACGGGGTACGGACAACTGCCCCTTAGGACAATAGCCCCTTAGGATAACTGCCCCTAGGACAACTGCCCCTAGGACGATTGCCCCTGAGTTTTAATGAAAAAGAGGACAATTGCCCCTACTTTTAAAATATTACATATTTATACATTAAGATTTATGTACCACTGATTCTTGTGTATATTGAACTGAACATGTACATTGATAAACAATTGAATTTTTTTTCACTGTATGCAAAAAAAAAAGAAATGTTTTTGAATATTCTTCATCCCTCTCCCCCTCCCATCCCCTCTCTCTCTCAGATAATTATTAAATAAAATTATAATATGCATGTTTATTTATTATAAAAACATGGAAATATGCATAGCTTTAATAATAGAAAATAATATATTGTCATTCATTATTTTGCTTTCATCAGTATAATTAGAGAGGGTGGTTGCTATCACCGGGGTACGGACAATACCCCCTCCGGACAATTCCCCCTTAGGACAATACCCCCTCGGACAATACCCCCTCGGACAATATGCCAGGGTGGACAATACCCCCTTCATATAAAAATTATATATTTATGCATTAAAATATTTATTTATGATATACATGAATAATAAAGCATTAAATATTGTGAAATTTTGTTGCTTTGGTGATTGAAAATAAGTGCAGGCATAAAGTGTTTGCAAATTGTGTTAATCCTTGTGAATCAAACTAGCTGTTAATTTACGCAATATTTGATTTGTACCTTAATTACCAAATAATTATACACAATTATTTAAAAAATTAAAAAAAAATGTTGTTTGCAGTGTTATAAGTGTAATGTGTTATAACAAGAATAAGAAAGATGTAATTAGAGACATACTTTGACAATTATTAAAGCTAGTTGTAATTATATGCCTTCTTTGAAGTATTAATTAGCATGCATTCATGTACTAAAAGGTGTAAATTGTATCTATTGTATTTCCCTATATAATCCAAATGGATAATCTGTAAAAATCATACATTAAGTTCAAGTCATGGAGGTCATTAGGAATGAGAAAGGTGGTTGTAAGTTGTGTTTTGATGGATATATGTATACAAAGAAGAATTCTAACAAATCCAGGATACGGTGGGAATGTTCTAATCGGCATGCATATTCTTGTCTCGGATCAGTGGTGACTGACTTGGAGGTAGGTGACAATTGTGCTATTTCGTTTTTTTCTCACTGTCTGTCTTTTTTTTCTTTCTTTTTCTTTCTTTCTTTCTGTTTCTTTATATGTGATGAATTTATCTATAATGTTATTGGCGACCAATTACTACATTCCTATTATTTTTGATAATATAATTTTTGAAAAATATACGGACAATTAGATCCGTATTATGAATTATTATATATATTTCAACTCAAAATTAAAAATTAATATATTTTTTTAATTTATCATAATTTTGTTATAATCAAATAAATTGTGGTGGCAGAAAATGTAAATTAGGAAGAAAAAATGAAAATTAAGGATATTTACATACACGCGGGTGTCATCAAACATTTAATATTGATCACATTTTTGTTATAAACTAGTAAATCGTGATTACAGAACTTGTAAATTTTGTGATATGAAGAAGAATTGCTGATTTAAACTTACTCAAATTAAAATTGGTTTGTCAAATATAATATTACATAATATAATAAAATGATAAAAAAAAAAAAAAATTTAAGAAAATATTAAGAACTAAAGGATATATTTTGAATAAAGTAATTATACTTGCTGGTCAACTTAGGAAACTCAATTGTTGATCTTGGAAATTGTAAATTTTGAAATTTGAAGAATACTATACATGAGCCCACTATACATACTATATTATATTACTACAAATCTCAGTGCAATTTTTGACGTCAATCTTTTTTTTTTTTATTCATCATCAGTTTGAACGCCTAAGAGAGGATTGGTTACTATGGTGACGTTTAATAGAACATATATTATATGCACTAATAAAATAACATCCATTAATTTAAAATAGTTTAGAGATATTATATATAAAATTAACCGTACACTTAAAATCAAATAAGTTATGGCAAAAGTCTACGTAATTCTGGGACACCCCTCGTACATAGCTTTAAATACAAATAAAGAAATTCATTACGTAATTAAGAAAACAAATCTTTACTCAATAGATTAATCATTAAAAATCATTGACACATTGCCCTGTTTACAAACCTTTTTAAGTAAAACAAGATAACAATAGTAGTTTTTATAGGTAGTATTTCACACCTGATCGTTTCTTGTTTTCAATAATTTTTCTCAGATTAATTGGAATCAGCAATTTTATTAACATGTTTTTCATTTTAGTATGGTTGTTTGCAGTTGTTAATTTTTTCTTTCTTTAATTTAATTACATATAACTTCAAATGTACAATTGTATGTAAGTGAATTATCACTTCGCAAACTGATAATGAATAGCCCCTGCCTACTCTTATAAGTTGAAGTTTTGATTTTATTCTTATATTGTCCCTACCATAATCATGGACATCATCAAGAATGAGAGAGGTGGTTTGAAGTTATGCTTTGAAGGTTACATGTACACCAAGAAGAACACTGGCAAAAACAGAATTCGCTGGGAATGTTCAAAGAGACGAGCGTATTCATGCAAAGGTGCTGCTACAACTGATGCTGAGGTGAAAGAAGTCCTTTCTACAACTCCCCATAGTCATGAAAGGGATGATGGTGCTGTGGAAGTAGCCAAGGCCATGATGAACGTGAAGGAAAACATCCCCATCAACAGAGGACGACCATGCCAGATTATAGCTGATGTTCTACAGACATGTTCTGCTGAAGCACGTACTGCCTTCGGGAAACTGGATACTGTCAAACGAAACATCCGTAGACAGAAGAAAGGAAGCCTCCCTGTATGGACTGCTATAGATGGCATCAGAAAGGATCAGGCAATTGTTTCAACTGCCCTCCTTCAGGACCTGAATGATGAACCCCCACGTAAGCGAGTGAAGAAGGTGACACAAGACCTGCAGCGACGTCTAAAGAACCTGTGCCTCGACTTTGTGTCAGGACGTAAGACTGTTGAGGAGCATCTTCAAGGTGTTGGACGATGTATTAGATGGAAATGCCGTTAAATGAAATAATGCTGTTGAACATTTGAGCTGACAAAATGATTCTTTTTGCAAATGCAACTGCCAATGTATTTTTATGACAAATAAATAAATACATAAATACATGCACATATTTTAAAGCTGAACAAAACAGAATAAAATTATGAAACATGTTTTGTTTTTTTTCTTGGTCCGAGTCCTGAGAGAGAGAGAGAGAATAAGGATGAAATAGTGAAAGACAGACAGAATGATTGAAAAGGGGAGTGATAAGGGAGTGATAGATATACACAAAAATATCTATACATGCAAGACAGACAGAAACACACAAACATTCAAACACAATGTAGAAGAAGAAGAAAATAAAATATGAAATAAATATATGTATTATAAATTATAATACATTTATTTATAATATTATATAATATATTGAACTTTTATTATGGGTAGGGGCAATTGTCCTAAGGGGCAGTTGTCCTAAGGGGCAGTTGTCCACAGGGGCAATTGTCCTAGGGGCAGTTGTCCTATGGGGCAGTTGTCCTAAGGGGCAGTTGTCCTACACTCACTGATTGAGAGAAATGTACATGTCGTCTGCCGAGCGATCTAACAATTGGGAAAAATAGGCAATTACCAAAAGTTTGTATCAGTTACAACTATAAACTATTCTAGGCAAATGCAGTTTAACCCTTTCCCTCATATAGACTCATTTTGACGCACTCAATAGGTACCACATAAAGCCTGATCTGCAAAAACTTTTTAACCCATTTCCAGACCACTGAGGAGCAGTGAACAGC
>CM037782.1:62894103-62905338 GCA_021229015.1 Solen grandis
TTTGAATTTAATATATTATGTATAATATGTTTAATTAAAAATAATTCCGTTCATTTTAATTATCATTTAGCTGTCATTTATATACACACCCGAACAGTGTATGAATATCCTGCAGATTCCACTAGGAGATCCTTCCCTCGTTCAGTCCCTCTTGGAATAACAGTGAACTCAGGCATGGGCTGAACCTCACCATCCATAACCGTCACGTCTAACACGGAACTGAAATAACAATAAAAATAACATGCTTTTTTAACGTGAATAGCGGTTTTTAATGAGCTATAACTGTATATTTGTTTATATAAATATTCTAAAAAAAAATAATGTATGTTTTTATTTAACAATTTTTATTCATTGGAATTATTTTTTTGTCCCTGAACGTACCTTTCAATTAGCGGATCAGGCAAGGCGACGGGGGGCATATACAGCGACGCATCGTCTTCCATATCCCCCGTTCCATCCGTGCGGACTGGGGCATTATACAATGAAACGTCCTCGATTTCCATATTCTCCGTTGCATTCTCAACTTCCATGTGTGACTCTGAAGTTCGCTGAAAAAAAATGCATGATATACAAAAAATAGTTTTCATCGGAACATCTGCTTACAGTAATAGAATATAAATCATATTAATTCTTCAAATACGATATCTGGCTTTTTTGTATTAATAAATATGCAAACTGTTAATATCTAATTTGATTTAGAAAAATGTTATAAAGAATAGCGTTCGTCTGAAGACAGAGAGACAGACAGGCTGACATATGCGACGGGATAAAATCCAAGTGTCATTTAATACATACCTGTCTCTTGGAGCAGGACAGGCAGATGAATTCTATATTTACCAATCCCTCCTTCATCCGACCGTACATGTATTGGGAAATACCTGTAGATAGATACATTTATAAGTCAATTTCAAACAGATTAATTGATTTTGTTTTTCTCCTTTATAAACATACTTAATGATGGTACTGGTTTAAACAAAATCGTAAACATCTCATGAATTCATGAAGATGGCATCTTTGTCGAAATATCGATTAAGGCTGAATTTATTCATTTATCTCAAATACTATAATTTTCAGTACTAAGTATAAAAAATAAAGATATCGAAAAAATGTTGCCAAAAGCAAAGCATGTGTATTTTTTAAAATATTTTTCACAAAACTATAACTTGACCTTAAGGTATATTATTGTAAATAATTCAAGTCAAATAGTTTAATTGCAATATATATATGATGTCAAAGTAAATCAATTATTATAATTTGGGCAATACGCTTTAAGAATGTCATATTTAATGTATAATAATCTCTCAATAAACAAACAATCATAAAGTTTATTTTAATTTAACAAATTAATGACTTACCTGTATTTCCGCATCCGCGATGCTGCCATCCTTTACATACCTCACATTCGACAGCCTGGTGATGGTCACAAACCCTCCGGGAACACGATAAACATAAATAATCCATTACAGAACAACAAAAAAAAAAAAAAAAAAAAACGGGTTACGAATTGGTTAGGTTACGAATTGACTGGCATTCCTGTCGTACTGTATGATACTTGACAAGAGTTCACTCATTATCGAACAAGGTAAAACACACTGGGGTAAAATGTCGGCGTTACTAAATTTAAAAGGTAAAACACACTGGGATAAAATGTCGGCGTTTCCTATTGATTTATTAATAATGAGTTTAAAAGCAAAATTTCCAGAAAACCACGATAAAATTCCAAATGAAAAAGTCGTATATACATTTATTATGCTTTTATACATAATCTTCATAATTTACAATTTTGTGCATACCATAATTTACTATAATTACGCAAGTTTTTGAGAGCTCACAAAAATGCAGCCAACACCTGGCGCAGTCATATATAATCTATATATAATAGGCTCTTTTAAGTCTATGAAGGCTTGCATTTACTATAAAATTCCCACTATCACTTGATAGACTTTGATCACAATGATGGATGGTATGCAAGTTTACCCCTTAAAAGTTGGGAACCAAATATTTAAATTTCATTCTTGTATTTAGTCCTCTAGATATAAGGAACAGTTACCGGGTAGCCAAGTACCAGGAAATCATAACTCAGGACATTGCATCATGTCACAGATCTTATGGCCTGATACCAGAGAACATGCTGGCAAAGTCCACTTCAGAAAAAATAGCTAGAATTTCCGATTGAGTTTTCTGCAGAGTTTTTTAATGACAGATCAGCATTTGACTTGAATGAAATAGATACCTATAAAATTTTACTGCTGCTCACATGGTTATAATCATGGATTATTGATTATGAAATTCTGAAAATTTAATGCTTATGCTTCCCTTGGCACTTTACCGAGACTACTCTTACAAAACTATTAAGTCACTATACTGTATTCATGTGAGGCTGATGCTGTTGTTACCATAAGACTGGTTTCAAGTTAAAAAAAATGCTTAAAATTCATTTTGCAGATTTATGGAATTATATGATAGTTTTGATACCTGTCCAGACTCAATGTGCGTCTCTTCTTTTAAATTTCTCTTCAGATAGGAATCACTGAACTCATTTACATATATATTACATTTAAAAAAGCATAGCCTAGGCCTCTGTCATTTACATATATTTCAAATATCATGTAGTTTATTAAATGTAAATAGTGTTACATTTTATTCCTATATTAGAATTCCACATTGAGCAACTGCATCTAAGATTCAGTTTTCAACAGATATTCGATGTTGTTTTTCTGGTGCAAGTGGTTGAGAAAATGGAATGAAAGATGTAATATGCTTAAAATTTGCTTAATCTTATGCCTCAGGTCCTTTTATTTATACAATTGTTCACTGAGTTTGGGCTATTGCTATATCTGATTTAAATTGTTAGAGTACACAGAGTTTCAAATAAATGCTTAAAATAGTATAGCCAAGCTAATTGTGCCAGATAAAATGGTGAATGGCGAATTGATTTATTCATGGTATCATCTTGTGGCATACTTTCTTCAGAAATAACATGAATAACTAATTAACCAATTGATGTCCTTTACATATCAGTTAGTTTATAACTGTAAACATCTTTACTATTGTTATGTGACATCAAAAAGGATCTAGATAGTTCAGTGGAAGGATGCATAAATCCAGGTCACAGGTTTGGTTCGCCTCCATCCAGGGTACATGCAAGGGTAATTCGTGTCATGCATGTCTCGGCTGATTTATGAATAAACACAATGATCAGGATGTAAACATGATAAGTCAGCTGCATGACACTAACTTGAAAGTAGAAAATTTCTACATTTTAATTGAGATTTATGACTTAAATAAAAACAAATAGATATTAGAGATATATAGACATTGATCTTTCTCTCGTACCTCAGTTGATATGTTTTAACAAATTACAGATTAACTCTTTCCCTCACAGAGGACACCATGGAAAGACCTATGCGAACAGCATAAAACCAGATCAGCCTGCGAGTAACTCGCAGGCTGATCAGGTTTTATGCTGTTCGCTGCTCCTCAGTGGTCTGGAAATGAGTATTTTGTAATTAAATTTGGTAAGGTTTAACTGTGGTTTTCTGCAGATCAGGCTTTATATGATACCTATTGAGGGCGTCAAAATGAGTCTATATGAGGGAAAGGGTTAAGTAATAGAAGCATGACTGGGTCTTACAACAGCAAATTCCATTACAGGAGGATATCCTTACTTCACTTTGAAACCAACAGTAGTGTAAACGTGACAAATTCAATATACATGTCTTTAATTTCTGTATTGGTAGTTATGTACAAGTCACAAACTAGTTTCATTAAAGTTTAGGTGTGCCAGATGCTCTCTTTTGATTGTTCTATTTCACTTAAAGGAACAATGTATACCCTGTTTACATGTAAAGAGGGTCAGTGATATTTTTTTTAACTTGTGGGACACCAATTTTGAAAAGGATAAAAAGTTTCTGGAGGAGGCAAGTCTGCATGCTTTTTATTCCCCTCACAAACTTAGTTTGTGGGGAGGGGATATATAGGAGTCACTGTGTGGGCCAGTCAGTGGCTTTTTTGTGCCCCCACTTGAAAAAGCATTGCTGCTGTCTGTATGTCTGTCCGTACGTACCACCAAAACTTTTCCAATCATTTACTGGAAAACCGCAGGGCCTGAGTTTGTGAAACCTGGAAGGGACATTAGCCAAACCGCAGGGCCTGGTTGTGAAACCTGAGGGACATTGGCATGACCAGAGATGAACCCTATTGATTTTGAGGTCACTAGGTAAAGTCACTGGTACATTAGTGTGAAATCCTTGTCCGATCATTTACTGGAAAACCGCAGGGCCTGGGTTTGTGAAACCTGGTAGGGACATTGACCATGACTAGCAGATGAACCCTATTGATTTTGAGGTCAAAGGTTTAGGTCACTCAGGGTTCAAATTTAAGCTCGCATACTTGCTAAGCGCAAGTGGAAATTTATATATGCGAGTTACAATATCAGGTACTTGCTTTTTTTGCAAGTGGAAATAGAGTAGCTAATGTTGAGTTAATGATCTATGATCCAAAAGCCTGTAGTTACAAGATGATGGGTGTCTGGAAACAGACAGAAAGACCCACCACTCAACCAATTGGCCCAACTAAAATTACATGCTCAATTTGTTCACTGTATGCTTTGGTCCATAGTTTTGCACTGTGTCCTTAAAACTAACATCTGACTCTATACAAGTAAAGAACTTAAAACTTTAAAATTGCGGGTTTGTTTTTCATTTAGCAAGTAAAAAAAATTACCACTTGCTAAAGAAAGCAAATGCAAAATCTAGCTAAATTCAAACCCTGTCAGTGTGTACATTAGTGTGAAATCCTTGTCCGATCATTTTCTGGAAAACCGCAGGGCCTGGGTTTAAGAAACCATGTAGGGACATTGGCAATGACCAGCATATGAACCCTAATGATTTTGAGGTCACTAGGTCAAAGTCACTGTGTACATTTTTTATGAAATCCTTGTCCAATCATTAACTGGAGAACTGCAGGGCCTGGGTTTGTGAACCAGCAGATGAACCCCTTTTGAGTTTGGTCATGGTCATTTTAACCTTTAGTATGAAATCCTTGTCAGACTGGTCGAAGGTTCTTGACATGCCATTATTCAACAAAAAGCAGTTGTGGAGGCATCTGTGTCCTATGGACACATTTCTAGTTTATCCATGCTATTTCTCATTAACTACTGGATTACCTTCAGTCAAATTCTATAGAAAGTTTCATTAGCAAGCACAAATTTGCAAATTGTACAGTTGTAATTGTTGAATGATTTTTCGCTAATGAATTATCTTGAAATTTCTTTGCGCTATTTTTAAATAAATACTGAATTGATTTCAATCAAATTACATATGAAGTTTCAATAATTACCATCTTCTTAATTTGTCTGCACTTATGCTAAGCGCAGACGTAAATAATTATCCTTTTAATATCGTTAAATGTTTTTTCATTAATTTATTAAATTTGGAGAATATTCTCCCCTTTACCAATTCTCAGAGCAGTAGCATCTCTTTCCAAAATATTACCATTGGTAGCAGAGTGCACAATGGAATGTTGGCATATTTTAGGTTGCTTTGCAAAGTTTCAGTTTGATTTCCCAGTTATCATTAGCTGTACCAAAGTCTGTTCATTGGAGGTTTAAATCGAGATGTACCAGTAGATGCATGTGTATCTGCACTTTCAATTTATTGTATTCAAATATTTTAATATTGTATGGTCAATTAAAATCTTGATCCATTTTTATCAGATGTCTTTAAATACTTATGAAGTTTGAAGGTTAACATGTACTAGAAACGGGACTTGACAATATGAGATTACCATCGCTTCAACAGTATTTCAGTCATATAGCGACGTCCAGCTAATTACAGGTGGAGGAAGACCCCAAATGTACGGAGGCATCCGGGTAGAACCACTGACCTACTGCAAGCCAGCTGAAAGGCTTCCTCACATGAAAATCCGAATGACCCTGCCGGGATTCGAACCCACGCGGTGAGGGGCTGAGCGAGTGGTACAGAGACTTAACCCTCTCGCCCACGGAGACTTTAATTTTTCAGATTAATTAAAAAGATCATGCCCTTTCAAATTCGCACACCATCTGAGCAATGCTCCCCGAGAAGTCTCCCTTTTTATTGGGTTTAATATCCCACTGACAGTATTTCAGTCATTTGGAAACGATGTCTACTTTCGACCAGTATCACGCCAGACTTGTAGCATGAAACCACACCCCGTCACATTGTCCTGACACCAGGCCATTAAGTCCTGGAACTACCCTTACATGCTGAGTACCAGTACCTTTTTTTATGACTTTTGATATGTTATGGCTGGGGATCAAACCCACAACTCTTCTAACCACGTGTAATGCGAGATGAAATTTTCACCTCTGCTTCTGGAGTTGTCATTGAAAGCACAATGTTTACTATTAATATCGACAGACACGAGTTAGTCCTGTTCTGTTGAGCTAAAATCATACTGTACAAGATTTTGTGAAATCTTCCCTCGGCTTCATTTTGAGTTTGCTTGGGGGGTATTTTTTTTCCCAGCAGTGTTGTTTCAATGTACTATCCACCTTATTTTGGCAATATTAAACACCAAGAAACACCTTACCCTTAAAAGCTGTTCAATGAACCCATGACCTCATGCTCCCAAGACCCAAACTACTTCACCAGTCATATTAAATTCATTACTTCAACTAAAGCTATCAATACAAAAATTAATTTTCGTGAAAATTTCAAGAAATTGGAATTTAAAATAAGCACAATACACCTATTGCAATCAAATTTTATTTTTATTTCAGTTGCACAACATACTGTTGTTCAATGCGCCTGTTCTGTAATAATTGCCACAATAAAAATAATATTATATTGAACCATCCATGTCCTGTTCTATACATACTCCTCCAACTTTCATTGTGGAGGTCGACATCTCGTGCTATATCACGGGAGCACAATCCATACAGTAGTGTGGAGATGACCACACTGTAACCCTGCAGTATATCAGTCCCCAACTTCTGTTCGGACGTGGCAGTTTGCCTATTGTTGGCATCTAACCTGAATAGGAAAATACAGATCTGAAGGCTATATAAACACATCACTATGGATAGTAATTGGTTTCATTAAGAAAAAAATATAACTTAGAAACATGTTTAAAAGTTAAGAATACAGTTAATTATTTTAAATATTTACAAATTCAATAAAGGCTACATTTACTTTAAAGCAAATGTTTGGTAAGAGATATATATCAGACAATAAAAAAAGAGAGTAAAATATAGAGAGTAGTGTTCCCTCAAGTTTGAACTTGAATTTTTCCCCTGAATTTTCAAATGAAAGCACTCTAGCTTCAGGTTTAGGGTTTTTGTTTCTTTTCTTCTTTTTCCCTTCAGAGCTGTTAGCATTCTTTATTAGACAAGATATTGAGTTTAGAAGATAATGAAGTCTCGGACCAAGTATAGCATTTTATGTGTTACTGGCATTATTTATGGCAAGTTTGACAAGACATGGAATTTATGTTTATTACAGGTTTTACACTTATATTATCTTATACATTACCTTCACCGGGTTTTTCCAAACATTTTAGGGTGGCTTAACTTGATTTTTACATTCCTTTATCTCTTCTGATGTCTTTGCCTCTAGCTTTTCCACTGGACTTTGTATACCTTCTTGTGTTAGAGATACATTTCATAACATCTTCAGATTGGGGGCTGTGACAATATCTGTGGTTACTTTTATCAATATTTTCTGTATTTTAGTTAATCAACAGCAAAAAAGAAAAAAAAAAAAAATGCAAAATATTTAATTTCAAAGTTAGGGAGGTTTTACTTACAAACCCTTTTAAATTTGGGAATCAATCCCCGTTTGTTTAGTTTACATATGGGAATCAATCCCAGTGTTTGTTTGGTATTATTCAGCAATGGCTGATGGAATTTTAGTAGAAATTCTTTGATTTCATTTTGCTGTAAGGTCTTCCTTTGGGGTTTCTTGCATGCAATTCAAATGTGCTCCAATTTAATATTATTTGTCACAGCCCCATAATTATATATTTTTTGTTTTCTAATGACAGGCAAAAAAACACTTGACATTGGAAAGAAAACAATTCATGAGATATCAATTGCATGCATGCTTTCATACGTTTACATACATTGTATATACCAGAACTGTGCTACACAAATGGTCCAAATGAGTTTGACTGATCCATATTTGGTCTAGATTTTTTTTTTCATCCAATAAATATCTCATACTGTATGACAATAAGCAGTTCTTGGTTAAATTCTAAATAAACTGTTGTACTTCAGTCACAGCCAGGCTTTCCAATTTATAAGTGTAGGATTCTGGAACTATTCATATCAGGAATGGGTTGAGAAGGTCTTCAGACACGGGACAGGAGACCTTGTGTTGTACATGAATAGCATTTGTCATTGGAGATTCAATATGAAAACTGTTTGATATACAAAGTCGTAAAAACATTGTAAATCTTACTAGCAAGATTTTCACACACACCTCACATACCTGCTATATACATGTTTAATATTAAAATGGTTTTCAAATGTATGTCAAGACTGAGGATAAAAAATGGATCTTTTTATCCACTGATATCAGATTAAAGCCCCTGATTATGGGTATTTTATCTTGATAATGGATTATTGGTATCTTACGGTACTATATGAACACTACATTTGATGAAATAAACTAATGGACATATGTGAAATAATGGTAACCTCAAAATACTTTTGCAGATAATGGAAGGTTTACTTTTTTCGGTGAAACAGGTTTATTTTCCAATCTTTTTTTAAGCAGTCCTTAAAAATTTCTGAAGACCAATAACCAGTGCTTAAAATACAGAAAACAGAAACAAGATCTTACCATCAGAAACAAGATCTTACCATATATCAAACATAAAACAAATCTATTTTGTTTGTGTTTATATATCATTTCAGATCATTTACATATAATAAATTGATCTTTTTTACATCATCCAAGATTGAGAGAAATATCTCTGACAATTTTCACAAGCTGCTGAAATGTAAAACTTTGTTGGGTGAAAATGAGATTTCTTTACAGAGGTAAAAGAAAATAAGATACTCCAGCATTGCAGTGTATCTTTATTTTTTGAAAATGAAAAATAATATTGAGGTCTTTACACATGAAATAGTTTGTAATTTATATTTTAATGAGTATTGTCACTTCTTATAAACTGCTTGGCATGTTTAAGACATCATAAAATTTATATGGATTAATAACAATTTCATACATAAAATCATGGTTTCAAAGAAAAAATATTTCTCTTTTGCAATATTAAATTGTGTGGTACTTATCAATCACCTACCACCGATATATATGAAACTGCTCTTTCCTCAAATAAGGGATCCATGTAAATTTTTTTTTTTAATATATAGCAAAACATGTAAAACATAAAACAAAGAATACTTTTAAAGAAAGAAGTTTAACATCTTTTAACATCTACTGAATTATTTCACAGAATACGACACATATGAAATGAAATTTTCAATGTCCATTTTATGTACATCCTAGCGTCATGTCTGAATTAATGTTGATATATTATTGTCGTATTTGTGATTTTTTTCAGTTTTTTTTTGTTTAATGACAGATTGATTATGTGAATTTTTATAATGTCTGTGTATATTATTGATTTTCTATCACTGTTTTCTGTCATGGTTAGGTAGGTTTACCCAAAGAGAAGATGCCAGAAAACAAGACCTCAGTAAGGCTACTTTAAAGTACCTTCACAGGGCCGCCACAGACGTATCAATGCCGGTTTTCTAATCGTCTGCATGGTTTCCTCAAATGTTCATAACGACGACAGTGGCTCTGGATCAGAAGCTCAGTAGCCTCCAGCGCGTCCCTGCATTCCACTGCTGGACCTGCCCATGTCGTAGGGGTGACTGCGGTATGATCCTCGGCCACCTAAGGACTGCTGGGTTGATGGTGCCTTCAGGGAGCTCTCTCATATGCAGAGGATTGTGGAGGATCTGTTACACAAAAATCATGATGAATTATATATACACACACAGCTGGATTTTGTAATAAAATCTTACCTTGCAGTTCAATCTATATTCTGTAAATTAAAGAATCACACCTACTAGTAAACAACACATCCACTTAAAAATATGAAGTTTCTTTAAATAACATTATTTTTCACAAACACTATGGCATGTGTATCAATGAGTGGAGACTGAAGGTGACACCAGTCACTATCAGCACTATGACCTTGACTTTTATCTATGACCATCAAACCAACACCTTTACACAACACTGGAAGCAAAACGCTCCTGGTAATTGAGTAGATCAAGGGTATAATGAACCCCCGTGTTATGGATGTGGTCAATGAGTTGATAATATTCTTCTAACTTATACTGACCAGATAGTGATCTAGTATTTGTTAAACCTTTTCAATAAGTAACAAGTAGACTTACCATAATCACTGTATCCTTGTGCACCATGGCCATAATCAAAATACTGAGGTTCACTGTAAATATTCAATAAAAACGTTACCTTCACGTTAAAACAAAAAACTGTACTACAGAATTAATTTAATGACTGTCCTGTGACTAATTTGCCAACTGAATTTTAAAACAGCTTGTTTTGTAGTGACAACCAGACACAGGTCAGTTGATTTAATAATACAAACTCATTTGGCATAATTATGTTAAGAAAAATAAACATTTACTGGTTTTATTAAGTCTAATAACATTTCATTTCCCGAAATAGAAAATTGATACATATCAAGCTATATGAGGCAGATGGACTAGCCAGTATAACACACCCTTTCCTCAAATACAACTTATCATTTTGGATACCTAGAGACATTTTTACGATGTCAATTACCAATCTAGAAATTACGTCAGGTCATGAGAACCCATATTTTAATAAGTTTAATGAAATTATATTTTACTAAAGTGCTACTACGTTTTACTTTTGACAACTTTTAGTCGTTTTGTTTGTGAAGCATTAAGGATTTACAACCCAAATCCTGTCAGAAAGATACAGAGTGTAAAATACATCTGCCATATATTTAACAACTCCTGATTTTCTATTAACGTGGATGACTCAAGCATAAACAGGCCACTTACCCGCCACCAACAGCTGCAGGCTCGGAGTATGCCTGTTCTTCAGCATAGGGGTCTCTACGAGCGTAGTCGTCATAATGACTTTCCTGGGGGTATGCCTACAAAACATCAAACCAGGTTTTACTGCAGATACCAAGCTTTAATTTTATTATTTGTGCTTCTATTTCTATTTTGTCTCCATAGCA
>CM037782.1:62905438-62955438 GCA_021229015.1 Solen grandis
CTGTGGACTACTTTAGGTCAATTACATACATACGGAGCACTACTTTTTCTTTTTACAGGAGTAGATCTCCATGTACGTAAGATGAGTTGCTGTTCTGGTTAAGAAATGTCACGGATATTTTTTTCACGCTTAAAATTGATGCTTCCAGTGAAAAATAATGGCAAAAGAAAACATGTTAACAAACAGTAACACACTAAAAGCGGTTACGGTTATGATTTAAACGCCTGTGTAACATATTCCACTCGTATTCGTTAGTGCAGAATCGCATTGCATGGATCCGCACTAAGCGCGGAGAGGTACAGTTAAAAATGTTGTGGAAAATATGCAAATGAGCAAAGCCTGATTTCGATTTTCAGCATAAGACGGCTTATCGCCGTCTAAAAACAGCAGACGCACCATTCAATAATTCTCGGATCTCTCTTCCCGATTTAGCTAACATAAAGGTGCAAATGGAGTTATTTATAGGTAATCCGCTGTATCACAACAACAGTAACACTACACAGCTCGACAGTTCGCTACACCTAACGTTCGTTTTACGGTTACATATTTATAAGATAAACATTACACATTACTTATCCAACACATCATTAAATTAACAAACAGCCACGTATTATTACACGCACAAAACAGTAGACATAATCCCCATTTCCCAGACCGACAAGTGAAGCGATAAGTAGGCCATGACCCACATGCATAAATATCATTAAAATACAATCATCTGCCAACTTATTAAAACATTATCAATGACACGCAAAACTATTTAAAACAAACAAAAAAATAACACGTATTTGATACCCCCAAACAACCACATGGAAAAAATATCGCTCACTGAAAATTATTTCAGTCACAGCTTTACAGTCCACTTGAATACCCATTTGAACATGCGGAAACGGAAGTTAAAACCCATTTAAATTGGACATATTAAAATATACACATGAGTAATATGTATACAGTATTGAATACCGTCCAGGAAAAGATGCAATGTTCATTCTTGAAACAGATCATGATTAAACATCAAAACACAATTAACACAATTAAGGACGTATCAGCGGGTTCCCACTGATTTTAATTTTGGTATCTTTTCAATTATCTTTTATTTTCAGAAGAAAGTTGAGGGAAATCCAAAATTTTAATATTCTATTATTAGAAATATATTTGCCTAATGTCGAGGGTTCAGAAAGTCACATTTAAATGGGTTTTTTATGAAAATTTGGCTAAAATTTCGATAAAAGAACAGACTGAGTGGAAAAAACATACACACACACGAAATAATAAAGGACATCTGTCTTTTGAAATTCTTTATCAAGAAAAATATATATAAAATTTCATAACTTTTGGGTATTTTATGTATACATTCTGGTCCTGACACAATGGCGATTTTTGCTCGTTTTGTATTTTCCATGCATGTTTGACAGTTTTGTCACTTGAAACTTATAAAACACATAGTAAGTTACAAATTGTGATAAGATATTCTGAAAATATTATGTTATCAAAGTATTTAGAATGCAATCTTTCTAAATTTTAATGCTTTTATTTTTTTTTTCAGCAAATTTTACCAAACAGTGTAAGAAAAATATGTCTGTTAGAAAGAAAACAACCGCTGAAACGCCTTAAAAATTGAACTGTGTTCTGAATTCTGTTTTGTTTGCAAGTCTTTATGATATTTTTTAATTATTTTTTTTATTATTTAATTATCGTCATCCATCCGCTCTCAAGTCACACTTATAATCTTAGTGATCAGTGGTATTAACTGTGTCTTTATCGTTCGTGACCAACTATTATATTTTCTATTTAGTGTATGTCTGACAATTGTACATAATAGAGGTTAAAATGAATATTCAGTTCTGTTATGTTAATATTTCTCTGAACTTACTTTCGCTGTAATCAGAAGTTGTAACAACTGTTTCCAGACAGTTCCTTGTCAGGTGAGTTGTTGTTTTGAGTACACTATCCGCTTTTGTTTGCAATGTTAACGATGGTGATGATGTCGATGGTGTCATATCATCTAATAATAAAAATACAAGTATTAGTAAATAGACTTAGTCATGTTAGCAAAAATTCACGGAAAGTAGATACCGTGTATACAGTGTACTAATATAGCGTTCTTTCAATATTCTGTAATTATACAATATATGAAATAACATTTTAAGTTAAGATTTTAAGACTAAAGTTTAACCAGAAAATTGGAAACCCATTTGAAAGTTTCCTTACTGTTGAGGTGATGCTAAATATAGCTCATATGTTCTACATGGTGGATTAGCCTCTGTCTTTATCTAGTGTTATCATTGTTACTATTTTCTCTCTAAACACCCAATATGAAACTGAACATACCCTGTATAATACTCTTTTGTTCTTCGACTGGTGAAGGTGAACCGTGGTGGTCCCTCGCATATGTGTCTCTAGATCTGCGACTCATAATTCCTGTTTCTATCTTTCCGGCAAGCAGCGCCATAATAGTAAGAATTATGACTCCAACCAAAATAAGTAAAATGGTGCAGAAAAGGCGTCGTGTCTGTTTTGAAAAAAAAAATAATTTGAAACTGTTATCGCTGGAGTTTAAAACATCGTCAGTATAACATTTATAAACTTCCTTTAGACATTTACAGTACCGTAATCAAATACATGCTTATTAAGTTATACATTCTTGGTGACTTGTGATATAATGCGTCTTGCATGTACTTTTCAAAGAGTTACCCTGTATTCAAGCGTTAGTTGCAAAATTTTCTAAGTTACCATAGTTATTTTTTTTAATGAAATATATATTAAGCTGACTTTTTTATCGTCCATATTTTCTTGTGTAAATCATCTAAAACCAAAATAAAAGTGGCGTGTTGTTCGGTGAGTTTTTATTATCATTATTATTTTCATTATTACACAACAGAGATTCTCAGATTTAATATACATGTATACATAAATAAATTCGAGAAATCACAGTGCAGTTTTAATCGATTTTGGCCAAGGAAATAAGAATTATATAAAAATTAGAAAAAATATGTACATATTTTTTTAAAACCATGCGTCGGACTGTAGTGTATACCTACTTCATGCTTTAAAGGTCCATTATGCTTCCAAAAGCAGTGCATATTCTTCGGACAGAAAAGCATATTGGGTATACATACATTTGAGTAAGAAAAAACATCAATTCTTCAAGTTTGAAACATTGTTAAAAATCAACGAAAAAGTGTCATATAATAGTAAGTATACCCAAATGTACGTAATTTATCGACCTTTGGATTGACATAGGTCTCATAGATGTGCGTTGAAGTGTAATGAAATTATCGGTAACGGAACGAAGCCGGTGTAATTTCCCGAATGAGGGAGGTGTTTACCTTGTCTCTATAGTACATGCATATAGTTCAATTGGTGTACAAGCCGGATACCTGTGATCTAACCTGTAATCAACTACCATCAGCATTATTTTTATATTCATTATCATTAATTTTTATTGCCGAACAAATATTCAAGATGATAATTAAAAAAGATGTTAAATCTTACCATCATACCCTTGGTATTACACGGAGATAGTGAATGAGGATCGATGTATTTACCGCTGTGGATGAGTCTAAAAATAGATCTTATTAAAAAAAAAAACCCAAACTGAATCTAAGTTTAGATATATGGATATTCAATATTCAAGTTCTACTTTCATTATTTAAACCTGTATAAAAATGTATACTTTCTATTTAAGATTGATTACTTATTTTACTTATCTTTGTATTAGCCTTTGGGTTGACACTATTTATCTGTAACTGGTGATTTTGCAGCGTTCGCTTTCGCTGGCAAATCACATAAATTTTGACAGTTGGAATGACTAATTTGTCAGCTCAACTAGGCAAATTGATGCATTACGCCAGGAATTCTCTGTACACCTCCATGTCACACAAGCATTCCATCTTGATGTAAACAAGTCATGTATTCCATTTCTTTGTTGTCTGCATTGTGATTTAATGTCATATCCAGCTTGATTCACTACTGTAAGTTATTGGCAATATTAATTTTGAGAAAATCCATTCAGTTTTATGTAAAACATTGTATTTATAGAAGTTTAAATCTGAGCACGACTAGCTGTTCACACTTGAGCGGTCATTTTGTATTAACTATTTCAGGTTGTTGATATGGGCAACTAACTGACTGATACCGGTGTCGCTTATGAAAGTTACCCCATGATGAAACAAGAGGGCCAAGATGGCCCTTGATCGCTCACCTGAGAAAGATGATTGCTTAAGAAATAAAGATGCTAGAGTGTAAACAAAGTGAAATCTGGCTTTTTTTATGGTGAAATCTTGCATTTTTTGTATTAAAAGGGGCTTAACTCCTGACCTAATAGGCCCATCTCAGTCACAATTGAACTCAATTAAGACATTATTGTTATTAACAATGTCATAAAGTTTGAAGATGATTGCTAAAAGAATGAAGATGCTAGAGTGTAATCAAAGTGAAATCTGGATTTTTTTTATATTAAAAGAGGCATAACTCCTGACTTAATCAACAGATCTCAGCTTTAATCAAACTCAGTCGAGACATTATAGTCATAAGCATTGCCATAAAGTTTGAAGATGATTGCTCAAAAGATGAAGATGCTAGGGTGTAAACAAAGTGAAATCTAGCATTTTTTTAATATTGAAAGGGGCTTAACTCCTGACCTTGTTGACCGATCTCAGCCATATTCAAACTCAATGGAGACATTATGGTCAAAAACATTGTCATAAAGTTTGAAGAAGATTGCTCAAAAGATGAAGATGCTAGAGTGTAAACAAACTTTTTAATATTAAAAGAGACATAACTCCTGACCTAATTGACCGATCTCAGCCATAATCAAACTCAATCAAGACATTATGGTCATAAACATTGTCATAAAGTTTGAAGATGATTGCTTAAAAGATGAAGATGCTAGATTGTAAACAACATGAAATCTGGCATTTTTTGAATATTAAAAGAGGCATAACTACTGACCTAATTGTCCGATCTCAGTCATAATCGAACTCAATCGAGACATTATGGCCATAAACATTGTTTTAAAGTTTGAAGATGATTGCTAAAGAAATAAAGGTGATAGAGTGTAAACACTAAAATTGTTGACGCCGCACGACGCACACCGCACATACGGACGACGGACGACGGACACTCACGGGATCACAATAGCTCACCCTGAGCTTTGCTCAGGTGAGCTAAAAATCCGGATTGATGATGTGCACATGCGAAAAAACTCTGGTAACTCTCAAAATGTTATGCAAAGCTTAATATTGAAACTAGACCGTGGTGAAAGTAACATAAAATCACGGAGCTACATTAAACGGAGTGGAAACTGTGACGTCACATCGTTAAATTCTATGTCCGCGGGTTACTCGATGTATTGTATGCTTGATCAAACTCCGTGCACCGTTTACGTCACGATAGGCTACGGTAACCACTGCCATCACACAAGTCACGTGATGATAGTTGACACAATGTGACCAACACTCATAATTATATAAATTAATGTTATTTGATTTGATTTTTTTTACTTTTCTCATAATCATGAGTGTTATTTTCGTGAAATATAACGAAACTGATATTATATATTCAAAACTAAAGTCAAAAGTGATAAAAGTAAATTCGGCCTATATCAACCGCAATGTGATAAAACCGGTCTGAATGACCTGTGTAAAAGCGCTCAAAGAATTATGGAAAAATTATGGTTGCGCCACTTAGATCTCCAGCGTTGGAAAAAGCATTGAAATGAATAAGTAACGTAAATGAAATATTTTAACACGGTATTAATTTATTGTCTATTTATTATGCCAGTGTACAGTATTTTCTGTATTGTATATGACATATACTTAACTGAAAATTACACTCACGCGACAACGTTTTCCAAATATTCATGTGAAAGTAGGATCGTAATTCTTATTTATATGTATTGCTCAATCTGAACTAGAAGTGTTTAAATTACAATATAAGGTGTTGAGCAGCAGTGACCTTGAAGTGAGTAAGCAAAACAAACGTTGTAAGAATCAGTCAGAATGCTTTATATTTCACACTCCTCTAGTGAATCAAATCATGAATACAAGTATGAATACGAATTTCCCACAGCAAATTCCAAGTCAATATGTACAATCGCCACCTTACGAGTAAAATCCCCAGATTATGTCATCGCAACAACAGGTCAACCCGGTATTTGGCCCAGGTTCCGGACAACCGCACCTTGGTCTGTAAGTATCATGGACTATATTAAGACAATAAAAACCCGTGTAGAAAAAATTGACAGAATTGGAAAAACCGTAAACTCTCTGAATTTTAAATTGAATGATTTAGACCTAAAAGTAAAAAGCATTGAATCTCGTGTGTCAGAGGTTGAAGACACCAGTGTATTTGTCTGTAAAAAATATGAACAGCAATCAAAAGAACTGATATCAGCACAGGTAAAGGTTAGTGGTCTACGAAAATCATGCCAGTCGCTAAATAACACCATGAAAGCAATGTCCGAAAGTCAGAAATCAATGCAAGCAAAATTCTAGATGCTGAATTCCGAAATATGAGAGAAAATCTGATTTTCCATAGTATACCGGAAGGACCTGACACTGCAGCCGGAAATGTCGCGACAGGCTATATGGCGACCGAAGAGAGTATAGAAACTAGCGATCAGGACACACGCAAGGACTCAGGGCAAGAAACATGTGAAACCCTTGTGAAACGGTTCATTAAGGATTCACTGAAAATCGACAATGCAAACATTGAACTTGACCGGGCACATAGGCTAGGAAACCCAGAAAAATCAAAGAAACCAAGGCCAATTATAGTGAAATGTCACTATTACAACCAGCGTGAAAGGATACGAAAAACTGCATTAGAGTTAAAGAACGACCTAAAAGCACTCAACTACGGTGTCGGTGTACAAATACCTAAGGAGTGGCGCGATTCCAGGAAGAATCTCAACCCAATCTATCTACAAGAGAATCACAAAGGGAGCAACGTCAAGTTTGTACGCGATAAACTGTATGTTAACGGCTCCGAGTATAAAGCACCACCATCTGCTTTATCTTAGAGGTGTCAAGAAGAGAAGATAGACATTGTCACTTGGAACATTAATGGTGTAGTTAGAAAACTTTCAGATATAGACTTTTAAATGAAATTAATAACCATGATGTTATTATTTTAACAGAAACTTGGCTTTTAAAGAATTCAAACTATAACTTTAATATTGCAGGGTATTGTGCTGAACATTTATATGGTAACAAGTCGAAAAATACTAGTAAAGGTCGTTACTCTGGTGGAATCTCTGTATATTTTATAAACAGTTTACAGGACAAAATAAGCATTGTTGAAAAACAATAATATGGAATTATTTGTTTAAAAATATCTAAATCAATTTTACATTTTAACTTGGATGTATTTTTATGTTGCACATATATCCCAACTCGGGAGTCACGAAAACTTAATCAATTTGATATACGAGTAGATATATTTGATCAAATAGAAATATATATTGAGAAGTACAAATTATTAGGTAAAGTTCTAGACATAGAGGCAATCCATTCAAAGTTTTGTAGACGAATATTGTGCGTAAAACAATCCACAAACCTTGATGTTCTCTACGGGGTATTGGGTACCATTGTTTATACATGTATATAGAAAATTAATAATGATTAAGTACTGATTAAAGTTGCTAAAACAAAGGGAGCGAACAATGCTTTTTAAAACATACAATATGTTGAAAAATGATGTTGATAATGTTTTAAATTATAATGGGAATAACTGGGCATATAACATCAAAACCTATGTTGAGCCAAATGGGATTATCATATATGTGGGAAGATCAATTTAATATGGATATAAACTATTATACTGTTAAACAGTGAGTACTAGATATATATCACCAGAGAAACTAAGAAACTAAGCTCAGATACATATTATAGATATGCACTATAACATCATATGCTCTTCAGAAAATTCATGCTTTCTATCCTCTTTGTTATTTTTATTTGCTATAAAACATGTAATGTTTTCATGCAGTAAAATATATGTAGTTGTAAAAAAAATAATAAAACCCGGCAATATGTAAGCGTCACCTCTTTTTGTGATTGGCTATTGTTTTAAAATTTGACAATATGTCACAACCAGGACCATAAATAATGCCTCCATCAAATCGCACAAATAATTAGGCACATCCGCATACACACGGATCAGTTAACACGGGTAACCCTTTTACTACCCCGATTGACTCCAAACATGAAAGTAAATAATCATATCAAACAATAAACTTTATTCTTATCAGTAAATATGTTTATGGATTTTACTCTTTAACATGTTCTCTGTGAAAAAAAAAACAACAAAAAAACAAAAAAAAAACGCAGATACGGGATTTTAATGGAAAACAAGAGGGATTAGAATATGAATGATTGTAAAACCTTTAATAACGTTACTCATATTTTTTTAATATAACCTTGAACTTTATGTCAATATTATGAAATATTGTTTTAAGAAAACATCCTGATACAACTTTTTTCATTATGATTCCTTCCCTTGAAATTAGTAGATTTAACGACCAGTTTAATTATGTCTAAAGAATTAGTCACCGATGCCACGAAGCTATATTATATCTAGGTATTCATATTTCTGCCGATGCGTTGCCCACAAACTATATCAACGGATATCACCGAAGTTTATCGAGAGAGCAAAAATCGACGATTACGGAAACAATCGATAATAGCCGAGCGCGCGCAAGGAAGTCTGGGTATACGTATGATAATTTTCTATTTTTAGAGCTGTTTATCCCTCTAAGTATTCACATCTCTGATAAAATGGACAGATCAATATGAAATATATTTAATATATTACTACTAAAATGAATAGATCAATATGAAATATATTTAATATATTACTACATATTACTACAGCATATAAGGGTAGTTGCAGGACTGGTGTTAGGATAATGTGACTGGGTGTGGTATCATGCCACATGTCTACGGCGTGATACTGCTGTGTAGCAGCACTATATCTATTTCAAGTAGACATCGTCTCCAAATGACTAAAATATTTTCGGTGGGATGTTAAATCAAACAAAAAAACAATAAACGATCGTTCATTGTAGGCTATAGAAATAGAAAGAGTGGCGATGTGCCAATTCTTAACAGTCTGATGAAACAACTGGTGCATTCATCTTTAATTTCTTGTAATGATCATATTAACCCATCGTTAAAGCTGGGCCATTGGCATTGCGCGAAAATTTGAACGCCGTTTATTAAAGTTACTTTGATAAAAAAAAAAAGAAAGTCGACAATACTGCTCTCTTAGCACTATCAACGCTTTGATTTGTACTACCGAGTGACGGCACAGTTTCTATTTATAGATACAAAATAGTGGCTCCATACTGTGTCCATAGTAACTTCTAATAGCAGATATATACGGGTATCAGCCATTCCATAGAGCCAAACAATAATCCCTGGAGGTATCTCGATGTATTTGAGATAGCTTGATGTGATTATTAGTAAGTTATGTGGATTTGTATCGGAATTCAAGATTCATATTATTTCATATGGAGTATTGTAACACCACTAAATAACCAAACCTTCACATCTACCCTCCAAATCCAGACACTAGCCACCTTTGCATCGAAAAAAACTATACTCCTCCGCATGGTAAAGTGAAATTTAAGCAACATCACAGGGAAAATAGTTCCTTTGAGCTTTAATGCTACATACAATTATTGTTTCCCGTATCTATGTATTCTTTACTCAGAATTGAGTTTCCAAATCTTTGGCTGAATCTCAGCATACCTGTGTTGTAGAATTCTTTTCAATCGTTCGATCATTCATACAAATTAAGAGGTTATTCGGTTTTAAATGTAGAGAATTGGACCCTCAGCATGTAGGTACTATAGATATAGATACTATAGTCAATGACTATGTCACACATAGAAACATTCCCGCGGTTTCGCGGGACTTTTACTAGTGTAAACACAAGTACCTGAAGCATTAAGCTGTGGCCAGATCTGTGGAACTTGATAGTTAATACTATCCCAAGATAATCCACCATCCTAGAACAAGATAACCTGACAACTCAACAAGCACACGCACGAAGCCCTAGCGCGTAACAATATTGTCAAGTAGTTTATGTGGCTACGTGATTGAGTGATTCATTCACTATATACTGTATCTCTTTGTCACTGGGCCTTTATGCGACACACTTTATTTTAGATTTTGACTACACTGTCGCTAGGATTTTTTTTTTTTTTTTTTTTTAATTTTTTTTTTAAATTGAGACTTTAATAACCCCAAATTTACAATTTGTTCAGCATTCATGTATCGGAGTAGCAGGAACATAAAATAGTTGCTTTTTCCTGTTTCAGGTAGGTCAACACTTACTCTCGCCCTCAAAATTCACACAATAATCAGTTAAAGGAAGTAAAACATATAAACACACATAATAGATTAATAAATACCTTGTCTTGAAAAAAGTATTGATATTGTCCTGAAATAAAATGGACAATTTTATTATTTTAGGGCCATGAATTTATAAAAGATTTGTATTCAAAGGGGAAAAATCAGGTATTTTATAATTAGTCTATTTATTTTAATTGTTGATTCAATTCATAAGAGCAAGAGGGTAAAAATCAGAGAGGACAAGTCACCATTTCACACTAACATTTTAAAATGGAAATGCTGCTTTGTTTTTTCCGAGACAATATCAAATTTCAATCAGTGAATCTTAAGGCTTTACATATTATATGAATAATGTATATATGAGTAGATCTATTTTTATTTGGATTACAGTTGTATAAAGCTTGTATGTAAATGACAGCTTTGAATCACGTTTTTTTTATTTATATTATTTGTAACATGTCTTTGTTATATTGACAAAGTATTTTTTCTATACATCGTAGATAAATATTCTCGAAGAAAAATGCTTCTGTATCACTAATTGGTCAGGGTCGCACTTGTTATCTATTTTGGATTCCAAACATTCATTGAGAATATGTATGTCTCAGCATACTATAAATTCTGCCATAAGTGTATGATTTCCTCTATATGTATTATAATCAATCATATTAGAATCTACCGATATATCTCAAAGGTGGGTTAGTAGATAAACATTTCTTTAACATTTGGAACGTGAATAGATCATCGAACCAGATTAGGAACCATAATTAGAACAATTTTAATTTCAGTGCTCGCTTGGTTTTATGACCCGCTGACATTATTCTTGTCATCTTTTGAGACGTTGACTACCTGAGACAGACACTGCGCTACTAAACTACAATATCATGCCATTGATATAATGCTACACCATGTCACTTTATCCTGACCAATTATGTAGTAGTAGCACTTTAACGAAAACGGTAGGTCACGGCCGTGGATCGAACCCGCGACCTATCGCTTCCAAGGCGACAGTTGTAATAACTTGGCCACCAGCTAAATATAAACTTCCAAATTCAGACTGCTGTTGCTGATCAAAATATCAAGAAAGCATTAATTATCTGGCAAAAGGTTCAAGTTAAAAAAAAAAACGCCCTGCATTAATTTCTAAAGTATTACTTACCAACTTAATCAAAAATTAAAGTTGCACTAATAGAAAAGCCCAAAAGATCTGAATCAAAACTGACTGGCATATTAAATATATCAATAATGGAACTGATAATTGATGGGTAATATGACTTTAATAGCCGTTAGGGGAGTATAAAAATAAACAGAAAATCAGAATATTTCATTATTTTAATTAAGATAAAGCTTTTTTTATTTGTTCTTTAAACACATTGTATATATATATATACACACACTGTGTGTGGAATTGTTCATTTTTTAATATTAAATTTTAACTTTTTAATATCCAACACAATTTTTTTTCTTGAAAGTTATTGCCTGGAGTTTTCGTCCTTGTACTTAGGACTTTATCAACAGAATGGGGGATTTAAAGAATTAATCCCTGTTAACACCTCCCTAACTGAGAGATTATTTTTTTAATCCCCTCATTCTTTTGATAAAGTCCTGAGTACAAGGACGGAAATAGCTTTCAAGAAAAAAATGTGTTGGATATCAAAAATTAAAATTTAATATTAAAAAATAAAAAAAATAAAACATTGTATTTTATCACATTTAACATCACTGATTTTTACATGAAAATATAAATTCTTCATAACAATAGAACCACGGAAAAGATGTCTTAAGTTTTCACTGTATACATACATCTGATACTCTGAAATATGTCCACCTGTAATGGCCGCCCTATATATGTTACCATCGCAACAATATGTTTCTAGATAACTCAAAACTCTCCATAATGATGACGAGATCGCCCTTTTATCAGACCAGTTCAAGTTCTATTGCTATTACTAGTATGATGTGTTTTCGATTATCATATGTGCACTAATTTCGAAAGTCACATAAAGGTGTTAAGTACTTGAAGTAAAGGGTTAAGCGGAAAACTATTTATCTGACTTGAAATAAACATTGAAGATAAACAAGTATGCTAATCTCTCAATAAATATTTTCAAAATTTCGAGGGTGACAATACATATATCACATTAAACTAAATAAAAGTAAATCGTTTCGTCTCGGCAATTCCAGGAACAACGCGACAGTCAGTAGAAATGAGATGATCCGAATGAATTAGAGTACACAATCTTATGAAAATAATGTCATTTAAAAGTTATTGTTTAATTAATTAATCGTTAAAAATGTCTAATTGGTTATTAAGAACGTCGATCGGAAGTAAAAAACATATGACACATATTCCTATGTTACATATTTCTCTGGAATGTTTTCCGAATATATTCTTTGGAATGTGAATGCAAATAAAAATGTAATACTGGTGAAACTAAGATAAATGAGAAAATTTCCTTAATGGATTTCAAATCATGAAATGAAATGAATTATTAACTTCAGCATAGACCTGATATGACACACACACACTATAATGAAATTGTGACTTAATAATAATGTATATACACATTCTGCGCTGTATATGTAATTAATATTATTTCACTGTTTATGTGAAATATGTAATAGTGTGTGTGAGAGAGAGAGAGACTAGTGAAATCCTTTTAGTTGAGCAATTTTTTTTTACCACAACATGTCTCATCATAAACAAACGTGCATGAAACATTGATTTGATAACAAAATAATAGTAATAGTCGAATTAATAATATAATTCCTAAGCACGCACAATCGCGCGTGATGACTTAATCATGTGTAATTATCCTTGAGTGGTATCCCGTGTATACTTAACCCTTTCTCTCATATAGACTCATTTAACCCTTTCCCTCATATAGACTCATTTAACCCTTTCCCTCATAAACTCATTTAACCCTTTCCCTCATATAGACTCATTTTGATGCCCTCAATAGGTACCACATAAAGCCTGATCTGCAGAAAACCACAGTTAAGCCTTACAAATTAAATTACAAAATACTCATTTCAAGACCACTGAGGAGCAGCGAACAGCATAAAACCTGATCAGCCTGCGAGTTACTCGCAGGCTGATCTGGTTTTATGCTGTTCGCATAGGCCTTTTCATGGTTTCCTCTATGAGGGAAAGGGTGAAAACCTCACAAGTGCAGATTGTCAATTGACTGGTATACATAGTATCGGTAGCTCGATATGTATTTTTAAAATGATTCTAAACAATCTAACCAAACAACAATCCCAAACCCTAGCCCTCAACTTAAACCATAAACCACAGGGGCTCAACGTTTAATGGGGCGAATGCTATCGTATAAGGGTAACATTAACTAGAAAAGATTAAAACTGTTTTAATGGACGGCTTAAATAAGCATAAGATAAATAAATTCGACCTCGATTCGAATATACTGTAAAATCATATACTGTAAAATCATTTATTTTCATTGACATTAAATTTCGTGGAATCTGTGATTGGATTAATTTCGTTGGTACATATATTCGTGGAACCATATTCTAGGAAACATGATGTCTATGAAATAAACAGTTTTCGTTGGGATAAATATTCGTGGATGAAGTCATCCACGAAATCAACGAAAATTAGTTCCCCACGAAAATTAATGATTCTATAGTATTATCTATAATTATATATGTTGAGATTTCGATGTTTTTCTTGAACGGCATTTTTTATAAATACATATCAGGGTCCTGTGGTCTATGATTTAAATAAAATGAAAGCAGGTACAACGGAAAATAATTAATATATAAAAAACTAGTATTTAAAACATAGGCCTACTATACATATATAACCTAATTACTTCCGAAAAGAATTTAAACAAGAAAAGATTAAAACAAAGGACCTTCATATTAAAAGTAAAAATGACCTCTCTTTACACTTTGAACACTGACAGCGAAAACATTACATCTAAGATGAAGAATGCATGTGTAAAAAAAACACTGGAATGTTCGATTTTCTTATAACCAAGAATGAGAGAAACTACTGATGGACGCTATTACCGATTGAGCTAATTCCATAAGCGTGAAATGAAGGTACAATTAAGGCTATTTATAGGTAATTACTGTATCAAAACGGCAGCACAACACAGACAGTTTTACTGTTTCAACTACACCAATCGTTCTTGATAATACAGTTACATATTAACAAGATAAACATCACGCATTACTTATCCCACCCATCATGTAATAATTAAACCAACCAATTATAATAACAAGCTCAATACCGAAGACATGAAATGTGCAATGTCCAGACCGACGAGCGAAGCGATAAGTAGATCATGACCTATATGTATAAAAACATCATTAAAATACAAACATCTACTGACTAATAACTTATAAAATATGATTAATTACACTGGAAACTATTTAAAACAAACATTAGTCACGTATTTGATACCCCAAAGCAATCGCATAGAAAAATATCGGTCACTGAAAATTATTATAATCACTGCTTTACATTCGACTGCGATACCAATTTGCACATGCGCCAACGGAAGTGAAAACCCATTTGAATTGTACATATTAATATATATACAGTACTTAATAACAGTAATATATATATATATATATATATATATATATATATATATATATATATATATATTCAGTACTGAATACCGTTCAGAAAAGGGAAAGAGAGACTGTTTTAAGACCAACAGTGGGAAATCGCGTTTTTTACCAAAATGGACCAGGTTGTGTTCAAAATGAAAGAAAAAGAAAAGATCCTAGATGCTTTTGTGACGAATTTTCTCTTATAATTATAATATCGTGGTTTTCATGTTCAAATCGAGTTTGACAACTGCCGATTCTGGTTATATCCGGTTTCATTCAAGTGAATTGAAAGGTTAGTTTCATTGGTCAATCAGAATATAAACAAAACTCATTATTTCATTGGGAAAAAGGATTTATAAAAAAAGAATAAAGGAAATATTTACCACTGCTCTTGATAATTTGTAAGTCATTTATCACGGAAACCGTGCGCAACACACGCAGAGATTCACACATACGGGCAAGAGGGTCATTATATGTCCTTACGTCGTAATCATGATAAAGGCATAAAACAAATGACACTATGTTATGCCCTGTGTCTACAGATATAAAAGGCAATAGCCAGTGTGGTGGCACAAATGAGACTTAAGTATATGCCTGGTCCATCGATTGCAGCTCTGGTGGGAATACCACTGTCTACTTTATCAGCCTCGTTGCAATTAGGGATATTGGCATGCTTGGTTAAATCTAAAAAAATAAAAATAAATGATATTTTTGAACTCACCTGTCATATTGTATAGAAAATATACATGTATTTCGTTTGGGGGTATTGTATTATATATTGGTTGAATGTTTTACGCCAACCGTCAATATTTCAGCCATGTGGAGACGGTATATATCTTTATTTCTTATCCAATACTGTATAATGAAAATTGGCTTTGTTTGACAATGTTTACAACATATAATTCTTAAATATTTCTGTGTAGTATAAGTTCTTGACAGTTTGAAAGATCTTGAAAACTTGAACCCTTATACTCAGATTTAAAACCCCACGCTTTATCATTGAAATATGGAACGTGTGTGCGTTGCGCCAAACCTACCTATTATTTTTTTATTATTGCATGAGCAAATATCTTTATTGGCATTGTTACGGGTTGTCCAACACTGGTCCGTTTCTCCAAATTGCACATCATTGCAAGCATCCTCAATGGTAATATGACCCTCGGCGTGGCATTCACAAGGAATCTGAAATATACAATGGAATAGACACTATGCCAATTGCTAATCTACCAAATAAGCATCCAAGGAAATTAGTGTGTACGGATTTTATAATTACACCCTTGCAACACTTAGAATGTTCCTGATTGATAAATGGACTCTTTATATAGAAATAAATATCAGTTTATGACAAATCCCTGAATATACACCTTTTCATAAATAAAAATCCATCCATCCATACTCACAACCACTCACCCTTTATCCGTTCATCCTTCCAGCCATCCATCCATATACCACATTCAAAAATACTCATCCATCCACAAACACATTCGCCCTTCCATTCACCCCCCCCCTCCACACACACACACACAGACACACACAGTCTTGTCAGCACCTTTAAGTGGGGACAATCTTCTTTGTATATATAACATACCCTATCCCTAACCCTAGCCCAAAATACTAACCCTGACCCCTTACCCCAACCCTGACCCCTACCCCAACTTAATCCTTACCCTTACCACTACGAAATAATTCAAGGTCAAACCTAGTGTGTGATACTCGCAGCAACTGAGTACAAAATTGATCTTACTTGCCATTCTGTGCAAGGGCACCTACACACGCAAGCATCTATCGCACTCACATACATACATACATACATGCTCGTGTTTTGATATATATATAATCATAATAATAAAAGTAAAACATAAGAATGTGATAATTTACCGTTACATTTGTAACTTCCTTGTTACATCTCCTCCCTTTAAATCCAATATGACATATACACTTTAAACGTCCCCATTTGTGTCCAAAACATTCTGCTTTTCCATTATTACAATAAGCCTCTCTGTTGCATAGCTCCCTTCGATCGCAACCTGAAATATATGTACCATTTACAGTTCAATAATTTTATTCATCAAATCATAAATGTGTATTGGAATATTCATGAGGTAAAGGGTTAACGAGCTTGAAAGATACTTACAGTGAATATTCTCCCCTGTGCCAGTTACATCTTCACACTTCAAATATTGATGCTCGGGATCGGGACTAGCTGTTCAAAATAAGAAAACGACCAAGTAATCAGTGTGTTTCTTTAACGGGTAAAACCGGTTTTGGTCTGTTAAGGTATACGCACGATAATAGCCATCAAATCCAGGCATTTAACCTCACAATATAAGCTTTTAAAATCTCAAACAATGGAAATAACATATTATAACACGTGACAGAAGTTATTTTATTACCTCCCCTCGATAATTTTGTGTCATGAGATACACCTCTGAAAACTAAAAGTTTAAATTTGTTCATGAAATTTGAAACAGAATTATATGATGCATTGTTTATTACCCATGGACTTCAGTGTTAACTTAAATACAAATTATCTCCCCACATGTGATAGACTTGGAAAAACTCGGATTTGAATGAGATAGCTAGTGTATAATGAGAATGAAGATTGGGTGTATTGAATTTGCCTTCTGTTTTATCTATTAATATATATAATGTGAATGGGTATTTTACCAAGGTTTTGAGTATTAATCTGTATTAATTTTGTATTTCTCACTTTATGTAAGAATGGAAATATATAATTATATTGCTGAATATAGTACATTTGTATACTTAATTATTATTATTAAGTCATATATGGTGTTGATAAGCATATGTAAATTATCGCATGTGTAGGATCTATGCATAAAACTTATAGATCGCAGCTTTTATGAGGGTCTGAACCAAATGGTCACGATTGCGACGGGTAGGAGGGAAAGGCCGTGTGTGCTGAAGCTACACCGAGGAGAAATGACAAATCAGGAGGTACCGTTGCAGTAAATGGAACGTATGAAATTCACACTAACCTCCCAGGAGAACCAGGGTCGGATGAAAGATACCTCGACTTTGATATTGAATGCGGGTCTCGATCTTGGGTCAAGTGCAAAGGTTACATTGTCTTGATTCCAAGACCAGTAAACCACCAAGTGAAGATTTGATGCTACGGATTTTAAACTTTGCATGGTGGTTGGATTTAGATTTGTGAAATAAACATTCCTTTGTAAGATTTATCATAAGGCTTAGCTTATTTTATGGTTTAATAAATATTGTTTATTTTTAAAGTAAACAACAGTACTCTATCTATCTATTAGCCATCTGTTTTTGGGCAACAGTAACATAATTATAATGTTTTGTGACATATTTAATAATAGAAAATGTTCTGTTTTTTCTTGTTTATTTAGAAATCTAAAGCTACCGAGTTCAAATTCAAATTTGATATATTGTCGGAGACATATTTTCAAATTTATGATTAGCTATTTACCGACAAGTACGCGCGTAATCTATTTATTTTCATACACATATTTTTATTCCGTGATCATGTGTTTGTACGTGATCACGTGATCAAATCTTTACTGTTGTTTGAAAGTGTCAATTATAATTTCATTTCAAGTGAGCGAAACGATACATACCCATTCCACTGCAGTTCATAGCTGAAAAATAAATATATTTATAAGATTATATACATATTCAAATTAATCATGTATTAATAAGCAATGATTAAAACTGGTCATTGTTCAATTAAGTTTGAGAAAAAGATTTCGTGAACTTTTAAAATAAGTACATTTGAAAATACTTTAATTTACGAATATCAACACATGGTAGATTGAAAACGTTTTAGTAATTGAAATAAGCAGAACTAACATCATTTCACATATCGAGGGCTTGGTACAAAACTATTGTAACTCATTCTTTATTAATATGTAGTTATCATAGTTTTGTACTAAGCCCTCGATTTGCTAAAACGGTAGTGTTATACTCTCAACCATAAAGAGTATAGACTAGACTATTTGAGTTTACCGTCGCTTCGATAGTATTTCAGTCATATAGCGACGTCCAGCTAATTACAGGTGGAGGAAGACCCCGAATGCACGGAGGCATCCGGGTAGAACCACCGACCTACCGCAAGCCAGCTGGAAGGCTTCCTCACATGAAAATCCGAATGACCCTGCCGGGATTCGAACCCACGCGGTCAGGCATAAAGAGTATGCGTCATAAAATGTTTAAGAGCTCACGTTCACTATGTTGTTTTGTCCGGTTCCGTACGTTAACAAAGCAATCTGATGCCTCAGCATTCTTTGCCTTTATATCTGCTAGAATAAATCAAAGTTATATGAAAACGGAAAGGCGGCGCATTAGTGAATCAAAATGGCAACACCGGCAGTAGTCAGACGTGAAAAACGAAGCCACAGAACAGAATCACGGAATCCAGCAATCCTAGATATTCTTCGGTATATTTTAGTTTTCACTTTTTAAAAGTCACATAGCCCATATAAAAAGAAAATATTGCTGTATATTTCAATTATAGTACATTTTGTAAGCCTTTATGTCCCTAGTGGTCGTGGACACAATGTGCCAAATTTCAGAGACCAGGAACTTTGACCTGCTGACCTCTAAATCAATCAATTTCTAGTCCTACTTAACATCCACGTTAAGTAGATCATGTTCCTTTTTCCAAATAAAATCATCACGACCTTGATAGTTGCCATGTGATTAATGTAAATACGAATTTAGAGATACGATCCCTAAAATAAATTGCCATTTATGGAAACATTAAAATGCCCTTTTTACCAAGGTGGCTGTTTATTTCATGTCATTATAAAATATCAAATATGACAGGTTTGCTATTAAATACAGAGCAGAACATATCAATTTAATACAGATGGTCACTAATATAGATTAAACTACATTCATGGCCAAGCACATAGCAATAAATCTGCATCCTCAAGCGGGGTGCTGGGTGGGGACACACCTTGCTATTTATCCCATAGCGGTCCGATTGGCTCTCATTGTTTATCAATATGTCTAAAACATCTTATATTCTAATCGATCAACTGAACCTGATTTTTCTAATCGATCAATTGAAATTGATTTTTGAAATCAAATGTATTTTTCTCATCCATAATAAACATACGTCAAAAGCAAAAAAAAAAAAAAAATACAAGTTCACGTGTGAAACAGATCTTTGTTTTTGAAAATATAAACTTTTCAGAGTGCATCTCAATGCAAAACGGGATTCATTGGCGTTGCATATTGAACCTCCCTCAAAAACACATTTAAAAGATGGAGAAATACCTGTTTTGATTGGACTCAAGTCACCTTCGCCATCCAAGTCGGCTTGGACCTTTGCTACCCCCACTATAAGTAGTATACAAAGAAGATCCATTATCTTAATAGACCTGTTTAACAGAAAAAAACATAATCCTGAATTAAAAGATTCGCCTATCGTACGGACTCTGAAAGTTTGGAAATTTTTCAGGTAGGTACAACTTCGAAAACTGATGACTTGAAGCAACCTGATTAATTAATAATAAATGAATCAGCGTCATCTACCTAAGAATTAACGTATGCATGTAAAGAAAGATATATAAGAAGATTAGATATGTGTGACTTAGTGTTTATGATGACACCTAAGTAATAAATATAAATGAACAAAGAAAAAAAAAAATGCTTTTATTCTGAATGTTTTGCTTGTGGTACAAGTCATTTAAGAGAAAGGCCGATATATGGAGTGTGACAGCAATACAACAGTTTATGATAAACACGTAACAAGCCTAAACTTATCACTTCTTGAACGGTAATTTAATGTTATACAAATAAAGATAAATAAATTGTGAAATGATTAACTCATATTAACACAGTTGTTTAAATATTGTGAGATAATGATATTATGAATGATTAAACAAACAAATTGACTGTGCAAATGAACGTGTAAATGAGAAAAGCAGAGAAAATAAGATAATGAATAATAGAAGAAATAAAAATCATATTAATTGACTAATTAGACCATTTCGTCTCATTTTCAAAGGTGGTCAGCTGGACTTTATTGAAGTACTGGTCCTAAAATCAAGGAGTTAGGTCAGAAGAGACGAGAGAACGCAACACAACACACAAACTACATTGATCAGTACTCCAGCAAATAGCAAATATCCACAAGGGGGAAGAAGGGATCAGTTAGAGGAGAAGACCATGAATATTTTTAAGAAAAAATACATTAGAGTAAAATCAAGAAGTATCGTGGCCATGCCATATATAGTTCCTACAGGAAGGCAGTTCGGCCATTCAACGTACATACTCAAAAGAACTGTGGGGCTATGAAGATATTAAACTTCTTGAACAAATACATTGTGAATTTATAAAGAAAATGTTGCATCTGAAAAAATGTACCCCCAGTTATATGATTTATGCCGAAACAGGAAGATACCCTCTTGAAATTACTGTTAAATGTAGAATGATATTGGAATAGGCTAGTTAGTGGAAACCAAACAAAGTTATCATATAAAGTTTACAAATACATGCTAAACATTCCAAATTTTAATTCAAAATGGCTTAATCATATAAAATCAATACTAACCTCATGCGGTATGTATGATTTTTGGCTAAATCAATCATATTTACCAAGCAATAACATGCTTGTAAAAGTTAAACAATCACTCATAGATCAGTACATGCAAAACTGGCATGCTTCAACTCAAGAGTCAAATAAAGGCATTAACCACACTTTAATTAAAGACAGTTTCGAAATGAGCAAATATCTCATGAAAGTAAGAAAACCAGCATATATCAATATATTAAAATTCAGAACAGGAAATAATTTTCTTCCAACTGAAACAGGGAGATGGAATAATACTGAATACGCACAACGAAAATGTACTCTATGTAGCACCGAAATGCATATGCTGTTAAAATGTCCCTATTTAAAACAACATAGGGAGATTTTCATTAAAAAATACTACCACAAACACCCAAGCATGTACAAATTTACTAATTTCATGTCAAGTGAATCCTGTAAAACCTTTAATAACCTGTCTAAATTTATAAAAATTATTCTTCAAGAGACAAAAAAGATGTATAACCAAAATTCATGATTATGAAAGTGTGTGCTCAAATTTGCTTATTGTTGTTAACATGTACAAGGTTAAGCAATAATTATTTTCCTCAGTTTACAAATGTTAAACTGATGAGAAATGTTTTCTTTTGAAAATGGCCCTATGTTAAATCAAATAATTGATTTTCAAGTCTGCTTTAATCAAATTGTATAAATCTAATTCTTTCTCAGAAAAAATGTGTTGGCAAATGACTATGTATTACTGCTTGTATATTTCTTAACCCAGATGCTATCTGCAATATAAATGATTTTATAAACAAAGCAAAATCTACAGTACGATACTTACAATATTTCTGGACATGTGAACTTCTCCGAAGAGTAGCCCTCTAGCTATTCTTTTTCAGTATCAGCCTATAAAAATCCCTTCTGTCACTTATCATAAACAAATACTCCAACTGAAACTTTCACATTTTAGATGATTATATGCCTCCAACTTTGTCTTTCACTACACTTTTGTTAATACAAATGTATATATCTTCACTTTTTTTGCATCAAATGTGACAAAAACAATCGCAACCTCTCACAAGTGTTTTTGCACGTGTTGACACATTTCTAAATATAACCGGGCCAATCAGCAATGACTACACATTATTTACAACTGGAACGTCTAGACAAACTACAATCTGACTAATACCCCCTTCACATACACGGATTTTCTTACGAGTCCTTACGGATTGCCAACTCGTAGTCAATCGCAAGCATCCGTAAATAGCTCGTTGGTATCCGTTAATAACTCGTCACAACTCGTAGACAATCGTGAGGATCCGTGAGAAGAGAGGCAAATTTTTTGACATGTCAAAAATTTTCTTGCGATTGTTCACGGATTACATTTTCCGTAAAGAACTCGTAAATAACTTGTAACAATCCGTAAGTATCGTAAACCGGTCGCAACAACACGTAACCCTCCGTAAACTACTCGCAAGAATCCGTAAATGTCTCGTTAACAATTTGTTTTACGATTTGTTTACGGATTATTTCGAGTGCTTAATGATGAGTACGATTTCATTCACGTCGTGCTACAATAGTTTTACGGATTGTTAAGAGTTATTACGAGTACTTTACGTATAGTTACGAGTACTTTACGAATACATACGTATACTTTACGATTTAGGACAGGTATAGAAGCTGCAAAAGCTCCGCCTCGGCCAAGGAATATCTGTTTGCTGCTGGGCATCTTCCTCTTCCCTCTGAGCTAGTGGAAGGAGCAATTGTAGAAATCGTTGATATAACTGCAATCTGTTTCTCTCATATGCCATGTTGTCTTGCTGGATGTCAGTTGTCGAATGATGATACATAGAGAATTGCACATTTTTTTGCAAAAAACATAAGGACTCGTAAACACTCGTAACTAACTCGCAACTATTCGTAACAACACGGAATTTACAGTAAAAGCGTAGATGAAACGTAGCATTCCGTAATATACTCGTAACAATCCATAAAAAGCCTTTTTATCCTGGTTACTCGGAACAAATCGTAGATAAAATCGTTTCGTTATTAGGAACTATTAGTCAGATTGGACAAACTATAGTCTGTATCAATATTCTAATGAATAATTCCACACACTGTTCACGGTTTAAGGCCCCCCCCCCTTTTTTTTTTCTTTTCCTTCTTTTTCTTAGTTCTCTATTATGTTGCATGTGTACCACTACAGTGACAATATATTTGCTTTGTTCAATTTTATTTATGTTCTTGTGTCATAACATGTATTTGACTGGAACAATAAACTGTTAAATTGAATTGAAAGTAAACGTTTTTAGTCATTGCGAAAAGCGGTTCCTCTAATGGTATCTGATTTCAGTATTCCATTTTGACGAATATATAGTATATATGATTATACTGTTTTATGTTGCTTTTAGTTTTAATATATGAGAATGGACATAGAGGCCACACACCAATGAGCAGGTAAGAAACATGGAGAGCAAATATTTAGAAGTAAAAGCAAAAGGTTTGTTTGAAAACCGGTAACATACTCATTCGGCGCTGTCATCAGAAGATCAAAAGTAAGGTACAATAAACAACTGAATATTGTAATACCTCTTAAGTTATTAACATAATTTAGACAACACGTTTTATATAATGTTCAAATAACTCATTCAGTTCATTTTTCGGAGTAACATCCCCAAATCAAAATACTACTGAATAAATAACAAAAAAGATAGCGCTGATACATCTAGTTTTCAATGAAATATAACTTGCATAAACTATTTTTAAATTACTAGAAAAAAGTAAAAAACAGTACGGTAAGGTATTCATTATATATACTCTGCATTTCCTCATTTCTGAGATTATACATTTGTTAATAACATGATGAAAAAAAGAAAATAAACACAATTAACAACATGTTGTTACAAAACAACAATTATGACATAATAGAAAAAGTGAAGGGAGAGAAGAGAGAGAGAGCGTTGTAGTATAGATGAAGACACATAAGTTGACTGTGGCTTAAACAAATAAAGTATATATAGTATGTATACATACGCATGTCATGAATAATGAGCAATATAAATTGCAATAGATGCGGTGGAAAAAACATACACATACAATTCCTTTTACAAATTTGACTGTTTAAACCTTAATTACAAATTAATCAAGGATACATCCAACACAACAAAGACTGTATGTGTTTTTTTTTCTTACTAACTAAAGCTTTATAATGACAATCGGCGTCATGCTAATAATACAGTATTAAATAGGTGTAAAGCGACTCGGAGTTAAACCAGCCTGCACTGCCTGAAATATTATCGACAAACTCAACCTTATTCTTTAAACGGCATTTTAACAAAAAAAAGGGGGGGACCAGGCTCAACAATATTACGTATTATAGAAGTAAATTATTTTAACCAAAAAAAAGGGGGGGGATCAGGCTCAACAATATTACGTATTATAGAAGTAAATTATTTTAACCAAAAAAAAGGGGGGGGATCAGGCTCAACAATATTACGTATTATAGAAGTAAATTATTTTAACCAAAAAAAAGGGGGGGGGGGGATCAGGCTCAACAATATTACGTATTATAGAAGTAAATTATTTTAACCAAAAAAAAGGGGGGGGATCAGGCTCAACAATATTACGTATTATAGAAGTAAATTATTTTAACCATCATTTACTGATTACTTTAATTATTGTAGAAAAAGCAGTTAAATTGCGTTAAACCAGCAATTATACCTGAGCGAAAACGCCCACGTAGCTTATCACTTGAATATGTTTTGGGAGACCGAGTGTACACTACTACGATCGTATATTAACCCGTGTGATATGATTAAACGTCTTGAAATCGAAACTAATGTGTAATTACATATATATACACATCTAGGGCATTTGTAAACCTAAGTAGATATATATTGTTTAGATATTTAAAAAATAAGGTAGTCAGCTACCATAGCTTACACAAGGTAGACTACCACGTAAATAATGTATTCAACATCGACTCACCACATACATGCTTTAATTATTAGGTGTGTCTTAAACCTTTAACTATACAAATACCTACTTATTATAGTAATTAAAAAGCAGCTGCCCAAAATGATACAATTACTGTTAACGTGCTAATGTTTAAATAAGATTTAAAAGACTTTACAAATGGCCTTAGTACGTACCAAATGATCGTTATCCAATATCACTGAGATACAGGTATTACCTGTGACTGCCTATATATCTAAATATTGGAAAACCCATCATGTAACCGGTAAATACAGTTTCTCATGAAAATCGGAAGAAAATCCTCTTTCACTTCAGTGACTGGTATTTTGTTTGTTGCGTTTAACGCACTACCGACAGTGACTGGTATTTTCCATAAGTATATAGGGTTTTCCATACAATGAACCATTTTCAAATTATATTTTGGACAACATGAACTACCAAAGAATTGTGTCAATATACTGTAAAATCACTTATTTTCGTTGACATTAAATTTCGTGGAATCAGTTATTAAACCAATTTCGTTGTTACTTTTGTGACGATGCGTCGTCACGGGTATAACTACAATCTCTGACAACTGCGTTAGGGAGTCGACTCTTTGGCTCAGTGGTTAGAGCATTGGGTTATCACGCCGGCGAACCGGGTTCGACTCCGGGCCGGGCCGTGTTTGTTACACTTATACTCGTGTAAGAATACTCTAGAAAACGAGGTCTATGAAATAAACAGTTTTCGTGAGGATAAATATTCGTGGATAACATCATCCCACGAAAATTAATGTAACCATTCAACCATTTAATGATTCCACGGTACATGTGATTATTGTCAGTATAAATGGTGTATTTATCTTCGAGTCGTTTTAAGTATGATGACATGGGTGTGTTATGATTATAATGGCAGTATATGTTGTGTCGTTTGTACGATTCTGTAATTATGGTGTTAAAACAGAAATTGAGAATTTCGACGACGACCAAAAAAGAAGTATAAACATGTATACCCTTTATTCGTAAAATACAGAGAGAGAGAGAGAGATTAGATTTAGTACACAAAGAGAGCTCGCGCCCGCCCCCACCACACAAACACACACACACACGCACGCGCACGTGTTAACTTATATATATATACCACGTATCCGGGTTGTCGTGATGATAGTTAATGTATATATCATGCCAATCGCATACGTGTATATGTAAATTACTCACGGTAACTTTCATCACACAAGCCCGTATACGTGTATACCTTATATATATTTAAATTATTTTCATTATATAATGTAAATTACTCACGGTAACATTCATCACGCCAGCCCGTATACGTGTATACCTTATATATAATGTAAATTACTCACGGTAACATTCATCACGCCAGCCCGTATACATGTATACCTTATATATAATGTAAATTACTCACGGTAACTTTCATCACACACGCCCGTATACGTGTATACCTTATATATAATGTAAATTACTCACGGTAACTTTCATCACACACGCCCGTATACGTGTATACCTTATATATGATGTAAATTACTCACGGTAACTTTCATCACACACGCCCGTATACGTGTATACCTTATATATGATGTAAATTACTCACGGTAACTTTCATCACACAAGCCCGTATACGTGTATACCTTATATATGATGTAAATTACTCACGATAACTTTCATCACGCCAGCCCGTGTACTTTGTATAACTTATATGTAATATAAATTACTCACGATAACTTTTATCACGCCAGCCCGTGTACTTTGTATATCTTATATGTAATATAAATTACTCACGGTAACTTTTATCACACCAGCCGTGTACTTTGTATATCTTATATGTAATATAAATTACTCAAGGTAACTTTTATCACGCCAGCCCGTGTACTTTTGTATATCTTATATGTAATATAAATTACTCAAGATAACTTTCATCACACCAGCCCGTGTACTTTGTATATCTTATATGTAATTTAAATTACTAAAGGTAACTTTTATCACGCCAGCCCGTATACGTTGTATATCTTATATGTAATATAAATTACCTAAGGTAACTTTTATCACACCAGCCCGTGTACTTTGTATATTTTATATGTAATAAAATTACTAAGTATTTTATCACCCGGCCGTGTACTTTGTATATTTTATATGTAATATAAATTACTCAAGGTAACTTTTATCACGCCAGCCCGTATACGTTGTATATCTTATATGTAATATTAATTACTCACGGTAACTTTTATCACGCCAGCCCGTATACTTTGCATATTTTATATGTAATATAAATTACTCAAGGTAACTTTTATCACGTCAGCCCGTGTACTTTGTATATATTATATGTAATATAAATTACTCAAGGTAACTTTTATCACGCCAGCCCGTGTACTTTGTAAGTGTTTAAGGCACGAAGGTAAAATGACGTTTGATTTAAATATACTTGCTTTACTTACTTCTTATCAAATTTTTAACTCCGTGGTAAAAGTTCATTTTTCATATTAAAAAATCAACAATAAAATGCTGCAATATTCAGACAAGTCAATTGTTTATACAACAACAATATGTTACAGATAACTCGCTTTTAAAGATTCTGTGTGTTTATAAACATTATTACGTATTTGAACTAATCGAGCTGAATTAATATAGACATTGTAATATTGCGGCATGCAGGGATATTTATTATTGCTAAATATGTGTTCATATGAGTTCTTGATAAATATGTATACTGCATAAAGCTGAAATTAACTGTTTGCTTCATATCTTATTATTTATCACGTGTATGCATGTTGTAGGACATATATCTATTGATAAATACATTAAAATGTTAAAATTGAAGATGTTATTGATCGTCATAATGCCTAGCAAGTAGCACATGTATTGTCTGTCAGCATTGACCTAAGACCGATTAATTTCCGTGATGTTAAACGTTAGTGTTCGCGAGTTATTATGACCCAAACGTTTGTTTTTAATGGTAGTATGCGTTGCAAAATTACGGTATTCTGTGTTTTAGTAGTAAGTTCAGCGGTCTTGTAATTACGCAGTTGCAAGTTCGAATCCTTGGTGCATTTTTTTTAATTCATAATTCATCTCTTATCATTTTTCTTTAATTGATTACAGTGTGCGTGGATGGATGTTCTCTATTATAAACTACAAGAAAACGATAATCAAGAAGTAACGATTCCTACTAGAAAAAACAATGACCTTGATTTGTTTCTTACAACCAGTCAAGTCCATTCCTAGTCTAAGTTCATCAGATCACAGCATTGTTTTTCATGAGATAGATATAAAAATCGATAGACTTTGTCAAGTAAAACGTTAAATTAAGTTATACAAAAAAGCAAACTAGGATTCTTTTGACCACAATTTTCTTTAATGTGCAATCGCACATATATAGCACGATTTCACCGAAATTGTTGTTGAATATTTTAGATAGTTTTCTCAATACTCGACTTCATATAGAGTTAAAAGAAGAAGAAAATAAACGAAAATGACACCAACAATTTAACAAATTGTTCGTTCTCTTACACAGCAAATGATAAAAAAATGATGTGTGGAAAAAAATATAAATATAAAAATGTCTGCATCAAGACCGCTGAATTTACCAGTAGGCCACACGAACTTAATTAATGTATGCACTGCAAACTAAACTACCAGTAAAACAAAATTGTTTGATCGTAATAATTAACGGAAACTAAACTAAGGACGGAAAGGTCAATATTCCCAGACAATAGCACACGTTTATTTTGCGGTTCCCAGAGCGCAGATATCATTTTGTTCTACCACGTGGTATGTGACGTCATTTTATTAAACTGTCACAAGCAACGTTTTTTTTACTATTACTTCTTAAGACACGGGTAAAATCCCTGGCAACAACTAACAGAACTCTGCATAGATAGCGTTGGCTGGTCACATGGCTACTATTCATAGCGTGTGTGTGTGTGTGTTTTGGCACTGAACATTGAATCGCATCATACCTTTAAAGTAGATATATTAAATTATTTAAAACTTATTTCTTCAGTCTTAGGAACGATATATACATGTAATTAACTAAAGCAGATCTAACTATATATAATACAAAGATAGCAAAGTTGAACTATCATATCAATAAATGGGTCTACTCGTCGACACAATTTATTCAACTAATAAAGGCTATATAAGACATCGATAACTCCATTATGTTCCATTATGCTATAAAATGCCATGACCTAGCTTTATTTCGATAAGTCCATTTCGCGTTTCATACCTACCGGCAATACAAGCTGAAGTTTGTATAAATAGCTAGATCTTTGAAAACTTATTTGTTAGGCAGATAAAGAAAGGTATATACCGATAGACACTTCCTTTAGCGTGTTGATTTAGCTCATTTGGTTTATTGCTGCAGTCGCAGAGTATCAATTATTTACTAGTTCATTGTTCTTTCATATAATAATGGTACACTTGTATCTTTCGCGAAGTATGTGACGTCACAAACGACGGAAATAGTCGTGTGATGTGTCAAAATGACGGTCCTTTTTCTTAATTAACATTGTTATGTTGTGCTAAATTTGCTGAAAACATGTTCAAGAACATTTCATATCACAAACAACTCACTTACAAACGATTGTCGGTAGGGTTGCGGTTTTTTTCCGTAATTTTGATCCAGTAAACACAAAAATAACACGAATCACACGTATTTTACCATCTTTATTCAGAGGAGTAAAGGCATCTCAGATCTGAAACTACTTTGAGGCTTTTTTGAAAACCAAGGTAGCAGATTTTACATGAAATAGAGACGAGAAAGAAAAATAACCAGAACAGAACATTTTTCAGCCTCCATTACAAACAGAATTGAGCATAATCAGAGCAGCAGTCTCCAATAAGTGGACAAATGTCATCACAAGCACAGTATACGCAGGTTCCCTTCTTAATTTCGTAAGGGAAAGAGTCGCATGCATGAAACATCCTACAATTAAAACCAGTGGTAAAGTATGATCTTTAGAAATATAGGATATATTGCAGAGAGAGAGAGAGAGAGGGGGGGGGGGGAGAGAGAGAGGGCGGTATTCTAATTTAGCAATATCTTAAATTTAAAAGCAAACACAAAGTTTTTTCACTCTCTATCTTGAATCAGAACTAGTTGGTGTTGTAGGGAATAAAGACCAACTTTCAAATTAAAGAATTGGAAACAGCCTTTTACTTGTCGGTAAATAGCTTATATCTAACGTTTCAAATTGTACAACCGACTTAAAATAAAGCTTCTTATATGTTGTAATAGATAAAGATTGTTGTATCTTGTTTAACTGAAAAAGAATATTAAAATTAAGATAGCATTATGACGTATCTGTTAATTTATATATAATTGATGCCGAATACTCTTTAATCGCATCATTTGAACTGAATGTAATCGGAATTACTCGATTATTTACGCTCCTCAGCGGCAAGAGAAAGAAAGTAGTCTATGGTTGTGACTGAGATTGATGTCATTTTAAAATGATATACATATGTATAATGTACCTTAATAAACCAAAACTAAAATATTTGACTTTTTTTATTCCTTTTACAGTCATTCTTGTTAGTGTTTCAAAGAAAATATAATACCGTCTTTTCTTCTTCTTTTAAAAACAATTTTATATACCGGAAGTATGATAATCGGGCATTATCCTATAACATAAACAATGGTGAACTATTAATGAGTTTTGCCATCTTTAACTTAAGTCATGATATGTTTCGCCTAGCTGTCTAACATCACTTTTGACCTATTTACGGATGATAACACAAGATAATACAATATGAATATCTAAACGATTTTCATTGGTAGAAAATACCCATACTTAGGGAAAATGGTTACACACAATTGTTTGTTGAGATGACAACTAGCTGAAATACATGCTTCGTATTCACGAAACATTAATAAGGTATTCGGACTGAATTACAATTTCTTTGATATATATAGTTGTTTAATCAAAACATTTCTCTTAAATGCACACTGAGACCTGTTTCGAGCCGAATGTAATAAACATCTGCAGTATATTATAGTCACTGTCTCCGTATGACAGAAAGACGGGTGCTTTACTCCGCCGATTCTCTATTACTATCCACAATCAATTTAAGATAAGATCATATGAATATATAAACGTTTTTCCTCGGTAGAAAATTCCCATACTTTTAAATCGCTATGTCCAGCTTGTTGTCGGAAAACAAAAAGGACTAAAATTACAAAACACAATCTCTAAAGGAATTTGTACATATTTACCAAAACCTAGCTTAACACTAATCAATTGTATAATTCAGTAATTATATAAAAACTTAGAAGAAGAATATTACATTTTCCTTTTATTATTTATATACAAATATCTTAAAATGTGTAACCTAGTTGTTCGAAACGCCGGCCCACAGAATCGCCAACAACTATGCAGTGATCAACTTTCACCGATCAAATCATACACGTTTTAATGATTAAATCGCAGACGCTAAATTACATTTAGTAGTTTAATTCATTTAATCAGAAACCAATCATAAACTATTATAAAACGTACATATCCTGCTAGATCTACTTACAGACAACTGGGGGTCTCTTGCCTTTTTATTGTGTAAGCACTTTCTCAACAACTCAAATTCTGCCCCACATATTACTCAGTGCTGATATTATTATGCAATATGTTTAAAAAGAATCAAAACGCACAGTGCGCTAAGAGACTGTGGGCAGAATTTACATGGTGAAATAGCTATATTTCTAATTCCAGAGGCAAATCTCGCTCTTTGTTTCATGATAACCCCGTCGACAGTCTCTTAGTGCTTATGGGCGCTTTGATTTGTTTCATAATGAGTGGGGTTCCATTGCATACCTAAGGAGGTCATGACTTTACTATCATATTGTATCGTATTGATACGCCACTGAGCGCATTATATACTGAGGTGAAAATGGATGTGGTATTTACGCAAATTTTGTTTAACGGTACTCAAGTCAGGCTATCGCCAGTTTTTCGTGCACTTCAATTCCCAGATTTAAACATCAAACATCCGACTACACTACACTAAATTTTGTGCTACACTAAAAGCGCACTCCATTGATAATAACAATTTATAAAAAATGAAACTACATATTTAGGGTGGTGTGGGGTTGTGCGTGAGACACCATTCCGTCAGGAAGTATTTTCCGGATATTTTGACGGTCTAAGAAGCTAAATTAGACATAATTAAGCGTCCAAACATTACAATTTGATGAAAAGTATGTTATACAGATCTAAGTATTTGGTTGTATAGGGCAGTGCCATCCCACTTGTAAAACTGTTACACTATGTAGCAAATATGAACCTACATGCACTTAGTTATGTATATATGACAATGTAGATAAAGAAATAAAAATACACTGTTGTAATAGAAATAAACACACAATAAAACATACTAGAATATGTGTACCTATAAAACCCGATGTATAGCAGCGTTAACTTTTCACACATGAGTACCTTCACATCAAACTGATAAAAGCGATATTCTTTTATTAAGATCATTCGTTACAGACATATGTATCATATGGCCAGTCACAATCCTTATATCCTCACATATCATTGTACTCAAGAGCCAAATGACCCGTTTGTTACAATCCTTGCCCTGTTGCAAGAAGCCTTGGCCGGTGAAGACTTATGGCAAATCTTAAGATGGGCGTGACCTCTGGTACACGGTCCAATGCACAGGAGTTTAGACCTTGTTAGTCTCCCTGCAAGTTTCCTTGACAATCGCCAAACAAGTGTCCAGGCGCGTAGCTGAGCCCAAATTGATTTTACGCACTCTGCTAGGGGGTCCGGTCTATGGTGTCTTTTCGAGTATACTATACAACATAGAATGTGGTCCTATTTGACCGTGCAAAAGATATAATTGTATTAATGAAAGACAAAAAATCAAGTCTTCTTCTTCCATCCATATACTGAATGCAAATTAACATCTGCAATTTTAAAACAAACGTACAATATTATACATATCTCCTGTTGAACAAAGTGCACAACAAAACATCATATAATGGGCGTTCAGACTGTTTAGCTATTGAACTTTGATAGAGATAGTATATAACGGTAAACACGCTTATAAAATGCAAGTGCAAAATGAACACAATGGAAAACATACGTCCTCGCTAGAGTTTCTGCAAACTGTTTAAATCACATTTAATTACAATGTATTCCAATACAGTGGTCATTTTTTTTAGTTCGCGCACGATGCCATAATTGATGTGGTAATGTAGCTGGTCAATCTACACACGAAATAAGAGGGCTAGTCTTCGCTCCTTTCTACGTGCAAACACATCTATAATTGTGTCGACGTTTATGATCCTATCACAGTGAATGCTCATCAACCCAAGCCCAGACAGTCTACCGGTGGTCATTGTTGATCGTAAGTAGGTTTTCACCCTTCTCATTGAGCTGAATGAGCGCTCTGCAGTGGCTGTTGAAACGGGCATTGCCAGTAAAATGTGGAGGCATGTTGACACATTTGGGTACAGCTCAGCGTTCATGTGTGCTAATGTATCACCTATGGTATCATAGACAGGACCATCTTCATAACACCTATTTCTCCAGGGACTAACCTCTCGTTGAAACTCCTCAAGTGAGTCAGCCGGCAGATCTCGCGAAAAGGTGGCGTATAATGCCTATACAATATCGTTGTCGATATGCTCTATTTCGCTTGGTATCAGATATTGTGCGTTAAACCTTTCGCCATTTTGAATGAGCCTGGTGGATAGTTCCGTCGATAAATGGTCGACGAATGGAAGGTACAAGTTGCGTCGCCAGTATTGTGAGGTCGTGTCTGCAGGCTCATTCTGTCGATGTTGTTGTCTATGGTTGCACACTGCTCGTGGTCGGGATGGTTCGACACCAACTGCTTGGGCCATATCGACGGACTTGTTGTAAAGGGCATCCCACACCGCTGGATCATTTCTTTCTTCAGCAACCTGACGAGAAACTGTCTGTGCCTCTCTAACGGCTTCAACTAAGTCACAGGTTTTACGCTGCAGCATTTGTGAGAGCGGCACAAGTCCAGAAAGAACGTGTTCTATGGCGACGAGACCTACTATGAAGCCGAACTGAGTGACCGCAGCTCTGAATGCACCAGCCTTGGTGTCACCATAGTTAAAGCTTAGGTCCTCTAAGCAGTTAACAACGGTTGGGTACGAGCACTTAAACGTATTCAGTGCGTCTGCTCTGGCTGCCCATCGAGTTTCGCATAATGACTGGAGTTTTGTACGACTCTCCATCTCTTCGCGGCAGGCTTGGTCGTTCGCCAACGTCTCCCGAAATCTTAACAACCGTTTTCCCGAGTAATTGAACAGAAAAGCCACATCTTGTACTGTCTTCATCATGTTTCTAGAGAGTGGCTCCTCAGATGCATGTATTATTGCTAGGTTTAAGCAGTGCGCCTTGCAGTGCGTGTAAATTGCATCGGGAATTATCTGCCGTACCCGCGCTTGGACGCCACGGAATCTTCCGGACATGTTGGACGCCCCGTCGTAACCTTGACCCCTCATTTTCATGAGGTTGTCTAAGGTTGGCTACAAATGCATTTGATACCACAGTGCTTGGAGAGACGCTGTGAATCTTGTAGCAGAGATTCAGAATATCATCAGCGATTCTCCCCGTCGACAAAGAACCAACGTCATTTGCCCCTGTCACTAGGACGACTACCTGTGTGCATTCAATAAATTCAATAAACCAAATAACAGTAGCCGATACATTAAAGAATGTCCGTACCCCCACCCCTGTGTATGTATACGGGTGCGACAGGCATGTCCGTGGGGTGCCCCTTATTAGGCACTGTCAGCGGCGCGTGTCAACAAGATTGGCACGTGCCGGGTGTTTAGGTCAGGTAATTATTATAAAATGAATCTAGAAAACAACATATAAGAAATGCGGACGGTATGTTACAAATTGCAACAAATTCAGGTCTTTAATGTTAATATTTATGATACTTATTGTTATTTGCAAAACATTAAAAAGAGAAAGAATAAAATACCTAATTATTCTGTGAACTTAGTCGGTTCGCGGACGGTATGTAGCATATTGTGAAAACGCGGACAATATATACAAAGAAGGAAAACGCGGACGATATGCAACATATAGAGAAAACGCGGACGAATTGTAACATAGAAGGAAAGGCGGACGGTATGTTACAAATTGCAACAAATTCAGGTCTTTAATGTTAATATTTATGATACTTATTGTTATTTGCAAAACATTAAAAGAGAAAGAATAAAATACCTAATTATTCTGTGAACTTAGTCGGTTCGCGGACGGTATGTAGCATATTGTGAAAACGCGGACAATATATACAAAGAAGGAAAACGCGGACGATATGCAACATATAGAGAAAACGCGGACGAATTGTAACATAGAAGGAAAGGCGGACGGTATGTTACAAATTGCAACAAATTCAGGTCTTTAATGTTAATATTTATGATACTTATTGTTATTTGCAAAACATTAAAAAGAGAAAGGATAAAATACCTAATTATTCTGTGAACTTAGTCGGTTCGCGGACGGTATGTAGCATATTGTGAAAACGCGGACAATATATACAAAGAAGGAAAACGCGGACGATATGCAACATATAGAGAAAACGCGGACGAATTGTAACATAGAAGGAAAGGCGGACGGTATGTTACAAATTGCAACAAATTCAGGTCTTTAATGTTAATATTTATGATACTTATTGTTATTTGCAAAACATTAAAAAGAGAAAGAATAAAATACCTAATTATTCTGTGAACTTAGACGGTTCGCGGACGGTATGTAGCGTATTGTGAAAACGCGGACAATATATACAAAGAAGGAAAACGCGGACGATATGCAACATATAGAGAAAACGCGGACGAATTGTAACATAGAAGGAAAGGCGGACGATATGTAACATAGAAGGAAAGACGGACGGTATGTTACATATTGCAACAAAGGCTTACATTGCAAACGATATGCAACATATAGAGAAAACGCGGACGATATGTAACATATAGGATACAAGATGATAAACAATAACTAAACAAATAAATAAAACTTGCGACTTACCGAAAAGAATGGTGCCACTTGGAATAATATATCCTCTAGTATAAACTTCCTTGTACGGTATCCAGGATATGAAAACACTGAGTAATGTTCACAATTCAGATGGTCTGATAAGTACTTGGTCTGACTATGGCCAATAACAAGAGCCATCTTGAGCACAACGCTTAAAACACACAGACACAATTGACGCAAATATAATCCTTTGTTTTGACACTATATATTTCATGAAATATAAGTCACAACCGTTATGTTGCATAAACTTTATCTTTTTGAAAGTTTTCAACGTTAAATATAATATATAGAGAGATTTTCTTTACTCAATTAAAAGTCATATCGTTTGAAGATGTCAATAATTAATGATTATTGTCGTCAAATTCATTTATTACAATAATCTAATTGGTGTGGTTTGTCAACACTTTATTGGTGATAATAAATTAAAGGGCCGTTAATGATAACTGTAATTAATCAATAATGCCGTCTAATATAGACACGGTACTTTCATCTTAGGTGTTAAAAATCAATTAATTTATATTAATTTATTTACACATTCACAATTGTTAACACTATGGATCAAAGTGTATTTTATAGATCAAAGGATGAACCGAATTTATTCATAGTCACTATATTTGTACCCATTTAATTCTCAAATGACGATAATAATAAACTCAATTTTATTTTTCTTACAATCAACAACATATTATCTTCAAATGTTCTAGTTGAGTAACTACATAAATACTTCAAAAAGACAATAATAATAACATAAAGATGATAAAAACTTAAGCGTCTGCTTTTTCTCTATATGATACATATCGTCCGCGTTTTCCCTATATGTTACATATTGTCCGCGTTTTCCTTCTTTGTTTATATTGTCCGCGTAAGACGTCCGCGTTTTAGACCTTCCCATAAAGAACTGTGTGTTGGGATGGGACTGTACAACTTGCGGTATGCACCACAAGTAACAGAACACTTCTAAAACAACGGTCCTTTTCAGGGCAAACCCAAATTTCTCGAAAGGACTTGTTTTACAATTGTTTATCCCTTATGATGATAAGGTGCCATACAATCTGGGTGCCATAAATTTTCGTCCCAGGTGCCTTCTAGGTGCCATAAATTTTCGTCCGTGACCACCCTTTTCGGTCAAGGTGCAAGGTGACATAATTTTTTAACAAAAAAAAAAACAAAAAAAAAACTGGGTGCCATACTGCCTCCCTACACTACGCATGCACATTTTATTTTTCGTTTAGATATTTCAATATTTAGCAAACATATCAGATTCAGTTTTCGCACACTTTATTTGCTGTGTATTGTCATCGATCTACCTCAAAATCGATCACGGGCCATGGAGATTGTTTTTCCGTCTTTACACCAAATATATAGGCTTTCGGGAAAATGTCGATGAATAATCATAGAAAACAAAGTGAACACTTTCTTTTGGAACTGGGTGAATAGGCATACAATACATACATGTTGCTCTGCTTTTTTTTTGTTCAGACCTTCAAGTTTTTTCCCTAGCATTCACGGCTGCAAAACGGCTGTTTTTTTTTTCTACACATCTTCTTAAAAAAAAAAAATAAGAAAAAAGGAGGAAAAAGGTTTCATAAAGTTTGACGACTTACCGACCTCATTTGAGATTTTAGTTGACACAAACAACCTTTTAAATCAACACTACGTGATGCTATATGTTACAAGATACAAACAAAATGCTATTTGCCGGACAAGATAAACAACGCATCAACAGAAAATCTAAAACAAAAATAAAATAACAGAGCACCTGTAAATGGAAGAGTATTATTATGGCATTATATTGGGTAAACTAAGGTTAAGGATAAGACTAAGCTAAGCAACATAAAAATTATTATTTATGAAATTTATTATTTGATGCCGCAGATTAAACTGAACCGGAAGTGAAAAATACGTGGAAGGCATCAAATATGGCTGACCAAATTGCCGACGGTGTCAACTCTTTGCAATTAAACAAGTCTCAAACTGTTAGTACTGAATCTCAAAGTTCCAATCAATGTTACGAAGATTGGGGATTTCCCACTGAAGAGCTGTATAAGCTTGCTTTACATTTTTATAAAGGTATATGTCAATTTCATGATTAAGAAAAATAATTTATTTTGCTTGGAGAGAGTAATGACAGCTTCCGGTTATCTGTCAATTCTGTATTATTTTCTTATTGTGAATTAGGTTCAATGGAATTATAGTGTTTCGGAGTATTTGTTGAATATTTCAGTCCCCCCTGCTTTTAAATGAAACACTTTTAAAATCACACTTGTTCATGTTAAAGACTTATTTCGATTCATGATGTGCTGGTTGTATCTTTATCAGGCGAAGGCACCCATGTGTTTTTCTGCCCCTTTGGGATTGGGATCCAAGCCCTTTGTTATGATATTGACATGTTTCACCTAATTGGGTACATTAAAGAATCAGAAAAGCAACATGGTATAGGGCTGGGTATCACCAGCAAAAAAGTATCACGATATTGTAGGCCCAATACGTTACAGTATCACGATATTTGATAATATCGTCGGAGGTCCTAACTGCGCCCCTGTCCTAACTCCGCCACCTTCCTTTTTTTATTGTAGTCTCGCTAGATTTTATCACATGCGCAAGAGACTGTGATAATTTTTTTTTACGATGTTTCTGTAAATAAACTCAGATGATTTTTATACGAAATTTTGATTCAAACTGATATATATTGCTATATTGCAAATTTTATCTCGCACCACTCTTTTTATATGTTTTTTCTTAATACAAAATGATTTCCACGCAGAATGGCCCTTTTACACTCAAATTTTTAAAATGAAAGTATCTCAGAAATTCCATCTGCTGTGTTTACATATTTATAAATGGAAGTCATATGTGTACAATTTGCAACTGCTATGACGTCACCTAGGGGGAGGAGTTAGGACCACACAAAATGATGGCATAATATTTGACTCATAATGTATTAAATGCTATTTCCGAGTGAATAATTATTTATAAAAGAATTATTTAGGGGGTTTCAATGTGAATTTGATAGAATTAATTGGTATGTGAACAGTTTTTATTTTATGTATTTTATTTATGCTGCATTTCCTAATTAAATCTTAGAGGGGCGCAGTTTGGGCACTCGAGGATATATAAATAATGTAGTTTTAGCATGGCCAACCAATAGTTTTCTGCTGTAAATTAGATTTCCGTGTCCATGTTGCTATGTCGCTTAGACACATGGACAAATGATAGAAAAATGCATTTTTAAGTTAATTTTTAATTTAAAAAATCTTCTTTTAAGTTTTTATTTATTTTGGAATTTAGTCTTCCCGTCAATCTAGTCAACAAAAGGTAACTACGATTGAAATAAACACTTTATGCTAAAGATATAAGCTGCATGCCAAGTGGCATATTCAGTTTTGCTGGTTTACACCAAATCTGACATTCATTGAAGTATCGTTTGAGAATCGATTCTTGAGGTTAGAATCACGTTTAGGTTTCGTCAGCAAAAAATGGTGATATATCGATGAAATCGACCTAGCTCTGACTTGGTATCTGTAACATCTAGGGTTTTACGTTATGTTTAAATTTCAGGGGTTCATGGGTTGCAGGAGTCCCAAAAACAGGAGTCCTCATGAAATTTTGGGGGTCCATTAATATTAACAGTCAATATTTTACAGTAGTTTGATGTAGATAATGAATAATAATAAAGAGTAGAATTGAAATTTATGAAATCTTTGGTGAAGGGATTGCCCGACCCTTGGATGAAATGCATGAATCACATACATAAACTTGATAAAGCCAGAGCAACAGATAACTTTTGATGGCAATTAGTTTAAACTACAAGCTTCTTAAGGCAATTAGTTTTTTACCAATACTTTCCAAGAGCAGTTAGTTTTTCTGCATTTTTTAAATAGTTTTTCTGAATTTTCAATTAGTTTTACTTCATTCAACATCCTAATGAGCTTATAGTGTCACAGTATATGAAAATTAACCTGAAATAAATTGTAAAATATAAATTATGTAATTGCTTGTGTGCATGCATTAAAATCTTATCCATAAAGATATGATCATGTTATAATAAGACAGTTTGAAATGATATGGTTCAAGAAACTGCCCACGATTTCTAAGGATTTGGTACCTTTTTATTAAATAATATTTTTTTTCTGACTCTTCCACACTTAGATTTTAACATTTTCTTGCAGAGCTTTCAATCATAACGCTATTTTCGGAGAACTTGGATTTTATCGTTCATGGATTAAATGTGGTTATGGGAAAGCATTGCAGATTGCGAGTTTGCAGTAACCTCCCCTTGCAACCATTGCGCTAGTAAACGTGAAAAACAAACCTACACAAAACGATGGCATCTTTGAGCACAATTTGTTTTCCATTTTTTATTTTCGTTTTTGAATGATGAGAATTTGAAATCAATTTGTTTTTCCTGAAAAACAATTAGTTAAAAACCATAAAACGAAGCTTATGTGCTGCACTGTAAAGCTGTTGTGATAGTTTAGTCATTTGAACTTATCCAGCTAGACAGTTTTCTCTCTATTTGGGCCATCCAATGATTTCGGTCATTTATCCTATCTTGGAATATCATGGACTTGTCTGCTTAAACACATAGTTTTGGATATTGTCATGCTGGCTGTTATAACAATAAGACCTGAACATTCCAAATGCAGCGCACCTGCGTGATTCATTCAGTGAGTGGCTTGTTTAATTTTGGAATGGTGTTTTTGCTAAATATAGTAAAGGAAATTCAGAGGTCCGTAATTAAATGTAGCAAGGTCTCTGTTAGAATCTTACACCCATGTTTCAGTTGAAAAAAATTCTCTGGATTGATTTCTTGGTTTTATAGCTCCATTTACTGTTATGTAGCTCCGTGGGTTTAATGATGAATCTGCAAAAATGTTTTGCATTTCATGGGAAAAGTATGCAGAATCATCAAAAAATCATGCAAATCCGCATTTGTAGTTGGGTGCAGTAATTTTCAAAGATACACATTGATTTTTAAGTTGTACCCCCTAAATTTATCTTGTATACCCCATTTTTTTTTTTTTTTAGCTCACCTGAGCAGGTGCTCATGTGAGCTTTTAGGATCAATGGCTGTCATCCGTCCATCATCCACAATTGTTTCAAACGACATCTCCTAAAACCAACAAGCCAAATTTGATAAAACTTGCATATGATGTTCCTTGCATGAAGCTCTACCAAAATTGTTCAAATGATTTCGGTCCATTGCATATCTGGGTCACAGGAGCTAAAAATAGATTTTAAAAAGTGAAATCTTCAAAAAAAATCTTCTCCTCTGAAATCACAAGGCCTGGAGCTAAGATATTTGGTGTATGGCCTCGTCTAGTGAACCACTACCAAGTTTGTTCAAATTATGACCCTGGGTTCAAAATTGGCCTCGCCCAAGGAGTCACTTATGAGTCTATATGAGGGAAAGGGTTAAAGTAGTTGGAGTACATACTTATATTCTCATCAGAGTTTATATCGACGTCTACAAGGCTCTATTAACATCACTATTTGAAACAGGAAATCCAAATTTAAATATCAAAAACTGAAGGAACAGAAAAAAAACATCTGTTATTCAACAGAAAAAGAAAGAGTTCTGTTTTTTGAAAAAAAAATACAAACATATTGCCCTTGCCTTAAAGAAATTGATTTACTATTCATAATAATTAAGTACTTTAATAAACGGTGGAACCTCTATGTCATTTAAGGCTTTAAATAATGCAATCCATATTTCATACATTGATATACATAGAATGATCTTTATGTTTATTGATATCATACAGGATCTCTCTTGGATTCTGAAAACTGAAGTCATTGACAAAGATTTGCCAAAAACTTGGAGTCCTCCCATATGTTCATCAGGGTGCCCAGCGAGTTTTGAAACTGGTGGTACTGCCGTTTTTCCTAAACTTTGCACCCTTTCATATAGAGAGTCCCTATAATTTTGGGGTACATAGTCAATTTTGGGGGTGAAAACCCTTTACAGGGGATAAATGGGCATGCTGTTTATTTTGGAGTTGCTTAGGAAAACATGAGTCCTTTTCTCCAAAACTGGAATCCAGAACTCCAAAAGGAGTTACAAATATGAACCCTGTTGTATTCTTACCTTATCTAATATATGGTTCATTTGCTTAATAGACCATCCCAAGTGGCCGAGTGGTTAGAGCGTCTGCTTCATGAGCGAGAGGTGGTGATTCAATTCCTGGCCGCTACATTCCAAAGTCATATAAAATGGTACTGATTAGAGATTAGAGGTTAAAATTTGGTTCATGGAGCAGTATATCGTGGTACATATCACAATACGGTTCTAGCGTATCACAATATATCATGGTACACATCTGGCGTATCATGACAACCCTAGGCGTGATACTGCAGTGTGGCAGCACTATATCTGTCTCAAGTAGACATGGTCTTCAAATGACTGAAATACTGTCCGCGGGACGTTAAACCCAATCAAATAAATCAGTTGCTTAAACCCATGATAATCGGTTCCCATTGGATATATTTAACCATATGTTAAATGCCTATGGCCAATGAAAGGACTGAATTTTTTCAGGTCAACATGTGGCGGCAAGTCTTCTGATGATAACTGAAGTTTTTATGAAATTTGCTGCTAGCACTCTTTATATTCCAATGCTTTTCTCAAGTCTTCATATTAAATTGCTGCCCACTCATTGATCAATATCTCATTAAAAAACTAATGACAGCTTTAATCATTAAGAAGTGCAACCAGTTAGCTGTTTTCATTCGTCTGTAAATTCAAAACGGATGTTTGTTGATTTTTAGACTGGCGGTATCTCCGCCAGACTTAAGTGTCCCGTAAAACAAAAGCAGACATTGTTGGTTTGCATTATTACCAAAGCTATTTTAATTGTTTTGTATTCCTCCATGCTCAGTAGCGTATCAATGCAATTTGATTGTTTACATCAGGTTAGTAAGGTTATGACCTTATTATGTAGGCATTTTATGAATGAAACAATACTGAAACAAATAAAATTGCTCCAGAGACTACTTGCAGGTTTATCATGAAACGAAAAGCGAACTCAGCCAACATAATGCAAGTAACTAATGTTGCAGGTAAACATGTAATATGCCATTAAATTAACTTTGCCTCTTTCGAGATCAAACTTAAACGCTGGAGTTAGAATTGCATGTACAGCTAGTTCAGCATGTAAAAACTGCCGACAGTCTTTAAGCGCATTGTGCGCTTTGATCTAATCATAATCAGGCCTCGATCGAACCACTAGCCCCCTAGTCCCAGGCTGAGTTGAAATTGTTAGGGGCTAGTGAAAGTCCCTAACTGGATAGTCCGACGGGCTACTTATTTTATTGAGAGGAAATGTCCCTTTTTCATGATGAAAAATTATATCCGTAATAAACACTAAAATTATGAAAGATTATTTTGAATAAATAAAAACAACCACTGGGTATTTAAACAAATAAGACTGGGAGATTCTGAATGTGTAACTATGTAATAAAGGTGAAATAAAAAAAAACTGTGCTGTTACTTTTTCCAATTGCTCCAAAATTGTGATAAAAAAAAAGTGATACCTACAGTTTGGGGCTACCATTATTTGCTGGGGGCTACTCGATTTTTCAAACTGTTAGCCCCCTGGGCTACCAACAGAAAATGGTTAAGGGCAAGGCCTGATAATAAAACAAACCACAATATATGTAGTGTATGAAACTTTAATGAACAAGGGTAAATTTGGTGAATTTATATCCCCCACAGAGTAATGCAAATTTTGTAAGTGAAAAAAACATTGCACTACTCCTCAATGACATTTATGGGCTATGAAGTTTAACATTGATACCTTGAAAAGAAGTAAAGAGTAAGTTACAGTTCCTATGCACTGCACTTCTACTCAATGAGATATATGACCACGTATGAAGGGTTAGGTTTATCCAATCATAGTGTGATGGATGGACAGACAGATGGAAGGCAGGATGGACAGTGCCGTCCGCCTTTGGCACTGGATAAAAATATATCCATGGATTTACACTACTTTTGATTTTCAGGGGTCCACTGGACTCAGGATCCTTAAAAACAGGGGTCCATCATTAATTTCAGGGGGTCCAAGCTATTTAACCTCACCAAAATATACTACTCAAAATTTGCTAAGGATCACTAGCTATTTTCCAGAAGAGTTATAAGTCTTGCGACTTTGAGGGCATGGAATGTTAAAGTAAATTTTAAAACTTTTTTTTTTCTGCGCAGATGTGTTGTTACTATACCAAAGCCATTATCTTTAACTAAAAGTATGTATTCCAGATCCTTAAAATTGAGAAATTTATTAAATTTAATAAGTGCAAATTTTGAGAATTCACATTAAAATTTGACTAGGTGGATAACAGACATTCTTGTTTTCTTACAGTATCATTTCAAGCATCCTTAACAAGTATTCCTTGTAGAAAACAAAAATATCTGGATATTCAAAATTCTGTTATACACCGTCTGCAACTGAATCACATAATCATTGAGTTCACTAACAGTATTTTCAACACTTTGATCGTGATCAGCTTTAATAGCGGTTGCGAAATTTGAACGCATATTTAAGACTTGTAAGCTGTTCATGTAGACATCAGTGTCTTGATGACGAATTAATAAGGAGTTTTGAAAGTTTATGCAACCCTCTGTAAAGGGATTTGATGAGCTTTTCGCCGAAATGCAGGTATTACAATACGTACATGCCTTCGTCACGGAACTGTAGCCATTTAAATTTTTCAAGCCATATACTGAAATTTCTGCTCACGTTTTGATTTTGAGGAAGATTGTAACTGTAATCAGGGTGACCAGTTGACAATAAATTTTCATGTTTCTCGTCATCGCGATCTTTTCTTTTGCCCCATAAACTTCTTAAGTCAGTTTGTGTTTGCCATGCTTAACTTTGATAAGACATGTGAGCGGAAGCGTTCAATGATTGGACGCTAATTTTAAAAGGCACAGTGATTGGCTTGTAAATTTAACTAGTTAAATATAGCGTTGGAAATTCCAAGAGATTTACGAAGACATTTGATAATGAATTGGCACAGATATTCTGGACAATTCGTGCGTACACATGGACGCAGACTTTATTTTTCGGTGCGTACAGTCTGTGATTCATGCGTATATGGACGCAGGATCCTGCGTCCGGTAAATCCCTGTATATCTTCGGAAAATTATCATAATTTCATTTGTAAATTAAAAAAAATAAGTTTAAGAGTTAGCACCACGGTTCAAACATTGTCATGCTCATGTTTAAGAAGCCATTTGATTAAATCATTTATTTTATTCAGATAAAGATGGAAAAGGACTTCATTTATCCTACAAGGAGAAACTGAAAATGGTGGCGTTCACAAAGCAGGCAATACATGGGAAGTACACCCCAGATGGCTCCCCGGATGTGGGCTTCCTGGATGTGGTTGGAAATGATAGAAAGTAAGTCACAGTTGTCACATCCAGATAGTCTGTGATGAACAACATTTGCATCTACAGCAAGTATACACCTGAGCTAACTCACAAATAAAAAGTGAAAACATGCTTATATCTTGAAAATCACCCAAATACTTTTTGAAAAATGTAAAAATGTCTTTTTACATTTTCCCATTCATTCCAGAATACATAGCTGATTTCAAAACAGTATAATATCATGTTCAGTTAGCTTTAAGTTTGATTTTCTGTGTCTATATACAATTACTTACCTATTTATTAAATGAGACATAATGCCATTTTCACAATACAATGCTTCAATTAAAAAAAAGTTTGAGAAACACTGTGATAGTCAAATAAAAAATGCTTTGCACTTATAATAATCTTGATAGTAATTTGAGGCTGATATTTTGTGAAATGTAATATTGTTTGATGTATTGTGTGTGTGTCAGAAATGGGGAGTATTTATTTTAGCTCACCTGAGCACATTTCAAGGTGGGCTATTGTGACCGATGAATGTCCTTTGTCCGTCGTCAACATTTAACTTAAATGACATCTCCTCCTTAACTGCTGGGCCAATTTTCGTAAAACTGTACAGGAATATTCCTTGGGTAGTCCTCTTCCAAAGTTGTTCAGAGAATTAAATTCCATGCCAAAATCTGGTTATCTGGTTGCCATGGCAAGTAAAAGGGAAAAAACATGTTAAACTTTTAAAAATCTTCTCCTCCAAAAGTACTGACTGGATTTTAAAATATTTTTGCACAAATGTTCCTTTGGTCACTCTCTACCAAGATTGTTAGAATTATTTAGATCTGTTGAAAAACATGGCCGCCAGGGGGCAGAGCCCATTTTCCTTATATGTATATAGTTCAAATTGGAAAAATCTTCGTGTCCAAAAGTACATATTGGATTTCAAAGTTTTTTCAGAGCCCATTTTCCATTATATCATCAAAGATATCTGGTACATTGCTTTGACTGAAAAACTGCCACATTTAAAAAAAGTTAATAATAATAAAAATCAATTTTTGTTATATATATAATATTATTATGTATAAGATTTTTAGCTCATCTGTTTTTTGAAGACAAAAATACAAGCTCTTCTCGTAACTCCAGCGTCCGCGTTGTCGTCTGGCGTCGTCATCGTCTGAATCTTAACAGTGGCCATAACGTCTCTACTATTCAATATACAACTTTCATTTTTGGTATGCATATTCATCTTGGCAAGGCCTATCCAGACATATGCAAAATTTTCACCTATTGTCACTTGACTTTTGACCTAATTTTGCTGTAACTTTTGAAAACTTTAAAATGCCTGTCATTTCAGAACCCTTACCAACAGGGCACTGATATTTCACATGTGAATTCCTTGTGGCAAGACCTTTCCATCAATGTTACACTTTTGGACTTTTGACCTTGACCTTTGAACTTTTACCTATATTTGAAATGTTTAACAAAAACTTTAACGTTGGCCATAACTTATTAACTGTTTGACATATAACTTTTATTTTTGGTATGCATATTCATCTTTGCAAGGACTATTCAGATATACCTCAATATTTCATCTATCGACCTTGACCTTTGACCTATTTTTGCTGTAACTTCTGAAAACTTTAAAATGCCTGACATTTCAGAACCCTTACCAACAGGGCACTGATATTTCACATGTGAATTCCTTGTGGCAAGACCTTTCCATCATTGTTACACTTTTAGACTTTTGACCTTGACCTTTGACTTATTTTTATACGCCGCCGGAGGCGGTCGTATATTGGCGTCATCTTCTCCGTCTGTCCGTCCGTCCGTACGTACGTACGTCCGTACATCCATATCTTGTGAATGCAACTCCTCCGACATTTCTGAATGAATTTTTTCAAAACTTGGTCAATGTCATCAGGGCTACAGATAAGGTTTTAGGTCAATTGGGTATTTACTCATCCACTTTTCAGAGAATTGGGTTTTCACAATTTTAATTGAGTAATGAAAATATGGTTACTCAATCAAAAATAGGTCAATTGCTTTTTTTTTCCAAAATAAAATTGTGGATTGAAATAACAGAACATATACTTACTGGTATATGGGCCTGCTGTTCTTGTATGCAACAAGGTCCAATTACTAATCGTATGCAGGGTTTATCATTACTTTCAGCCAGTCATAACTCATTGTTGTTATTAAATTAAAAATATTTAATCATTTTTGATCTTCCTGATCTAGATATATTTAGCATTCTTAACTTTAAACTCAAACTATAAACTGGTTAATATGTTCAGTTATAATGATGATACTGTCCAGCCAGGATTGAGCTTCGAATTAATTAGCACAGTTTGAGCCTTTTAGTTGGCCTTGGTTTAAATTCCGTGTACAGCCTGCCTTTCCTTCTTTTCTTTTGTCGAATCCAGTGAGAGACTGCTGGTGATGGGTCATATCTGATACACTGGGACCCAACATACTGATAGTCATAAGAGTATTTAGCTTCTCTGACCCTATGGATGCCCTGTACTTGGTTTTTAACCTGTTCTGAGTGCTGAAAGAACGTTCACATTCAACACTAGTTGGTTGTATGCAGAGTGCTATTGTTGCTAGTTTTGCAACATTAGGCATCATATCATGGTGAACAAGAATGACTCTCTTACATAACCTATCAGTACTTAAGTCAGAATATGTGCCTTTGACCATACCATACAACCGTGGCCACTCTTCCAACAGTTTTTGTGGATCAAGCAGGGGCTCTATAATGCGAACCTGTTCCTCAGTCCCTTCTATTAGGTTTCCTTCAACAACTTTGATAGTTTTTTCATAGCCATACAAGAAAGAGAGGGCTTCCACTGACTGACTGCAATCATCTACACTTGAAGAGTTCACAACTGAAGGCTCAAACACATGACTAAAGTCATAATATATACCGGTAGCACTATCTTCCTTAGGGAACCTACTTTTCATATTCTTCCTCAGCCTTTTGATATATTCCTTCTCTTTCAAACTCAGGGTCCATGTCTGCAATGTAGCTAAGCTTTTCCTCTCCATAAAAAACACCATCATCCCTCTTTTCAATCTCTGACTTCATCTTCACCAAGCAGTCTCCATCCTTAGTTTCCAGAAAAATGAGCTTTGACACAATAGCATCCATGAGGGGTTTGACTTCACTGAACAATATTTTTTTCTTTTGAAGTTCACAACTAAGGATTGCAAGTTCATTGTGTACATCAAGCACTAGGGCAAAAACCAGAGCCACTTTGTAGTTGCAAAAATACTTATACAATCCCTTGGCTGTAGCATTCTTCTCAGATGCAAATTTTGACAATGTAGCAAGCACTGATGCAAATGACACAAACACTGCTGAAACCGCATCTCTCAGTCCAAGTCATCTTATTGAATAGGGCACTTTGACTGATATTTCAGGCTCTTCTAATAACTTCTGAATGTTTCTTAGAGCAAGTGTTCTAATACATGAGGCATTTATAAACAAATACAAGCTATTGAATTTGTCTCTGAATTTTATCATGTACTCATCTTTTTTTATAGCATCAGAGCAGGCAAGGTTTATTCTATTTGCCATGCAATGTATCTGAATACAGAATGGGGAGTATTTACTGGTCAACTGTTTCCCCACCCCTGTGTGCTTGCCCATCATGACGGTTGCTCCGTCTGTTGCCAGAGATGTGCAGTAATCTAGATCTAAGCCAACACTCTGAAACTCTTTGGTGACAGCATTTACAATTGTATGGGCACACCCATCATCCAAAGGAATATTACACAGCATTTTGGTCACTGGTTCACCTGCTTTCACATACCTTACACAAATACTTAGTCTTTTGTCAACAGTCACATCAGTACTTTCATCAAGCATCATTGCAAACACTCCAGATGATTTCACATCTTCTAATAGTTCTGATCTCAATACAAATGCAATAGAGGTCTGCATTTCAGTCAATGTGTCCCAACTGAGATTTGCGTACTTAACATCAAGCCTATTTTTTGTCTGCAAATGTAATAATGCATTGACTGTGTTTGATGAAATTTCATTCTTAGCAGCAAAATACACAGTGTTATAATCTCTACTGAGATCCGCTCCGGTTATTTTTTTTCGTATTGGCCTCCCCAGCGGAGGCGATTACGAAAAAAAATAACCGGAGCGGATCTCAGTAGAGATTACACAGT